>VZTY01036498.1:0-10400 GCA_013400935.1 Turnix velox | reverse complement strand
CCCTGTGACCAGCTCTCTGGTGTTCTTTTGGAAAGGGTCCATGTCTTCCCTAGTCTTCCTCTTTTCATTTATATATTTGTAAACGTTTTTTCTTATTTCCCTTTATGTCTCTGGCCAGCTTTAATTCTACCACTGCTTTAGCTTTCCTAACCTGATCCCTGGCTACTTGGACAAACACTTTGTACTCATCCCAGTTAATCCTCTCATGCTTCCACTTCTGATACATTTTTTATTTTTTTATCTAAACATGTCCAGAAGCTCCATGGAAATCCATAGAGGCCTCCTGGCTTTCTTGCCCATCTTCCTCTTCCTAGGGATGCACAGCTCCTGGGCTTGGAGGAGATGGTCCTTGAACACTGCCCAGCTGTCTTGGGCCCCTCTTCCTTCCAGGACTGTCTGGTGAAACACTGGAACAGGTTGCCCAGAGAGGTTGTGGATGCCCCTTCTCTGGAGGTGTTCAAGATTAGGCTGGACAAGGCACTGGGCAGCCTGGTCTAGTGGGAGGTGTCCCTGCCTATGGCAGGGGGGTTGAAACTTGATGATCTTTAAGGTCCCTTCCAACCCAAACTATTCTATGATTCTATGATTCTAACCTTGCCTGCAAGATCTCGCAAGTTCGCCCTCTTGAGTGAGCTTGCTGTGCCCCTTCTTGGATGCTCTGTGGATAATAAACTCCACCATTTCGTGGTCACTGCATCCAAGGCTGCCCTTGAGCTCCTTGACACTCATTAGGCCCTTGTCATTGGTTAGAACATGGTCCAGCATGGCTCCTCTTCTTGTGGGTTCCTGTACCATTTGGAAGAGGAAGTTGTTATCAAGCACCATGTCTACTGTCTACATATCTTTTAAATATATACACGTTTTTAAAAGGGATGGTAGCTCTGCCACTTCCATAGGCAGCTTGTTTTGACAATCCTTTAGGTGAAGAAATTTTTCCTGGAAACCTGGTGGGTAATTTTAGGCTATTTCCTCTTGTCCCATCACTTGTTACTTGCGAGAAGATATCTACCCCTACCTTACTACAATCTTCTTTCAATTAGTTCTAAGTTTTCCCTCAATCTCATTTTCTCCTGGCTAGAAAACCTCAGATCCCCCAGCCACACCTTGTAAGACTTGTCTTCTAGACAGCCTTTTTGGACATCTGGCCACACTACCAGCTCACATTCAGCTGGCTGTCACCAAATACATTCAAGTCCTTGTCTGCTGGGCAGCTTATTAGTCACTTTTCCCCAGGTCTATAGTATTGCATGTTTCTACTACTGTTTTCTTCAGTCTTCAGTGTTCCGACATCAGCTTCTGCTTGACTCACCCTTAATTTCCAAACTTTTCTTGTTTTCTCCCATCCACCT
This sequence comes from Turnix velox, assembly GCA_013400935.1. NCBI lineage: Eukaryota > Metazoa > Chordata > Aves > Charadriiformes > Turnicidae > Turnix > Turnix velox. The sequence goes on along the minus strand of VZTY01036498.1, from coordinate 9,051 downwards.
CACAGACTCAAGTTTCCTTTATTCTAGAACAAAAGTCAGACTTTCTACCCTAACCATCTCTTTAGCTGTGCACATAAATTCTCTACTGTTTCAGTTTTCCTTTAGTGAAAAAACATTAGCTTTGTAATTATGTAATACACAAAGCACATAAATGAAATAATAACAATGGCAAGAGTGGTAAGAACAGAATAAAGTTAGCACTTATACAAAAGTTGATCTTAACTTTTTTGTACTCATGTGATGTGGAATTTCATTCCTATGCTAATAGAGCAAATCTTGAAAGCAAACCTTGAAAATGCTTGCTACAGAAATAAGATGTGTGCAGTTTTTGGTGGAAAGATTTAAAATTGAGGATAAACTTGAGGAGAGTAAATCAGGCTAGCAATATTTCAGCAAATGTCTCAGAAGACCAAAGGGCTGTAATATAAAGGGAATTTTCTAATTGCCATTCCTAATTTTCTCTCCCAAAATATGTGATCTGGTTTTATTGTCAGTGTGAACAGTGCCTTTTAAACAAAAATACTTTACACTTTTACCCTATCAGGTTGAAGTCCCTTTTGCCTGATGGCTTGTTCTAATATTTCCTGCCTGTCACTTCTGCTTCTTACCTGTGCAGACTGTTCTCTTAAGTGCTGCTCCTGAGCAAACTTCAGCATCACTGCACAGTGAATGGTAGAATTAGTTATTCCTGAGACATAATTAATCCCTCTTCATCAGAGTGAGACAAAATATGTGTAAATGTGAAAAGGATTAGTGATATAATTCCTTCAGGAACAGAAAAAACACATATATAAACAAGTTTGTGAAATATGCAGGAACTAAAAAGAAGTCATCTGTGGAAGCAGTTGTTTTCTGTGAGTTCTTACACATTTTCCTGGTGTGTACTAAATCACGTCAAGGAACAGCTGCCTGAAAGCATTAGGGTTATGAAGGTTAAGAAGTTTCTGTGTCATGCCAATTTCCAAATGTTTTTCATATAATGTGGTTTTCAGTGGAGTGTTTTCTTTTAGAAATACAGAGCTAGTAAATTTTTTAAAAACCTGTTACAGAATTGCAATGTTTAATTTGATAGTATTTAATTTGTGAAGCTACTGAAATGTTTTGTTCAGGTATTTCTACCCTGGGTCTGGTACTTGTATTATATTTCAAATGATACAGATGAAATATCCTTTTCATATGGCTTTGAAAATTGAGGCGGGCCAAGTCTGATAAACAGGGCTTGAAAAAACATCCCATTGCACTGGGAAATGAAGCAGACAACTCATCTGGTGTCAGTTTGCAGATGCTACCTCAATCCCACCCTAAACCCTATTGTATAGTTCAACACTAATGGATGAAAGCTACTCCTGTTAACCCTCACAACTATTGAAGACCAGAGGCATCCTACCACAGGCTCACAGACATCATTCTCTGCCTCTGTCACTAATGTTTCATTTCCTTTCTACGTTGTTTTCTGAGGTCAGGCTGTTTTCATGTTATTGAAGCACCTTCTTCTGGATGCAGTGCTCTTGCATGGTGGAAGTTTAACCCGGGTGCAGTGCTGTACGCCTTCCTCTCATGTCAGTTGGCCTTTCTGATAGAAAGAGTGCACAGGGTTGCTCCTGCTTTCTTCATTTACCCCCCTGGGCATAGGTAGAGATGAGACTGTTACCCAGAACTACAGGCCCAGACATAGCAGTTAAACGAGCAACTAAACCTTGCAGAGCAGTAGGACTACAAGGTTCTTATCTGGCACTTTTGAACAAGGGTCTTGTTCCCCTGCAGACAGGGGATCCCAGGTATCCAGTTTCAAGCAGTATGACACATTATTAATAAAGAGTCCTTCCTGTGTGCATTTTTGGCTGTAAAACATATAATTTTTAGCTCCTTGACATTGCTCAACCTCAAATAATATCCTTGTGGGCTAAGCGTGCCTACAATTGATAAAGCCCTGTGCTCCCAGTGGTTACAGAAACTTACTAAATCCCAATATGTATTAGAGAGTGTATGCACTTCGGAAAAATCTGTTGGAGGAAATAGCTCATCCTAATAGCAGGAGACATAATAGTTTCTATTATCTGTTAATGACTGTCCTTCTTCAGCCACATTAGAATGATAGAACCAAGTCAATATGAAAATGAATAAAAGTTTTACATCACTCCAATATCCTTTCAGCTCTATTTGTTTCATGTGAGTTTTACTATCTCAACTTCTTTACTTAAGACAAATAATAATTAATAATGATAACAAGTCAGATTGTTTTGTGAAGGAAAATTTCTTAAAAAGCTCTCAGAACTCAAATTATCAGCTGGAAAAATACTGGAAAATTCATGAGGTGAATGTATGATATATACTCCATTTATTTTCTGTGAAGTCCTTGTTGAGATAATCAAATAAGGACTTTTTCTGTCCAAGATCACCATTTCCACAAATTTTAGTTGCATTTGTTACTATTATCAACCTTGACCAAATAGAAAACACAAATTGCCACAGTACTGAGTTACAGAAATAGTTCAGGGTTAGCTTTATGCTACATTCTCCACTAATGGAGTTTGGTGCAACTGAGAGAGGTTTACAGTGAAACTACTATAAACATCTCCAAGTTTAATGTGCAATTGGCCCAACAAGCATAGATTTAGGTAATATAACATGCAGAGACAATCTACTTGGTGCTATTAATACTGCATTCATCCTGAAATGATGCTTTGCAACAACAAATTTTTACTGTCTTTACTATCATTCAGCACTGATAAAGTACCCCATTTTGGCTATATCTATATCTGAATTAACTGCTTGGATGCAAGTTCAAACTCTTCTGCAAGTTTTGGTGGGAGAAAACTTTGGAAATGTGATTTCTCTTTGCAGAAGTCCAAGAACTCGCTACAGCATGAGCAAGCCACACATGCAGTGGCCACCACCCATGTAGTTCCATCATGAGGACAATAAGAAGCAGGAAAGAGCTTCCCAAAAGTGCCACTGCTCTTGGCTTATTTTATGAAGTACTTCTCTCAGTGTATTTTGGACATGGAATCAGTGTGTTCCAATAACATCAAGGTAAACATCTTTAACAATCTAATAAATCCTCAAAAGTTTTAATCCTTCTTCCCTGAGTTCACAGCTTCATTCAGTAGTGAGTCACATGGGCACTTTCAACTGAGTCAAGCAGAGCAAGAAAAAATTAATCACTGAAATGGACAACACTGAAAAACGGCTAGAACAATGATCTAAAGTTGGCAGTTTCTGACTGTGATTACTAGTTTTGCTTACTTTATTCTTCTCTATGATAAGACATAGCCATGTGAGGTATTCTATAAGGCACTCCTACATCTTCAAAGTTTTACAAACAGATTCATTGTTTTATTCACACAAAAGACAAAAAGAACACAAAGAAATCCATCTGCAGTTTTTATCTCTTCAGTTTATGTTAATTGCTAATGTACTTCAACAAATTAAAAGGAAAACATAATTACAAACCTTGCTTGTGTGGAATGCACATGCACAGGAGAGTTCACATTATCTTTGGCTCTCTAATTTCAATTTGCATTTCTCATACTCTTAGTTAAGCTTTATCTCTATAGAATCACTGAATCATAGAGTGATTAGAGTTGGAAATTCAAAGATTATCTAGTTAAGAAGCCCCTGTCATAGGCAGGGACATCCCCCATAAGACCAAGTTGCTTAAAACTTCATACAGCCTGAACCTGGAAACTTCCATGGAGGGGGCATTTACCCGTTCATTGAGCCACTTGTGACAGTGTCTCCACCATCCTCACAGAATTTATTCATAATATCTCATCTAATTCTATCTGCTTTCAGGTTAAAATTGTTGCTCCTTATCCTAACACTACAGTCCCTGATAAAGAGTCCCTCTCCACCTTTCCTTAAGGCCCCCTTTAGGTACTGGAAGGTGTCTGAAAGCATTCCCATAGCCTTTTCCTCTCCAGATTGAACAAAGCCATCATTCTTAGCCTGGCTTCCAGAAGAGGTGCTCTAGTCTTCCAACCATTTTCATGTCCCTCCTCTGGATTCACTCCAACAGGTCTGCATCTTTTATATGTTGTGGGTCCCATTGTTGGTTGTAGTACTCCGAGTCTCCTAAGAAAAGAGCAGAGGGACAGAATCACCTCCTTTGACCATACCTCTAGTTGAATTAAGCACAGTAAACACAAAAAAATGGAAAGACTGGCACTCAACGTAATGTCCTAGGTTTTCCTTTCTATCTTGGTTTCAGATTCCGTTTCGGTGGGCATTTCTTCTAGTAAACTCAGAAAAACGGTTCCTGAAGAGCAAAACCTGGATCTTGTTTGACTGGTGTGTCTGCTCCACAGTAGAGACAATGCTGAACAAATAAAAAAATCCCCAAATAATAGGACAAATCAGAACATCATATTGAAGACTCATGATTTTTTTCCTTTGGTTATAATTCTGGAAATATGGATTTGAGAGGAAAAGCTCGCTTAGAATTTCTTCTGGTTGCAGTTTCTTAGTAGTTACTTGTACATGAAAAACACACAATAGACTTATTTAATTCTTTATAGATGATCAAATAGCTATATGTTTGTTACATGTGATGGGGATGGAGCTAAATTCCTCTCTTCCGCTCTCATAAAATTTAAGACAGATTTGTTTGTTTCTTAATGATTCTCCACCAACAATGTATGATAATTTAAATACCTTTGCAGAAGCAAAACATTCACTACAGTATTTCACTTGATTTTCTATTTGTTAAGATTCTACTGTTTTGACAGAAATGAAAGCAGTAATAGCTTTCAAATAAATCTCTGTGACATATGGATGTTTAAAATGTAATAATAGTCATCAAATCTATGAAGAAAGGCAAGAGGTAATCAAAGTACAAATATCCTACATGGCAAATTTTGCACTTAGACTATTCAGTTTTCAGTCATGAAACTCAGTATTATTATAACCAGTTGCCAGTAAGATGAAATGCCTTCTTCATTTCACTTTTTATTTAACAATGACTGCAGAACTTCAGAATGTGTCACTTTAATACTAGGATCCACAGAATATATTTTATTTATATGCAGATATTTTAACCATTGATATATCTGATTTCTGGTAGTAGAACGTATCTTACTTTCTTTTGAGGAGGCACTACTTAATCTCTGAAAAAATTGTCTGAAACAGTAATTTTTAAGTAAACAGCAGTTTAGAATTCCTTATGTAGGATAATTAAAATTTCAGCGTTTGGGTTTTTTGGGATCTGTTTTTTGGGATTTTTTTAAAGTAACAGTTGGACCAGTAGGTCTCCATGTATTTCATATGACAAACTGATTTTAGAGCAGCTTTAATTCCTCATTTCATTTTAAATCTGTGATATAATGTCAACAAAACTGCTGGTCAAAATTATGAAGTTTTGGTAGAAGAAATTCTTCTGAAAGGCAGGAAAAGTAGTTCAGCTAGTTCTAGATTCTAGATATTCACATGCACATCCTATACTGTTAGTACTTGATATACCAACTCCACTCCTAGAATAAAAGCACCTAAAAGTGCACACTTTGAATCTCATAAACAAGAAGTATATTTTAAATTAATATTTGTGTCAGAACTCATGCTACTTATTTAAAGAACTGAGCCAACATACTAAATTTTTTTTCATTTAACTGCCCAGATCTTCCTGTCTTTCTATACAACATGAGGAGATGAGTATTACTCCCCTAGACTATAAAATAAACTAGACCTCATTTAGCTTATGAATAGGTACAGTATAATGTCATTCTACAGCTTTTAAGTTATTTTGCTTTTCTTCTTTCATCTTATTCATTTATATTCCTCTCACTTCTCATCTGCAAGCTCTTGTTAGTTTTCTCTTCAGTTCTTTCCTTTCTAAATATGACCTGTAAAACCTTACCTAGCAGACTTTGTCCCAAACTTTCTCAAGCATAGTGTTGTAAAATTGAGCAAGGGAAAAAGTAATTTTTTGAGGCTCATGCTGAATCTCAGGCTTCTTTACTCAGCAGAAAAACCACTTGTTTACAAGCTGAGGGTGAATGCCATGTGAGCAGATGAAAATGGGATGTAACAAGGGGTGTAATAAGGGTTTTTATCTAGAACGCATTCGTCCTGCAGAGCCCTCGACAACAGCTATAACTAGTTTTTCTGATATTAGGAAATTGCTCATAGTTCTACAAGTAAAGAGAAGAAAGAGATAAAGAGGGCATTTACAGTCTAACACATCTTTAGTCTTAGTATGTTCTTTTTTTTCATTTTCATTTATCTTTATTTATTGTTCTTTCTTCATACGCATCAGATTTGATTTTTAATAGCAATAGGGTGATACTGGTAACATTAATATGACCTCCTTCCAGAGGCTACACTAGCCACCATACAAATAGTGGTAATTCAGTGTTGTTGGAAGCATTGCCTATTCCCATGTATTCTTCAGAATATCCAGGAATAACTGTGTTAAGTACCTTGTTATGAGCATTTAAAAGAGAACTCTGCTAATTTCAGAGTGTAAGAAAAAGAACCCATAGTTTTCAGTGCTCTAATGATTGAAGCTGTATCACTGGCTGTAATACAAGGAAATTAAAAATTTTCAGTCATCCCTATGGACAAAAGTTTTATGGAATTAATCTATAAAATTCTGCTAGAAATTGCACTGAAAACTTTGGAAAAAATGTATTTTGCTTATCTTTCAAATTGTAGAAAATACAACAAATATTCAGCTCATAAATGAAACAATAAATTGCAATAATTTTATTGCCATATCTTACCTATCACCTTCGCTTTTAAACCACTATATAAAGTTGGTAAATGATTTAGAAGCACTTAAAGCATTCTTGTTCTACCTAAGGTAGATGCTTTAACTTTAAAAGTTTCTATCTTTTCAACTTCAACTTCATTACAGGCATCAACTCATGCATGGCAGGAATTCAAAATATCTGACACCTGGTTAATGTCCTACTGCATAAAATAGAAATATGTACAATTCATATACTGAGAAAACAGATAACCTAAGACTCTATTATGTCAAGTCAGCTTCCATAAATTGAAAATATCTAAGCCAAGACAAATTTCACTATGCTTATGCTTATGTATAACATCCTACACGTTATTCATCCGTAAGAAATTTCTGTAGTCTTAAAAGAAGCCTAAATGCCATCAAACGGGCACATTCTTTTTCACAGTATACCAATAACTTCTGGTGGTTGTACTTAACAGCAATAATTTTCTGTAGACAATGGGAATAAAGCAGATCTCATGAGTATAAAAGTATGAATAAACAGTGGAAACTCTGTATTTCCAAGTGCTATATCCACTCTCTATGGCTGGAATTTGATGTTTTTCTCAGATGTCCATAAGCTGAAGAAGTATGGCCATACTATGGAATAGGCAGATATTGGAAAATTTAGACTATTGATTCCTCCATATTTACATTGGTGAATTTGAGTATTCAAGTCAACAGAGAAACACTCCTGTCATTCCAGTGTGACAGAGTAGAAAAACGCACAAACTGTCCATATTCCTTTTTCTTTTCTGCTAATGCAGGTCATGCATTCAGAAGCCCCCTTTGGCAGTTCATCACATGCACAGGTAAGAGAGGTTGCCAAGTCTGGCTCTTGAGGGGAGTTCAGAGGGACACAAGGAGTCAGAGCAAATTCACACTACCAATGGAGGAGGTGCCCAGAGTCCCAGGAAGGACAGTGCTGAGATACTTGGAGCTGCCAGGACTGCAGCAACACAGTTCTGAGAGGAAATCTGGGTCAGTGAGAGATCACCACACATGTGGTTACTAATCTCTGGAGAAGCCAGAGATCACTGTGGAACTCCAGAAGAAATTTTCCCTCTGTTTTTCACAGCAGAAAGAGGGTCAATCTGAGATACATATTCTTCAAAGAAGGTGCCTCTACAGCTAATTTTACATTTCACATCATCCCCAGGAAAATTCTATAGAATCATAGAATACTTGGGGTTGGAAGGGACCTTAGAGATCATCAAGTTCCAACCCCGCTGTCATAGGCAGGGACACCACCCACTAGGTCAGGCTGCTCAGTGCCTTGTGCAGCCTGGCCTTAAACACGTCCAGAGAGGGGGCATCCACAACACTGTTCCAGTGTTTCACTACCCTCACAATACAGAATTTATTTCTTATATCTAGCCTGAATCTACCCTCTTCCATCTTACAGACATTATTTTCAGTCCTTCCATCACATACCTTATTAAAAACTCCTACCCTTGTCTTTCTGTAGGCCCCCTTAGGGTATTGAGAAGCTACTGAGAGGTCCCCCCTGAACTTTCTCTTCACCAGGCTGAACAACCCCATCTCTTTCAGCCTGTCTTCATAAGGCAGTTGCTCCAGCACTTTGATCTTCATGGCCCTCCTCTGCACCTGCTCGAGTACAAAATACAATACCTCTCTCTGGTAGAGTGAGATTTAAGTACCTTACACATAGTAGAGTAGCTTTTGCTGAAACTGAGTGTACACACAGATTCAGTTTTCAAGGCTTTTGCCTCAGAAATACAGGCTCAAATTCCATTAGGAAGGGAAGAACATTAGAACTGGATGTTCCACAGACTCAGTAAATGCAACACAGTGTCATATCAAGTTTTTCATTTAAATTACTCAATTAAAACAAAAACTTTGTGACTCTGTGCACTTTTAGGCATCTATGTAGATGATCTCTTGAGGTCACTTCCAATCCCGAAGTTCTGTGATTCTGTGATGTATGCAGATTACAAATATCAACATATGTGCTCCCTCTGAAATTCTCTTCCAAACAGCATCAATATAGAGATAGGAAAGGTTACAGAGATCTACAACAATATGCAGAGGAAGTTATAGTAGTAAAAGATACCTGAAAAAAACCCTCAAAAGCCATGAAAATTGGCAAAGACAAGACAAAGATCAATTAAGGGAAAAAACTTGTATGGTCAGTGCAAGAGAAATGTGAGACAAATTCTACACTTAGATATTTGCATTGAGTATAAAGCCATTAAAGAGTGGAAGTAGCAATCAATTTATTTATTCTTTACATTTCCTGTAGATGTTAGTTTTTCCAAAATTTAAGTATCTATGAAATAAAGTATATTCATAGAATAGAATCATAG
>VZTY01036489.1:0-12084 GCA_013400935.1 Turnix velox | reverse complement strand
TGTTCCATGATCTTCCCAGGCATCAAGGAGTTACAGCATCATAGCACAGGCAGTTAATTAGTTTGAGAGCTGCAAGATAGAAACATGGAATTTTTCCCACCACTATACAATTTGTAACAGCAGCTAGGTCTAATGGCAAAACTGGGAAACCAATAATTAGTTGTTGTAAATAAAACCTTATTTTTGTTGTTGCACAGAAAAAGGTACACCTTGTTATTCTCCTTTAGGATACAATTTCTGAAGGATTATTGTCACTATATGCATCAATATGTTTCTTGTTTTGAGGAATGCAATACAGCGTTGAGCACACTAAATTTTTGTTTAATCCTTCAGAAAAGATAATCTGGGATTTGTGCAGTATATGCAAGTGAATATATACTTATCCATATACATCCAGGGATGACTGTCTTTAGAGACTGACAAGTCAGGTGAGTTTCAAATTTCAGAACAACACTGGATTGACATTAATTTGTTAATGAATGCACACTGTTCATAATTATCTATTAGTATGCTACAGCAGGGAGTTGATGCCATAAAGTTAGCAGTAATGCCTGTGATCCCTGATGGTCTTGGCTGTGGAGATCAAAGTAATGAGGCTAAGGAGCACTCAGTCATAACCCACTACTGTGGGCTAGGTTTGCCCCTGCTTTCCTAGTGTCGTTGTTACGTGTTTCTCAGCCTTCTTCCCGGTGGAAAAAAGGGAGTATTTGTCTGCTTTGCACATACCTAATCTTCAAGTATTTGGTTAAAGACTCATTCTGGGCTTTTTGGTCATTATTCTTGTTTATTTTGGTTGCACTAGACACTAAGTGCCTGCTTGACCTTTTGTGCTTGCCTGTTATTTATACTTAGTGTTACAGTGTTAACAGAAGTTTAAGTAGAGTCACTTGTTCTTTGTGTTTCTATGCCTTTGTGCAAGGGATGTTGTGGTGAGTTACTGCTGAATGACTATGAAATGAAATATAATCATGGGTTGCCATAAGGACAGGGAGACCATTTAAGATTAACTGTCACAGAGGAAACAGATTTGACTTTGACAAAATAATTTCATTTATTGCCAATTAATAACAGAGTAGGATAGTAAGAAATAAAAATTAAAAAAACCTCCAACACCTTTTTCAAGGCTCAGCTTTACTCCTAACTGTTCCACCACCTTCCCTGACCTGAGCAATGCAAGGGGCTCTCATCAGTTCATATCATTTTGTGTCTCTCACTCTTTCTTCTTCACAGTGCTCCCCTTCTCCAGTGTAGGATCCCTCCCAAAGGATACAGTGGGGATATCTTCTCTGGCATTGGCCTTCCTGGGCTGTGTGACAGCTTGCCTCACCATGGTCTTCCCCATGGGCTGCAGAGGAATCTCTGCTCCAGTGCCTGGATCACCTTGTCTCCCTCCTGTACTCACTTTGAAGTCTTAAGGATTGTTTCTGTCACATTTTTCTCACAGCTACTGTACATTCTACTCAAATATGTTATCACAGAGGTGCCCCCATCATTGCTGATTGGATTTGTTTTAACCAGTAGTGGGACTCTTTTGGAGCCAGTTGGTCCTGGTTCCATCCACACAAGGGGAGCTAATTTCTTCTCACAGAATCCACCTTTGTTGCTCATCCCTGCTACTGAAATCTTGACACATAATCAAATATCAAGCATAACCATCTTAATCTGCTTCTATTTCAGGAGTGCAGATTGCTTATCTGAGAAGATAGCTACTCAGGTCCTGAGACAGAAATTCACTATTAACTAGTCATTCAACATTATATCAGAAACAGTGAGCTGGCAGAGCTGATGCATTTCTCAGTCAGGAAATGAGAAGAGGAGCAGGAGTAGGTATAAGTGCTGTAGTCCACACTTCGTCTACATAGAGCTAAGCCTGAATCATAAGGCAACTAGGGAAGAACAACAGGCAGATCATATTATTTAAAAAAAAAACAAAGCAAAGACACCAAATGGGATCATAGGGGATAACAAAATTATATAGCTAGTTATGTGATGAAAAAGACACAGGACTTGCCAAATAGTAACCAGTGTGATGGAAGAACTGCATATAGAATTTGCTCTCACTTCTGCATAAAAAAAAAAGGAAAGTGCAATATTCTTTCCTAGGCTGTTTGTCTTTATCCCTCAATATGTTTCTGAGCAATATTGCATGAAGTCCTCAAATAATTTACAGTCAATTCCATTGGAAATCAATCATTTAAGAACTGAGAATCACACCAAATGAGGAATTAGGGAGAACACTTCAGCTGCTAAAACTTTGTGTTTGTGTTTTATCCTTCTATGTCCAGCTCTTAAAGGCAGCCTGGTCTAGTGGGAGGTGTTCCTGCCTATGGCAGAGGGTTTGGAACTCGATGATCTTTGAGGTCCCTTCCAACCCAAACTATTCTATGATTCTATGATTATGAATATGTCAGTCAGATGTGATTTCACCCATGCTTTATCAGTTCAATATTATCTGTATTAAAGTGATTTCATCACTGTTATAGATATATATGTGATTTATTCACTAGCTTTTGCATGGTTGTTCCTGATTTCACCTGTACTAAACTCAAGTGACAGCATTTCTTCTCTAGAACTTGGGATAACAGAACAGTTTGCATAATTGGGTATCATATGACTCTCTATCCTCTGTGATGGTTAAGTGCTTGTACAATCTGTGAAGAATCTGTATCTGTTGGTGCTTTTTGATGCAGTGTTTCTTTATGCAGCCTTGAATTTGCCCTAGATATGCATCTAGAAGCTGTATTTTTATGCCACAGATGAATGCAATTAGCCCTTTTATTTTCAGATTTTATACATTATTTTTTCAACGCTTCTCTATAGAATCACGGAATTTCATAGCTTGGAAGGGATCAGATTATCTAGCCCAAACATCAACCAGCCAAGACTGACAAAAAAAAATCAGCAAACCATATTGCTAAGCACTACATCTGCCCATCTCTCAAATCACAGAATGGTAGGGGTTAGAAGGGACCTCTGAAAATCATCTAGTCTAATCCTTCTGCCACAGTAGGTTCAGCCGAAGCAATTTGCACAGGAACACATTCAAGCAGGTTATGAATATATCCAGAGCTGGAGACTGAGCCACCTCTCTGTGCAGCTTATTCCAATTTATAAAATGGAAATAGTCATAGAATGGTTTGAATAGGAAGGGGCATTAAAGATAATCTTGTTACAACCTCCACTCCATGGAACACTTTCCATTAGGCTAGATTGCCCAAAGCCCCTGAATGCTATCAGGGATGGGACATCCACAGCTTCTCTAGGCAACCTGTTGCAGGGTCTCAGAAATATCAGAATAAAGAGTTTATTCCAAATACCTAATCTGTTTCTCCCCTCTTTTAGTTTAAAATCAATCCTCCTTATTTTATCACCACCCTCCCCGATATAGAGTCCCTCCTGATTCCTCCTGTAGGCAACCTTCAGGTATTGGGAGATCTTCCTAGAACCTTCTCTTTTCCAGTCTGAATAACCCCAACTCTCTCAGCCTGTCCTCAGGGGAGAGGTTCTTCAATACTCTCATCATCTTCATGGTCTTCCTCTGGACCGTTCCAAAGGAGAAGTTGATCAGATTGTAGTTCATACTTGAATTGTATGATTCTTCCTCATGCTTTTAACATTTTAATGGAACTTTTAGGGAAGAAAACCTTTCCTATTTGGTTTGTTTTTTTTGGGTTTTTTTTAAAGAAAAGAGAGTAATGGTATTGAATGCTTTTATAATGAATTTAGAAATAAATACAGTATGCCTAGTTTATTAGGATAGAATTTGAAATTTGCCTATTTCTATGAATTGAAGTAAAATAAAAACAAAACAAGAAAAATGTTGCAAGGTGAAAAAAATCTGTTTTTCACTGATTTCCTTCTTTTTTTTTTTCAAATCAATCTTCGTTGAAAATTTAGATTGTACTAAGAATCATTTAGTTAACACAATTTTCCTGAATGTAGTGTCAATTGAGCCTCATACTCCGCCCCGAAAAATATTTGCATCTTCAAATGGATGTAATCCATTTCCTAGTGGGTATATCAAGCTCTTCTCTGAAATGTCACTGCCATATACACAAAGAGAAGACTTTATTGCTATTCCTTTGATATTGATGTTGCAATCAAGGAGGTGTGCTTAACTTGAAGCAAACAATCATTACTGATAACAGGAAAGTAGTCAAAGTTCTTCTGGAACAGAATAATTAAAGGTAATGCTCCATATATAGAAGGTTGAAGAGTAATGTTTTTAAAATTCTTTCCTTCTGGAGGGAGGAGGTTGTCTTTAGTTACTGGGATAAAAGCTAACTCTTTGTCATATAATTTTCAGAGTCTTAGGTGTAGATATTTAAACCCTTTGGGGATAGGGGAGTGTTCTCTGTGAATGTGCAAGTTTCTACCATTACACATGAGAAACTAAGTAAAATGTCCTATATTATTACTACTTTATTGGAGTATAGTGGCCACCCTTAGAAACTCCCTTCAAAATGCTAGAAGAAAAAAACCCGACCATCAAATTCTGTTGGTTTTAAAAGGTTCCTGTTCATCTGCCTCTTCATTGATGTGACTTTGCCACGTTATTCAGTGTGAGTATGGAATACTTCTGGGTTTGGTCTGTAATTAGCAATGCTGAGAATGTGCACAATTTTCTGAACACTTGTCATTTTAAGTGAGCATTAATGTTTCAAGTTGACTTAGTGCAGTAACTGTGACAAAACATTTTCTTGATGTGTTAGTAGAGACAGTACAGTACTTTCCAACATATCTTATGAGGGATATAAATTACATGTCAGTGGATTCACAAAGGTTCTTCAGAAATCTGAATTCTGTGGGGATCTCTTCAGAATAAATGTGCGCACTACATTTAAGTCAAAATTATACTTTTTCTAATAAGAACATTAAGGTATGTATGAGTGACTATCTTGGAATGTGCTTTATGTTCCACAGCAACAGTAGAAAATAAATAGAAAATAAACTATTTGTTTGTTTCCCTGTGCTGCCACCTTGTCCAAAACTTTTGTGAGAATTTCTTTGATGGAGAGGAAGAAAACATGCTAGGACTAGAACATATATTTCCACACAGTTGAAATGCATTTATTTCAAAATTATCTTGAACTTAATTAAAATTCTAGCTATAAAATACTGAAATATGTGAAACTGATATGTGTTAGTGCCTCATCATAAATTCTGAAGCCTACTCTGCTAAAATATCTAGCTTTAGATGACTTCTATTCCTACCAGAAAACATGTAGTTATTTTTAAAATGGATTGAATTTATTTATTTTATGAAGTTGATGACCAGATTGAGAATTTGGGTTGTAGAAGATGTTGGGTTGGAAGGGACCTACAAGGGTCAACTAGTCCCACTTCCCTACAATAAGCAGGGACACCTTTAACTAGATCAGATTACTCAGAGACTCATCAAATCTGGCCTTGAACATCTCCAAGGATGGGGCCTCCATGACCTCTTTGGCTACATGTTCCAATACCTCACCACTCTCATGGCAAAAAACATCTTCCAAATGTCTATTCTAAACTTGCCCTGCTCTAGCTTAAGACTATTGCCCTTACCCTATTGCTACATGCCCTGGCAAATAGTCCCTTTCTTGTAAGCCCCCCTCAGGTACTGAAATCTGCTCTCCTCAAGTATTTTAATCAGTTGACCTTTCTGTGCTCTTCTCTTCATATTATAGCTATAAGACACTGCCTTATGTACTCCCAATAAGAAGTTTGAAAACTGCCATGCACGTTTAAAAAAACCCTTTGTATTAAAGTATTTACTATTTTAATATTTTTAAAGAGCTGAGAGAGAAAAGTAATGAACAACAGTGTTCTCTAGCTTCAGCCCTCATGAAACTATACGTATACCAACTGACAACTTTAGTCAAATAGATTTTGTAATTAAAAAATTTCTTTCTAAAATGAACTACTTGATCTAGACAAAAATGCAGATGGCTTTGGTAGCAAATCAAGACAACTGAATGCCTCCTCTGTCCTTGCATCAGTAATTCTTTTCTGTTCCTCTCACTATTATATGTGAAATAGAGGGAGAAAACTGGCTGGCTACATCAGTAACCATCGATACCATCAATATTTGGTATGGTGGAATAAAAGACTTCTGAGTGTAAAGGACAAGGCAGGTAAACTGAGAAGGAAAGAAATCAGCATCTAGAACAGCAAGCATAAAGTTAAACAAGGCGATTTGGAAGTAAGGAAGTCTGAAGAGCACCACTGATTGATTGTATAGTAAAAAATCAAAAGGACAGCTGCCTACTGCTGGATCTTGAATCACTGCAGAATTTTTTCATACATTGTATCTTCTTTCTGTTTACTAGCATGACTGTTTAGTGTGTGAGAAAGAATTTCATAATTTCAGGAAAATACCAAATTCCTTAAGTAAAAAAGAATATCACATGCACAGAAAATACCAAGCAATATTATTTCAATTTTTTTCCAGATTTTTCGAACTATGTTCTAGGGGAATATTAAGTCACTAACTGTAACTATATGAGTAATTTTTTGTATTTTCTTACTATTTATATGATTCTGTGACTTACCCCTTTTGTAAAAATCCTGAATCTTGTCCTGGATACTGAAAGCTGATCTTCCCTCTAAGCCAAGCTAAGGAAGTCCTACAGCCTCCACCTCTCCTCACTTGGCAAGTGCTTTAGCTCAGATCTTCTTAAGAACCCTCTGTTGAACTCACTCAGTATTTCTAGTCAGTATTTCTAGTGCTGAGCAGCCAAAAGCTGGAGAGTGTATCCACATTTGCTCTCATAATTTCTGAACTGAGGAGGATAATCCTTTCTCTTGATGTCCAGTCTGTGCTCATATGAATACCTAACAGGGTGCTGCAGGCCATATATACAAGGCATACTTCTGGCTTGTATTCAGTTTGCGCTTGCTGAGGTCCCCAGGTCTCTTAATGCAGAGCTGAAGTCACTGGACTGTGTCCTTGTACCACTGCTCAATGCCAATAGGTAGCACACAGCCTTTATTCTTGAACTTAATGAGATTCCCGCCGGTCCATTTCATGAACTCGTCTAGATCCCTCTGCATGTCCCTGAGTGCATTGTCTATTCTCTCTAATTAGGTGTCACATACTCTCAATTCACTCAGTAGATGGTACTCTGTTTTCTGAAAAGATTGGAGTTACTCTTCTCTCTTCCTTGCCCTCCCACTTTCCCGATGCTATTCAGTTTTTCATAGTATTTTCAAATAGTGTCTTAACTGGGATATTAACTTACACTGCACAATCAGTCACCAGTTTAAATATAGTTGAAATTCAAGTAATATATTTTTTAATAAATTTCGTATTTACATACTCTGGAAAGCATTTTGTAAAGTGATAGTATTTTGGAAAAGGTTATTCGAATCTAAAGAAAACAGGTTTTGCTGCCTGTTTTCCCCGATTTGCCTGTATTTGCAGAAATTTGGAGTTAACAGTCTAGACAAGAAGAAAATCATTATTTATCTGTATAAGGAATCTGCTTTTTAAATTTGCTTTGAAAACCTGTCCTTAATTAAACTTTAAAACTACCACTTAACCCTTGCTTGCAATTAGCATAACTCCCTTATCACTGCTGTGGCTTACTGCTACCTATCTTCCTTCTTTGAAGAGCTGCAGCATCTTTACTGAAGTACCTTTTACCAAGAATGCTTACAGATATCATAAAGATTGTGCAATTTGCAGTTCACTGAGCGTACCTCACACAGTAAAGGTACTTATTTGTTTTCTCATTTTTAATTCCTGCAATTCCCATTTTATCTTGTTTGGATTTTTCTGACTCTTCTTTAGTAATGCATTCCTTCAGGTTAATAGTTGGAAGGTTTGGGAAAAAAATTATTTTTTTCCTTGCACTGTTTACTTATGTCATCTTTTTGGCCAGATTAACCAATGACAAGAAGATGAATGCTCTCCTCCACCTCTTGCTCCAAGGAGTGGAAGAGGAGAAATAAAGGAAATTATGGATTTAGAAAAAACCCTATACTAATTAAAAGAATACTAATAAAATTTTTAAAAAGGAAATTATGAAATACTTAAAAAGTAAGTAACTCTACACAAAATGAGATCAACTTTCAAGGAAGATTTCTGTGAAGGGCTTGAAAATGTCTTCTGTGTTAAAAAAGGTTTAATGAATACCTGACTCGCTGTCTTATTTCAAGAAACATTGGTGCTGACTCCAAAGAGACAGAGAGGAGATTTAGTAGAGTCTGTTAGCTTACAAGAGGCTTTGAAAGGGTATTTGAAATTAGATTGGTTAAGATTTTCACTCGATAAATATCCGGAATTTTCACTCCCAAAAACTTCCCTGACCAATCTAATACTTTCCTTAAATTAACTTGCCTTTATATTGATTGGCCTGTTGAATTAGGAAAGTGTAACTGATTTGAAAGTAAGTCTCAAACATGCATGTTCTCTGACTTTATACAGTCAAGGTTGGTCATACAGCTGTTTTGAGAACAGTCATGTGTCAATGTGATTGGTGTAGTTGAGAATATTTCTATCTGGTTCAAGTTTCAGCATGCACTTTATTCTTTTATGCTTTATTCTTGATTGTTATATAAATAAAAATTTTATTTAGAAATGCATAAATTCTAGCTTTTGGAGGGGATTTTTCCTCGTATTGGAAGTGCATTAGTTAAGTGCTGCTGTGCTCTTGCAAAGAGGGAAGACTTCAGTAACATTTATGAAGAAGCTTATGCCTACTGTGTCCTTCAGGAATCTTACATAAATTCTGCTTCCGAGACACTGGGCATCTTGATATGAGTTTCATAGAATGTAGGCTGAGGAAAATTTCCTGACACTTTCTAGAAAAGGTTTAGTAACATAACATGGAGAACGCTGAGTGCCTGCAGAAGCAGTGTCCCTACTCTGTATCTAGAGAAAATGTCTTCTTTTTGGAATGAGATCTGGGGTGCCAAGAGAATTAGAGCTTTTAGCCTGTTGAGTAAAAATACTCCGCTTTCAAGTTCTGTCTTTAGGTTATCCTTGTGATTCATATAGAAAGAGCCAAATATTGCTGAGTCCCAATCAGAGGAAGTACTATTCAGGAGGAGTAACATTTTGTGTGATCTCAGTCTTCATAGTAGAATATGAAGCGACAGACCAGCTGAATTAATCAGAAGCATAGTTCAATACAGGAAGTGCTTGTAAATGTGTTCCTTTTGGATAGTTATTACTAAACACTGTTACTAGACTAACATTTCTGAGTACCACAACTATACAGTTACTCACAGAACAATTATGCTACATGGCCTTCTACTCTGTTCTGCTGTAGCGTGCTGTCACAAAGAGAGGGTCTCAGGATGAAAATGTCAATAATTAAACAGCTGAGGTGTGTAGTAAGACATTAATGGTGATAAAAACCTCCTATTTTTCCCACTCTAATGCTTAATATAGATATATATACTTATTATAGCTTAATATATACTATATTAAACATTGTCCTTAGGAAATTTAATCCTTTTTTTAAAAATATTAATATTCAGTTAAATTTTTATTGTGTGCAAGGAATATGACCTTATTCACTACCAGTACAGAACTGTTAGATTATGCTGCATATGAACACTTTAATGAACTAGCTCTGATTGTATTGTATTTGATATTTTTCTTTGTAACCACTTCTCCCAAAAGGATGAGGCAACAGAGAATGATAACATAGAATTGTCCTGTGAAACACAGCAGTATGCTGTAAATGTTTGACCTTTCCATCGTTTAATCCATAAGACACTCCAGAGTGAGCCACTGAAGCATAATATTAACACAGCTCACCTACACTGAGTTTAATATGCATGCTGAAATCATACAGTAATGGGCACTCCAGAGTGTTTTATGGAAGTATAAAATACCAAACAAATTGTTAGTGGGAGTTTTTATGTCTACAGTGTTTTCAAATAATTAACACACAATTATATTTAAAACCAAAACAAACACCTGCATTTGACCATTAAGAGCTCTAAAATATCCAAAGGTTTTCCATGTATTATTAATTATTTCTACTTATTGGTATTCAAATGCCAACTAGGATAAGGCCATAATCTCTAACGTAAATAACAGTAGTAGAGACCCTCTGTCTGGAGAAAGAGTAATTGAAGTAGATAAACTAACTAGTTTTGTATCTAAGTGTAATTACTAAATAGAATTAAACATATGACCACTTTGGTTCCGGTGGTTCCAGTGTATTCTTAAACTGCTCAGTAGCTCAGATATATTTGACTTAGTGCTTTCTGGGGCTTTGACAAAAAATGTATATTTTTATCCCTTCTTTAAGTTTTACTGTGTCCTTTGCCACCATTAGTTGATAACCTCTTTTTTTCATTTTTTCCTCTTTTGACTGTTCTTTTCATGTGTGAATTTCCCTTACCTCTTTCTATTCATTAGGTGTCTTAATAGGACTTAGAAACAAGAATGTATATAAAAGTTCACTGAATAATTCAGTTGAAAATCCTGTTATATAGATCTGAATTTGCATTTAACTTTCATGCTGAAGTCATTATCTTATTTGGAGACCTGGCTTCTTGAGAACTATGATGAACCAAATTTCAAAGACAGTTTGGATCTTGTAAATGTAGGAGGAAATGTTTCCAGAGGAATAGAATGAAACCTACTGTCAAACTATCATATTAGTTTCTGTATTCTCCCCTGTGGTGTCACAGCCTCTACCTTACTCACATCTCTGATAGTCTATACATAAAAGCTCAACTATTGTGTGGATCAGCTCACTTTTTATGGTTGGTTCTCCATACTGTGCCATTCAAATTAGGACTGTAAATTTTGTATGTTTTTAACCATTACATGGAATGTTATTATAAATGGTGCAGAGATAATTAGTACTGGGCATGGTGTAACATAATATAACATAGTACTGAGCAGTTTCTGGATAGGACAAAGCTGTGAGAAAGATGTGCAAAGCTGCATAAGAAGCCAAAAGCCTGACTCCTCAGAAATGAGGTTATGCTTAACATTATGTTAAATAAGGAAAATATGTGAAAGCATACATGAATTCACTAGCTGAGTTACAAGAAAACAGTTTCTGATAAAGAAAACCATTGCTAGGATTAATTTTCTCTGTATAGATATAATTTGCCTTATTAATCCACTATGTAAATGTAACCTTTAACTTCCTGATCATATTATGGTGTGGCTTTGTATTTTTGTTGTTTTTTTTTTTTGCAGGGGACATGGCAATAGGGGAAAGTTGTTCTGATTTTTCTTCAACAGCTCTAAAACCATTGCATTTGTGTATGCATCCATGAAACCAGTGCAAGTTGGGTAAGCTCAAACAACATAGAAACAAAACATTACAAGTTAGTGATCATGTAAGCTATTCTGCTCATAAAAGGAATATAGTCACTTTTGTTCTTATTTAACTGATCCCCTTAAATGTAAACTTAAGCTGGAGAGAAGTGTAAATTGGGAGTGTAAATCTAGAGACCCTAGTTTGATTATCTGGTTACCTATAATGATTGCAAAGGATATAAAACTAGTGATAAAGATACAGTAAGTGCACTAAATGCTGTGGAATTACATTTAAAAAATATTATACCAATGAAATAAACTGGATTAATAATTTCATAAAAATATATTTTATGTTAAAGAATAACGGACTTCTATCTAGGTCAGATGCAAGCAAGAAAAAAAGTTAATTGCCTAGAAAAGTAGGAAGGTCAGACTTAAACCCAGTAATTACAGGGACAAGACCTCTGCAAATGAGAAAGAGAATGAAGATAAACATTACATTTCATTAAGAAGCGATAAATGACTTATGATTTAGTTTTCACTGCAGTCACACTTTTCCAAATGTCACATTTACACTCAAATGACCTTTACAGGGAAACAAAAATCTGTGTGGGATGTATAAATATTTTGCTAAATGGTCTCATGCCTCACTAAGTTCTCTCCATTTGCAATTCATTATTTTGGTAATTTAAATGACAAGTTATGCACAAGCTTTTTTAAAGAAACCAAGCAAAAATCCCATGCCTTTTAAAATACAAAAATACCTTCTTACTCTTATATAATGCATAACTAAACCTGAATAAAATAAAAAATTCTATTCTGAAATTATTTTCAAATATATATTTTTATTTATTATTTAGACTTTC
>VZTY01036354.1:0-24343 GCA_013400935.1 Turnix velox | reverse complement strand
ACCTCACAGTAGCTTCTCCATAACTGAGGGGAGCTTACAGAAGGCAGGGGTAGGGTGAGGGTGGTGAAATCCCGGAACAGGATACCCAGGGAGGTTGTGGATGCCCCATCTCTGGAGGTGTTCAAGACTAGGCTGGACAGGGCACTGGGCAGCCTGGTCTAGTGGGAGGTGTCTCTGCCTATGGCAGGGGGGGTGGGACTCGATGATCTTTAAGGTCCCTTCCAACCCAAACTATTCTATGATTCTATGATTCTATGACTTTTTAATAGGGTCCAGGATGGCAGGACTAGGAGTAATGGATGCAAATTGGAAAAGAGGAAATTTACGGTGAGTATAAGAAAGGAATTCCTTACGGAGAGAATGATGAGACACAGGAACAGGTTGCCCTGGGACATTATGGATGCCCCCTCTCTGGAGGTGTTTCAGGCCAGGCTGGATAAGGCTCTGAGCAACATGGTCCCTACCTATGGGAGGGGAGTTGGAACTAGAAGACCTTGAAGGTCCCTTCCATCCCAAACCATTCTATCTTTATATACATTCTGGAGCAACTAAAAGAGGGTTTAAACATTTTCATAGAAATTCGTCAGAGAGCTACCAGCCTAATACTCATAGGAAATCTAAACTCACAAATATTACACTCTCGTTTTATTTTTCCAATTACAATATCAGGTTGCCATATACTACACAGCTGAAGAAGATCAGACCTGCAGAAGCATACTTTATGAAATGAGATGAAAAGCAGTATAAAGCACAGATACAGGCTGGGTGGAGAGTGGCTTGAGTGCAGCTCCGTAGAGAAAGACTTGGGTGTGTCAGTTGATGACAAACTCAACATGAGCCAGCAGTGTGCACTCGCAGCCAAGAAGGCCAACCAAATCCTGGGTTGCATCAAGAGGAGTGTAACCAGCAGGTCCAGAGAGGTGATTTTACCCCTCTACTCAGCACTGGTGAGACCCCGCCTGGAATATTGTCCAGTTCTGGAGCCCTCAACACAGGAAGGATATTGAGCTATTGGAGAGGGTCCAAAGAAGGGCCACGAAGATGATCAAAGGGTTGGAGCAACTGCCCTATGAGGACAGGCTGAAGGAGTTGGGGTTGTTCAGTCTGGAGAAGAGAAGGCTCTGGGGGGGACCTCACAGTGGCTTCTCCATACCTGAGGGGGGCTTACAGAAGGCAGGGGTAGGGTGAGGGTGGTGAAATACTGGAACAGGATACCCAGGGAGGTTGTGGATGCCCCATCTCTGGAGGTGTTCAAGACTAGGCTGGACAGGGCACTGGGTGGCCTGGTCTAGTGGGAGGTGTCCCTGCCTATGGCAGGGGGCTTGGAACTCGATGATCTTTGAGGGCCCTTCCAACCCAAACTATTCTATGATTCTATGATTCTATGAAAGAGGATGAACTCTCACTCACTGCACACAGAATAGAATATCTGATTACTAATACATGGATTAATAGTAATTATCAAATGTGCACACTTGTATTACTAATACAGGAGGTCATATGAGTCATCTGAGGCTTGAAAGTTGGAGCTATCAAGACTAGCCATGATCTTTGGGCTACCTCACTTCAAAAGGCATATTTAAACTTCCACTGTGCCAGCATTTGAGTTTATCTCACCAAGAGCTATAAACACATGCAGCATCAGAAGAAGTGACTATTAAAAAGCAGATGAAATAAAGTGACCAATGCATTTCTAGCTTCTAATTTAACTTCCAATAGTCTTTGGGACATATGAAATAATTTTCTTCTAAGAAATATGCCACTGAAAATCCCTGTTGTAACCATCCACGTCAGAAATAATTCCAAGTATGTATTTGATTCTTCTGTCTAAGCCTCCAACACAAATACAATCTAACTATCAAATCAAGTCAAGGGATTATAGTCTTAGTAAGGTAAATCCCATGGATTCACATGCACTGGCTGATGTACAATAGTGTAACACAGAGAGCTATAGTGACTGTTTAATTTCTGCAAAAAATCTAAGGGAAAGGTTGGAAAACAATTTTTATAGGATTCTTGCTTTAGAAATGCTTTTTCTAATCAGATAACTCTGAAGAACACAACATTGAGATAAAGCAGTTATGTCATGATTATGCTGTAAACTTGATCTAAATCCAGAAGTCTAAAAATATATCAGCCCAGCAAAATAATTTTAGCTTAATGGATGGGAAACAAGCATTAAGAGTCTGAAGATTATGCACAAGATGGGTACTATTTTAACTCCAAACAAAAACATTAAGGTTTCTCTGAGATTTACAATAACCTACAAGATTATATGCTTAAAATGGAAGTACCAGAAAGAACAAAAATATTCCTTCAAACTAAAAGAATTGTTAAAACTTGAAAATCTTATCCTTTACAAATCCTTACAAACAGGGTTACTGTTATAGAAGTATGTGGCTTACAGTCCTGGGACTTCTATTTTTTTTAATGGAAGGAAATATTTTCTCAAGAGATTTTATCAGAGTCTCCCTCTGGGAAGAAAATCTTCAAAAATTGCTAAATACTGGAATCATACTTACAGTTAGAAGTTACACAAGTTGTTATTAAAAATCTGTAATTCAGAAGTAAAATAGTCTACTTTTTAAACTAAACTTGAACAGCAATGGAAGATTTCATTTTTATTTTGGGCATACGCATTGAGAGAACACAGCATTGTTCACTCCTCTGCTGAAGAGAGAAAAATCCAGCAAGTGCATGCATTAGCATTTACATTTTCAACACAGGGAATGAGTACCTGGACCTTCAGATGCCTGTGCTTTCTAGGTTGCATTTTCCAGAACTGTAAATAGCAGTGACCACAGGATAACATTCCATTATCTACTTCTTTCATTAACAGAAAAAAAAAAACAAAAACCCACAACAAGGAGTTAATGTCACCACTGACCACTAAATGCTAAATTTTGGTGTTCCTCTATGCATCACCAAAATCCTGTTCCACAGACTCACAGAGTTGAAAGGGACCTTCAAAGACAATCTATTCCAAACCCCCTGCAGTAAGCATGGACTTCCTGTAATAGATCAGGTTCCTCAGAGCCTCATCCAGCCTGGCTTTGAATGTCTCCAGGGATGGGGCCACCACCACCTCTTTAGGCAACCTATTCCAGTGTTTGGCCACCCTCATTGTGAAGAACTTCATCATAATATCTAACTAAACTTGCCCTCGTCTAGTTTCAAAGCACTGTCCCTGGTCCTGTAGCTCTGTGCCCTGGCAAACAGCCCCTCCCCAGCTTTCGTTTAGCCCCTTCAGTCACTGGGAGGCCACTGTGAGCTCTTCCCAGGACTGGCCTTCTCCAGGCTGAACAGTCTCAACTCTCTCGGCCCGTCCCTGTAGCAGAGGTGCTCCAGCCCCTGATCATCCTCATTGCCTTTCCTTGGGCCTTCTCAAACTCGTCCACGTCCTTCCTGTACTGAGGGCTCCCGAGATGGACACAGCACTCCAGGTGGGGTCTCAAAAGAGCAAAGGGGCAGAATCATCTTTCTTAATCAGCTGGCCATGGCTCTTCTCATGCAGCCCAGAGAACAGTTGGCCTTCTGGGCTGTGAGAGCTCACTGTTGGCTCATGTTCAGCTTTTCATCCACCATTTGTTTGCACACAGGAAATGTACGCATGTGTGTGCATGTGTAAACATTTAGTCCATTTTTTCCAGTGAAGTCTTAAGGAAAGCCATACAAATCCTGTGCCTTTATTTATAGATATAACTCTAAAAAGAAGAGATTCTGATTTTCAAACGCTGCTGTTGCCAATTGCACTTACAGATTGCAGAATTTCATGACAAATGTTCAACGTGGCAGCAGAATTTTTTCCTAGGACTTACTTATATAAAAGAACCATAGGGGAAAATAGTCAATGAACAAAAGCCTTTTTTAACAGGCTGCCTTAACAATTACATTTATGAATAGTTTAGTGCATCTCGGCACTTTGTTTTTTTACTGCAGTAGAGTTTGAATTATCTTCCATGAATAATGATAAGAATGGCAGCACAACAGTAGACATTTCTTCAAATCTGTACATCAGCCAAGTCCATTTGCGTGTGCTCATGCTTTGTCACAGGGAGCATCCAAGCAATTTTAACCTCCTGATGTATTTCTGCTTTTCAAGTGATCTTGAATTTCATAGCTCTTTATTTCTTGAATTACTCATTGTCCATACTCTCAAACTTTTCCACCACCTTTGCACTCTTTGCAAAGTGTATTGCACCCCCTTTTTTGTACAATGCTCACAGTTCTTCCAAGACGTATTAGAAGTAAGCTTTCAAAGCTTTTAGAGTGTGTCATGCCCCAAAGGATGGGTTAAAACTAAATTTCTGACAACAGGTAACTAGAAACAGAAAAAATGCAAAAATTCCTCTTGCATTTTTTTTTCCTTTAGTACAGGCTTTTTCCATAAGGTAAAGGAAGTCATTGGCAAAATTATTCATATTTTTTAATGACAATAAGAGCACAGGTTAAATGCAAAGGAGACGATAATTGCAAAGAGCCAAATGTATCGTTTTTCAGACCATCTGTGAATAGATAGTTGACTGTCATGCAAAACAAAAATTGGCAGGATGTGTAGCAGTCAACAAAAAATCTCTGAACAAAATGTCCATCTCATAAGCAGCTTCCAGACCACTTATGACTGGGCCACAAATCAAGCAACTTAACAGTAGCATAAAAAAATATTAATTATGCAAGCTACACACAGTCTCAGGGGGGAAACGAAGGAAAGAAAAAACTCCACAAAAAATTTCTCACAATACTTCTCTCTCACACACACCACTGGATGCACTGAATGTGAGGAAGATTAACCAGGAATGTAAATAAACCTGCCCTCATTATGAACCCAGAACATGATTAAGGACTGTACTACTCTCCTTTCTTAAATGAAGAAGGAATTTTTCTCTCAGTGCCAATTTGCTCACACACACCTTGAAGCAGAATTTTTTCCAAAGCTGCTCAGGCCTTAGTGCGATAGATTAGGATACACTTGTTTCACAATATCATGACTCAGGAAATATCCAGTGCAAATACTTTTTTTTCTGAGTAGTCAACTTCTCTAATAAATCATCATAATAAATTAATTTAAGGGATAGAAAAACATAAAAAAAAGGAAGTAGATTCTGAAATTTTCCTCAGGTGAAAAAAATAATTTTCCCCTGACTCATAGTTCCCAAGAGCAGGGGTCACTTGAGGCAAAACTAACCTTCATCTTCAAATAATTGTTTTAATTCAAGAAAACTGCAAGGGGAGATTCAACCTGATTTGGATGTGAATGTTCAGCCAGTTATCTAAAATTGCTAAGCAAAAATTTAGTTTAATTCAAAGGGTTCCTAATTCAGGCACAAAAATGGAAGTGTATTCAAATGCACTGCATTGTAGGTGAATATTCAGAGGAAAGGAATAACATTTAGGGTTACTGAATTAGACAGCAGATTCCAAACAGATTAGTTTTAATCTCTATTTTCATTTTGCTAACAATTTCCCAGTAAAATATCTTCTGGCAGGAGAAAACATACACAGTTGTCTCACAAAAGCAGCCTGGTGAATGAGTGTTAAAAATGCAGCCTGGAAGATGAAGCAGGTTTGCCTCTCTGCTGGGGCACAGTCATCAGCTCCTGCAGACTCCACACATCACAGACACCAAACCTCCAGGCCAGACCAGTGGGTTTGGTCACTGGCCACCTTGGCTTTGGTAATGACATCTGAGCAACTCCTGACAAGCTCCCAGCCACCATGAAGGAAAGCTTTCTGGTCTATGCCAACAGTTATTTGTCACACAAACTTATTCAATAAACAACAGTGCTGGCTGTAGAGCAAGTCAATGAGTACTTAAAGAATCACAGAATAGTTTGGGTTGGAAGAGACCTTAAGGATCATGTAGTACCAGACCCCCAGTCATGGGCAGGGATAACTCCCACTATTTCTGACATGAAGGTTTTTAACTGAAATGGGAAACTCAAAGTAAGCTTAGCACTTGTCACACCCCCATGAATCTGCATGAATTGGTCTGGGAATCTCATTAAAACATGTTCCCATGGGGGAACTAGCATTCAGTTTCCTGGTTCCTGGCTAAAGTCATAGTCGAATAAAACTGACAAGCAAAAAACTCGTTTGTCCCTCATAAAGGACTGGGGGAAGACAACAAATCCTGCACCAGCACTTTCCCTTCTTCTAACCAAGCAGATCCCTGACAGAAAGGGAGGACTAAGGAAGGTCCCAATCTAAGCAGACCTGGCAAACATGACTGAAAGAATTCCATTGATTTCCTGGTCCCTGTATCTCTGGAAGGACACCAGATGCCCACAAATTCAATCTGGAAGTTCCTCATGGGAACTCATGGCCTGCAGAAATACTGTTAAAATCAAGATCTGTCTCCAAGTGCTTTGGTACAGTCTCTATGATACTGCAAACCACCTGGGTCATTTTACTCTTCTGCAGAATAGTCCCACCAGAATAAGATACATATTCAGAAGGATTGAAATTTTTTGCATTTTATCGATTCAGTTATTACCATCACAATTTTTTTCTTTCATGTCTGAATTCAAAAGGAAAGAGCTCCACAAAGTTTTTCCATATAGAGAATTAGATGTTATAACCCAGAAAATTACTGGAGTGCAAAATTACTGTAACTATTACTAATAGCCATGTTTATAGTGTCACACTGAATATCAGCTAGGAAAAGACATATGCTTTCCAGTTTTGCTTTAGGCATGGATAATTATGTACAAAGCCAGAAAGAATTATATACCTTTCCAAAGGTTAGTGGGTAACCACTGATGTAATTTGAAGCTTTTAGTTCAACATTACACAGAAGGGCATTACCCAGCCACCCACATAATGTAGACTCTGTCTCGACATAACAATCAGATACTGCTCACCTTTCACTATAACATTCATCAGGGCAATGAAATGTTTCTCTGCCAGCCCTCTCACAACAGAAAAAAAGAAAGTAATAATTTTCCTCAGTAACCTTGCTTAATTCTGATCTGTACCAAACTCCATATAATCTCAGCTGCCTACTCCAGAATTTTTGTCTCAGGAAACACAATGGTATAAATGCCACCTTATTATTTCTGTTCAGAATTAGGGAAATACTCCCTGAAAAGTACAACTGATACCCCTAGGAAACTATATACTCATACCAATCTATGTGCAACATGGTGAGAAAATACTCTGTGATTAATGCATAATGTATGTTTCTACATGCTTTTCCATTTCAGGAATCAATGGGATGCCATTGAGAATGTATTATTTTCATTATTTGTGGTGGTTCATCTCCAGTAAACTAAAATAGATTGAGCATCTCCCACTGAAAACTTCTACTGAACTTTCTCATGCTAATTTTAGCCTTTTAAAATAAGTGTTCAGTCTTAATCAACGCGTGTTTCT
Organism: Turnix velox; assembly: GCA_013400935.1. Classification (NCBI taxonomy): domain Eukaryota; kingdom Metazoa; phylum Chordata; class Aves; order Charadriiformes; family Turnicidae; genus Turnix; species Turnix velox. The sequence continues at coordinate 16,972 of VZTY01036354.1, read as the reverse complement.
TTTATCAGGCCTACACATGGCCCGCTGTGTAATCTTTATCCCTATGAAACATGAATTATTACTTTAGCTAATTCTTCTCCATCTAATATTGTGACAGTAATCAAGCAGGGATAAAGCATATCAGGCTGAGAGCTCACAGGACTCATCTGACTCAACTTCAGTGCTTATGAAGCTGTCAAGAGATATGTCATTCTGGAAATTACAGCTGTAATTCACAGAAGTCCATTTATTTTTGTTACTGTTGTTACAGTTAGGGCATGTTATGGCAGACAAACTCCTACAGTACTTCTAAAGAGATGAGGGCTTCCCTTATTCATTTCGGTGGCTCATGAAGTTGACACTTCCACATAAATCACTGGCTTTTAAAGTTGACACTTCTGCATCAGTACTTCCACACTGTTTATCCTAAACCACACTCAAGGGGTTTGGCAGCTTTAGATCAGAAGCAGCCATGCAAAGTACAAAAAGGTCTACCTATGACCATGAGTACAAAAATAGTGAAGTCAAAATAAATCAGATAATAATACTTTAAAAGGACTACAAACTTCTCTGAACAGCTTTCCCATCCCTAATGATTAACTTAAGTGCATAATCAACACATAACTGATTATCAAAGTAGCATGCAGCTAAGTTTCTACGTAAAGTTATAAAAAATTAGGAAAAGAATTTGACTCTTCCATAGAGTGATGTGACTGCAGGACCTGTGCTCACAGGCTGTACCAAATTCATTGCCAACAGGGAAAACAACTCAGTGGCAGCATGTGGAAGGCGGCACCAAGAGCAACTTATCAATGACCAGGCACATACTGGGCACATACAAAAGTACTGGGAAGGAAAATACTACTTGCATTTAGCAGCTGCAGCCAGCACATCAGTGGAGCCACTTTTGTGGAGGGTCTGCTGCAGCTGCAAATGACTGTCTGATCACTTCTTCAGACATTGGGAAAGCCAATGATACCAGAAATTGGTCTGGCAAAGAAGGCTAGTCAGCTTTGCTGGGCCAAAACCAGGGGCCATTTAGATTGACTTCTCAGAACCATCAGAGTAGATTTGTGAAAAGAGAAGGAGCTTTCTCCACACAATGAAGAGTTTGCAGGTTGGGTGCCTGGGATATCTTTTGAAATGTTCTTTGAAAGGGTTCAAGAAACAAAAGGCAGAAGCTGTAGGAAAAATATCTCTGTTCTGGACAACATTCAGGTAAATAAGTCAAATCAAAGGTAGCACCAATGTACACTCAATCAATAAATTGAAAGGGACAGCATATAAAATCATAGAATGGTTTAAGTTGGAAGTGACCCTTCCCTGCCATAGGCAGGGACACCTCTCACTAGACCAGGTTGCTCAATACCTCATCCAGCGTGGCCTTAAAACACCTCCAGGGATTGAGGGGGCATCCACAGCCTCTCTGGGCAACCTCTTCCTGTGTCTCACCACCCATACAGTAAAGGACTTCTTTCTTCTATCCAGGCTAAATCTCCCCTCTTCCAATTTACATCCATTACTCCTAGTCCTGCTATCTTGTACCCTATTAAGAAGTCTCAACCCAACTTTCTGTAGGCCCCCTCCAATATAGATAAGCAATTAATCTTTAATTGCTCCTTTAAATCACTAAAATCAGAAGGAATAAAACCATCTTTCCTCCTTGCTCACGCAGAGCAGATTTTCTTATGTGCATATTGTGTTTGTCAGAGATACACTCCCAAAGAATCTTTCTTTCCCCCAAACTCTTACTGTGTTCTCCCCCACAACAAACAAGCACTTACATTACAGAAGCCAGTCCATCCCACCCCCAGTCTCTCCCATAACATGGCACCTTGTTCTTGTGAAAAATGGTACATTCTCTACAGATCAGGGATCGGCATGCTGTGGGAGGGGGAAGGCAGCTCTGAAGCTTGCAGCACACTGGAAACACTGACGTACCCAGCTCAAAATTCGGGTGAGAGAGTTGCTGAAATAAAGCTGCTGTGTTCACAAGGGAACAACCGGTTTGTTTGGGTTTAAGTGCTTGCTTCTTGTCTTTTCCATGTTGGGAGTTTTGGGTTTTTTTTGGTCTCTAGATCCAAGCCAGGAAGAAATAACTCTCTCAGAGTTCTTCCAGTGTGTCAGCTAAGAGTATTGAAACAGTATACAAGGTCGACTTAGATCATGATTTTGAGTTTTCGTCTAAACAATGACATTGAAGAGAATGTTCAGCATGTGTTCAGTCGAATATTATTTTTCTGCAAGTTATGCTGGATATTCTTACATGAGGAAAAAATTCATACTTTTTCATATTTCTTTCATTATTTACAAATATAACACAGCATTTGACTTCATCCATACAATAATTCTGAGACTTCAGTTGAAGCTTGAATCCTTCCTAGCTACACAGTGCACCACTATAGCTCATCAATGTTAACAGCTATAAGGGTCTTATACTTGCATGCAGATGGAATTATTTCAGTAAATGAAGACCAAAAGATTTTTTTTCTTTAAACATCAGCGCATGATACCTTACTGATCCTAAGACAATGCTGTGATTCTGTGCACAGCACACATAACTAAAAGTTAAAGAGGAAAAAAAGAGGTAGTAATGTGTGAAAAAATTGGACAGAGACATACCTGAAAAATTTACCAGTTTTACAAGTCCCAGATGGAATAAATATACTTTCCAAAAAAAATCACTGGGTTTGTGTAGGTGCTGTATAAATTATACTGCTGTTACTTAATTCCTGTAACATCTGTAGGAGTTTTGCAGCAAAGCTGGTGATTGGTGAACGTTTTAGCAGGAGGTTCCTCTCCCACATTACAAGTCTCACTCCTTTTTTTGACACTGGCTGTGTGACAGACTCTTAGAGAAGAGAAGGAAATCACTTCTGAAGTGACATGGGGCTCCCTGAAGCTCCCTGGAATTCCACTGTGGGACTACCTAACTCTCATTGTGAAGCAAGAAGAGATTAGGAGGACATTCATTAGGATTGAGACCATTATTTTTGTAGGAACTTTCCTACATTGCAAGACAGACATTGAAGCAAAACTGCAAGATGACTTCTGAATAGCTTTTGGAAGCTGTCACTTTTCAAACAGAAATCAAGAACCAATTCTCTGGAGGTATATGAATGTGGGAATTAAACTGTGGCCTCTTCGTAGCCTTATTTTTACAGCTACAGAGGGTTTATCTAACACCCTGAGAAGCACGCAGGTGAACAGAAGTGTGAAGAGCAATGACAAAAAGTCATGAGAAGGGAGATGGTAATTCATATTAAGTAAAGAATATATGTCCCTGCATCAACAGTCTGAGTTTTCAGTGGTTTACATCCAGTCATGAAAACTGGGTATCTTTCACTTTTATGCACTTGTGTAATTGTATTCTCTTCCCTTGGTGAAGAATGAATTTTATTGCCATGAATGAAATTTGGACCATTCGTCTTGTCCATTTCTATCTTAGAATGCATTAGCATTGTTATCATAGTTTATAAGCTGGGAAAAGAATGAAAATATACAGCAGCCTATTAATGGTGACATGGCCCTGCAACTGAGGCAAACCATGAGCCATCCAGTCATACCACATATACCCACTAAAGAGAAAGCAAATAACTACAACTTGAGACACAGTGGATAGAAAATGCACTGAAATCAATGGTGATGACTTACTAACTCAAATACAATGTCCTGAGTCATTTTGAAATGAAGACCTTCAAAGCAGTTTCTTGACATTCCAACATTTATGATAAAGAGTAAGGTGTTAATTTATAGCTGGACTAAGCTTTGTTACACACAGTCAAAAGAACTGTGACTTTAGTTCACCAGTGCAAAGTGAAAGTGACTGTGTGACTTTTCCATTTGCAACATAAACAAGGCCAGCATGCAGTCAGAAGAATATCTGACTGTTAGCTTGCTTTTGAACAGCATATTTCTCTCACCTGGGGGGCTCCCATGCCCTGCTGCAGCTGTAGCAATAGCAAACGCAGAAGCAGGAGAAACTGAGCAGTGGCTGTTGTCAGCTGTTTGCACTGCAAAGTAATAGGCAAGAGTTAACAACATCTACATACTTGCCATGTTTTCCATCTTATGCAATAGCAATTCTTAAAATCTTAACTAATATTTATACTTCATGTACACTTTACATTTTCATTGCTGGAGGCCTTTATATTAAGGGAAATAAAAATACCATAACCATGTGAGCGATTTATATTAACTTACATATTATAGGTTGGTGTAATTAATGTAGCTACAGAAAAAAATGTCTAAGACACTGACAAGGTGAAGAAGAAGCAGTAAGCAAACAGGAAAAGCAAAAAAAGAAAACACAGAAGTGATGGTACAGAAAGCTAACCTTAACAAAAAATCTTGTAAGAGAACTGAGCAAGTTGACCAGCTTCTGGTAACTAGATCCACATATGTTCACAGGTCACTGCTGAGGGTGAGTAGTTTTTTACACCATTTATCAAACTTCCTCTACAGGGAATTCTGTGAGTATTGCCTCTGATGAATACTGATCTGCTCCCCACAGTTTTCCCAGATCTTGCCATTTCACCTCAAATGTGCCCAATAACACATTGGTTTAAAATTGAAGTGTCTCAGTAACTCATTAACAGTTGAAAAGACTGTTGTTCTGGTTTTGCTGTTTTATTCCCAAGACATGACACAACTGCCTAGAAATCTGGCATGCATGAGAGGGCAGCATTTTAAGCATCCATGGACATATCTCCCAGCTCTCCTAAAGATTTCAAAGAGCCACGTGAGAGCCATTTGTGGAGCGCCAGCTCTTAGTTTTCCTCTTCAGCTGAGCAGTTTATTCAAATTTTGGAACAAATAATGTAACACCCTCCATTAATGTGCAGTGTTAACCTTTGTTAGACATGGTCACACACCATTGACAATGAGGGGACTGTGTACTTCATGGTTACATATTATGCCTCAAATACGTCCCATTACTAGCAAAAAAAAACTTATCAAGGTCTTGAGAATTCTGTGAGAATAGGACCAATTAGTGTTGGGTACATCTCACTTGAGCTATTTAAGTATGGAAGTCCCAATATGCTACTAAATCTCTTGCTGTTATTATACATAATAAACCAGTATCATTCACATTCGAACGGTTTGGGGTTTTTTTAACACAAGAAATAAAGAAACAAGCAAAACGCATTATTCAAACATTTTATCCTAAAAACCTGAGAAGATTACAGCTACAACATTTAAACTCTTTAAAGGGCCTGACAAAGACAAGAAACTCAGGTTCTTACCTCCTGGTGGACGATAGCGGAGATGACGTGGTGTCGAAGGGGATCTACACGGAGAAAGCTCTGTGGCATCCACTGCTGAGGTACTTTCAGGAATTGTCCGGTCTACTGACACAGATTCTAGAACTGCTGCTTTAAAAACGAATAAATGTTAATACTGGAATGATGACTCCTAGTTGACAACTCTTTTACATACATTGTATTGTCTTGCATTGTATTTCATGATTTTGTATTATTATGTCATGTCATATTAAGTATCAGTGATATCCTATTCTATTCTATTAATTTCTTTATTTATCAAGTATAGATGTACTTAAAAAATACCACGAGGCCACAGAAACTATAATATGGGGCTTTAAGACATGCCTTTTTAAAGCACAGATTATGGTCAGATTAGTTTGTCTTGGATAGGGAGATTATATGTGGGTAATTCAGGACTCTCAGTTTACAAATACCAAAGTCCGAAATTGATCACCTTTGAACAATCTGAACTGCATCAATAAATATATAGACCAAATAGGCACACTGAAGAGGGGCTTCACCAATAGGTAATGTTTAAAAAACAGCCATTATTTAACAGCACTTAATACCTATCAGTGTTTCAAATACTAGACTAGTACCACCAAATGCCATCTAACACTAAGTTGTTTACATTTTATCAGTGGTTTATAGTTGTTTTAAACAGTACTGCTTCTGGAACTTACCATGAATCTTTTGCATTAAGAGAACTCATAACTAACCTCTGGATGGAATTAAAGGACTGGTAAAGTTTTGCACAAATTACAAAGCTAATAAATAGCAGAAGTGATGAAAATCACCAATTTGTCATTTTTTTAAAAGTTTGGATGAGACTGCATATTAGGCAGATCACAAAATATGCAGTGAAATACATGTATAATAAGGATACCTGAAGTCATAGGTTTTCTATGATCTAGGAAAAATAATTCTTTTTGCATAACTGTATCTAATCAAACTTGCACAGTAAAATGGCCAGGCAGCACCAGAGAGCCCATTACTTTATAGGGGAGTTCCATCAGGAGGATAAAAGAAGGAATGACAGAAACACTAATTCTGAAATTAGGAAAACAAGCTGATAAAATATATCCCCCATTTTACATTAATGACATGTATGTAAAATATATATTTCAAAACCCAACAATTTTATAAAACAAAACTGTTGAAAGCAGACAACAACTCTGGAAGTGGGCAAAGAAGGTGGAAATTCCAGAATGTTGTGAAGACCAGAACTTGCACATTTATATTTAGAGTAAGCCATAGCTTTTGTCTTGGAAATCTGGTGGCAACAAAGTAACAGTATCAATTCTAATGGAATGGTGGTACGTGATTAAATAAAACTGGTCTCCTTAGCCAGAAAACCTTAGAAACAAACACAAGCATCATATGTCTGATCAGGAATGTGCAGATTAGCTTTTTGCAGTTCTCCTAATTGCCCCTTTCCATTGCCCCCATGAGATTTCTTTTTAGATTTACTTCTCTTGTTAAACATTCCATACACAGCTGGGTGACAAAAGGACCTTCCCCTGCAGAGCAGAGCTATCTAACTGCAAGCTGTTCTGCAGGAGATTCCCCAAAGGGACTGGAGACACTGCTCAGACAGCAATTTAGCATTTATATGGGGTTCCTGCCATTTCCAAATGTTCCTGGTACTGCCCAGATGACACCTCCACCTTTGAAAGACCAGAATACAAAATCTGAATATCCCTGCAATAAACTCTAGTGCTAACACTAAGGCAGAATTATCTACCTTTATTAGTTTACTTTGCAGTGTACAGCAAAAAATGTTACTTCTAAGACACCTGTACACAATTAGTTCAAATTCATGATCTGTATCTTAGGACATGCTGTAACATCCCATTGATTTGAATGTGGTTACGTTATCATAGAAGAAGAATTTGTCTGACTCCACATAGTAAATATTACATTTAAAATATATAAATAGTCTGTTATACTATTAATTTAAAAGCATCCAGCATAGAGAAATATAGTGACTACGTGTATGAGGGAACAAAAGTATGAAGCACGGGCAAGCAAAGACACCTACAATGCTCAGATGGCTAACCTGCCTGTTTAAACCATTTTTTTAAGACTACATTCTGTAAAAGCAATTCCTCTGCATAATAAAACATCAAGTTTCCTACCAGGGCACTTATTTCAATTTATCAGTAATGATAAGACATAGTGCTTCAATCATATTTTTCTTAGTTTATATTTGGTAATCTTTTTATTCTTTCATCTTGGTTTATATCAATTTTCAGTGTTACAGTACTTGCAAGTAAAACTGATCCATATTTTGGTTAGATTTACAATTCAAATTCTCCAGACTGTAAGTCCACCCATGTAAGAACATATCTAAACATCAACTTTGGGAATAAAATAGAGGTGTTTTTATTTCCACATTTTCTGCTTAACATAGCAACAATATCAAAATATGACTAAACACTTCTATTCAAGTTCAGAGAAAGACCATCTCTCCCCCAAGGACCAATGAGAAATAAGCACACACCTGTTCAATCTATGAGATCAGAGCTACTTTCTTGCTTTGACACATATAAGTAAAATGATCCTATTTTAGATGCCCATAGTGAGGTTTTCCTCAACCAATTTTAACCAGCTTTAGCCTTCCAGAAGAAGTACCTATTCAAAGGTTCCTTACACAAACCCTGGAGGAGAACAGGCACTTGCACAGGAGCAATTAATCTATTCTAGACATCTGCCTTGTGGATGGATATCAAGCAGGTGGTATGAATCTCAAATCTCACCAACATACCAAGTACATCCCATGAGCTATTTGTTTGTTAAGTGACAAAATTTTAATGGAAAACTACCCCCATAAAAATGTTAACGCTGCCAGGCCTTTACATCCCAATTGCTTTGCAAATTAATCATGGAATCATAGAATGGTTTGGGTTGGAAGAGACCTTAAATAATAGTAAAAATATTTTGCTCCCCCTCTTAATGAAAAAACTCCAAAATTTTTCAAATCAGGAAACATAACTGGCATCAATTATTTCCTTCTGCCTTTCTCCTTACCACTCTGACCATTCTGTCATACCTAGAGAAGAAGTGGAAGCACAGTATTCGGCTTCATAATACAGCATACAATGAATAGGACATGAAAAAAAATATGAGAAACTCTTCTCATCTGTAATCTGACAAAAGATGTGGGGTTGCTCCATATGGACAAGAGAAGGCTTTGGGGAGACCATACAGCTGCCTTCTAGTATTTAAAGAGGGCCTCAAGAAAGCTGAGGAGAGAATTTTTACAAGGACATGTAGTGAAATCTGGTCTAGCAGGAGCTGTGCCTGCTCCAGTCAGTGGGCTTGGAACTAGATGATATTAAAGGTCGCTTCCAACTCTAACCATTCTTTGATTCCATGAAAAGTCAGGCTAACTCTTGAGACTACTCTATTCATGAAAAGTAACTTCCAGTATTTTGTTGGTATATAATACCTCTTCGAATGCTCCTCCTCAGCTTGTTACAAAGGTCAATCCGAGGGTTCTCCAAGCCATCCTCTATGGAGCCCGGGCTTTGCTCAGGAGAGGAGGGCCCTTTGCTAAGGTCCAGTGGTACTTTGCTACCAGTTGGTGGTGGAGAGGTGGCTGGGCTGTATGTCGAGGTAGGACTGCTTGCCACAGATGAAGTAGAGAGGTCAAGGGCACCAATCCTTGAATTAAGAGGTGAAGTCAATGACAGTTTTCGGGTTCTCACAGGTGAAGAAGTTCTGGAGAGTGACATCGGAGGAGGAGAAGAAAACTTTCGGCAGAGATGTGGAGACTTCCCATCAGCCAGGTTGTTTTGACTGCTAGCAAAGAATAACTCCAAAGACCTGAGAGTCAGAAATAAGTAAAAAGGCAAGAGAAGACAACAGATTTCACTGAAAAACACTTAAGAGCAAATTTTGTGCAAATCTGCATGGCACTGCAAACTCTGTCAATCCTCAGAGCCTGGGCAGAAAGCTGAGATAGACTTAACAAAAAACTTATGTCCCATTTACAAAGGACAAAATTTATTCACAGATTATTTTTCTAACAGAGAAAACTATGGTAAAAAAAAAAAGCCTGATGACAAATGACACCATGATAATTCACTAAGAAACCTATGACAGAAGGGGAAAATACTTCAGAGCTCACCTGACAGGAATGGAGGTGAAGGGCCTCCTGTATATGTCTGCGAGTTTTTCCAGTACAACTGCTGCAGTGGTAAATATGCGGTAAGTGTGCAGGAAAGTATTCAGGAAATCAATACTCAGAAACCTCAAGTCTGTCAGCCGCTCCAAAAGGCGCTCCACGCTTGCGTAACGGATCTGGGGTACTTTGCAGGAGTTCAGTGTTTTGCTGAAGCAGATATCAATGTCATCCCTATGAAGACGAGCATCGGATCTGCACAAAAATTAAATTCAGAATGTTTTACTGAAGATGAAGAGTGATTATGCTACAGTAGGGGTATCACTGTAACTGCTTCTGTCAACATAGAAGCAGCAAATGTATAAAGATAGCATCACAGGATCATAGAATCAGAGTTCTCAGAGATCTTCAAAGGCCATCTAGTCCAATATCCTTGCATAAGCAGGGACATACTGCACTACATCAGGTTTCTCAGAGCTTCAGCAAGCCTAACCTTGAATGTCACCATGAATGGAGCCTCCCCCACTTCTCCACCACAGATTCTACCAGTGTCTTGCCGGTCTCCTGGGGAAGAATTTCTTCCTAATGTTTAATCTAAACCTGCCCTACTCTAGTTTAAAAACATTACTACTTGTTCTATTACTCCGTGCCCTTGCAAACTGCCTCTCTGACTGAAGGTAACTGAAGGCATAACTGAAGTTAGCTTCATAAATAATAGAAAAATCTGAGTAGAGAGCTAATACAACCCAATGGTGTGAATTTAGAGTTTACCATTTTGAGTCATCCTTACCCCTTCAAGAGATCTGAAAACATACAGTGTGTGATGCAGAATAATTCAACTCAACAGAAAAGGGGTGGGAAAGATTTCAAGGTTGTATTTTTCGAATACAAATTTTCTTTTGCTAAAACTTTAATTCAAAAAACATAACAAGCTATTTTGTTTACTGGGGAAAAAAAGATACTACACTTACTTTATCATATGTGGCACTGTGACTTTAGAGTTTTCTTCAAACACTATGGTCATTAAACCATTGCATCTTATATTATCAATGCACTGTGAAAATAAACATTGAAAACGGTTAAAATCAAAACAAAAGGGGGCTTACTTCCACACTTTTCATATTGCTATAAGCTTGAAGTACAGCTTTTACAAGGCATGGATGTATTGGTACAAGTTATTTTTATAAACAGAAGGCAGTGATGCAAGAGTCACAGTGAACATAATTTTCTAGTCTTCTGCCTTTGTTTTGCACACCAGAAAGCCTACATATCTAAACCAGCACACTCAGGGTATTCAACTTAGCATTCTTTTTTCATATGATTAATTTTTTTGAGTTGTAAGTGAAATTTCCTTTGAAATACACTAAATTTAACCTAGATCTAGCATTTCCTAGTGTTAAGCTTGAAAAATCAAGACATTTAGAATATGTTAAACACAGACACATAGACTGGTAGACTGTGCAAAAGGACCAAAGAGAAATACAAACACTTTCTAGAAACAAGACTTGTAAAAACAAGTTCTTGTGGAGCTGCTGCTGTTAAACAGAGCCATGAAGAAGCTGACCAAAAAGTTCCTTGCTAACTCTTTTATAATTTGGGGACAGTATTAGAAGCTGGAAAGACATACTGCTGTTCCTTTATATATTGCATGGTTTTTTGCCTTGTGCTCATTAGAGGTGCACAGGCTGTTCTTTTGACCTCCAGCTGACTCAGTTTTGGCAGTGCACAGGGGTAGCTCAAAGCCATTATCATTATCTTCTGGTTTGTTTTTTTTATACAGTTAAGGTAACACATCACCACAGGTACTGTTCCTGGAAATCAGCAGAGAGTCCGCCAAGTTCATCAGGCTTGGATAGTTTGCTGCTTGTACCTGCCACCTAACTAAACAGGATTCTTGATTTTGTAACACTTTCTAGTTTTATTCATCAAGTATCATACATATATATAAACACTATTTGTTTCCAGAAATTAAAAAGAAGTTTCAAAAATTATTACACATATTTGCCATGACTTCAAAAATAAAAACTGCCTGCTGGTTTTGAAACATCTTACAACAAAGTAAAAACTGATCTCAGATTGGACAAAGAAGAAACCTCCTTAGGTTTAAAATATATCTAGGTAGTTATACATTTAAAATATGATCCATGTAGCTTATATGCTGCCTTACATTCAGGTATTTAAATTTAATTGAGAAGTGCAGTTATAACAATCCACATTACGATTTTATCAAATCATTACCTAAAAGTGCTGTGTTAAACAAGTCTAATAAAAGTTCTTCATTTCCCCCATGTGAATTTTAAATGCTGCAAAGAAGGCCTCTGCACCAACCATAAAACTCTCAGGTAATTCAGAGCTCCTACCTATAGCCTGCACAGCCCTGGCATTTATCACCTCCTTCTTCATTAACCATCATTCTAGCTAAGGAATAATTGATTAGGGCTGAAGGCCAACAAGCTCAGACTAGAAAGGGGAAGTTTCTTCAGCATCAGTAAAAAACATGTATTTTTATTACATGTTTATATGAAAGAAATATAAATTCAGAAGGTCTCTCTAGGAACATACAGAAAAATATGACTCATAAGTCTTAAGTATTATGAAGAAGCAGGATTCTGGACACTAAGACTAACACCGTGAGCAAACAGCAACTATATACTTTGTCTACCTGTAGACATAGGAGAACACATATTTGCTAAAAAAAATACTTTTAGTTAGGGCAGATCAAATGTTCTCTTTGAAAGCTGTAACCAGGATTAAAAATATCACCCTCGGCAGACAAAGCAGTAATTTTGTACATCAATTTTTATGTTGGCAATGGGTGCAGTGAAAAAAACAATTTCAAAGAGATGAGTGGTCTCACCTGTTTACAAGATCCAAACTCTCTTTCTCCAGCACAAAACTAGTGGCCAGTTTTTGAGTAATTTCCTTCTGTCTTGCTCTCCAGATGTACTACAAGCATTGTTAGTGCTAAATCAATTGAACTGATTAATACTAATCCTTACTCACTCCTTTTTTTTTTGTTGTTGTCATAAGTCATTAATTATCTCCTCAACATCTTTTGCTTCCCTTCCTTTCTAAGGATGGAGAAGCTTTTTCAGCCTCACAATGCTATGAGATCTCCATTTTCACAGGCATTAACTTAAAAGTTTCTGTTAATTATTGTCGTCATATCCCTGATTTCAAAAGTTGGTAGACCACCCCTTCCTCAAAGAAGGATCAATGCTTACCTGGCAGCCTGGCCACCTCTTTGCTCTCTCTCAGCTGTATTCAGCAGCCAGTTGTGTTCATCTTTGCCTTGCTAGGACACTTTCACACTTTTTAAGTACTCAGTTCTCAAGTCAGTTGTGGAGCTTTTCAGATCTTTCCCTAAGCCCCTAATAGCATTGTTTGGAGCTGGAGTTGTTTGGAGGAAAAGACTTGACCTTTGGAGGCAGAAACAAACTCTGATCTCTTCTCTACATAGAATGCAGAGATGTTCTCACTGAAATTTTTTACTATTTAGGCTAAGAATGGATCAATTTCTGGGCGTGTCAGTTCTTAAATGGTCTTTCCTCCCCAGTTAATAATCCAAATAATTTAACATGTCAATGGAACAACATAATCCACTTGTTCTATCAGGTTTGTATGTATGACTTGTATGAACTGAGTTGCAGCTCATATTACATTTTTACTTTTTATCTTTGTATTTTTGTTTCTTTAAAAATATCAGTCCACAAGAAGATAACTCACAGAACTCATTTTTAAACAATTTCTACTTATTATGATAATCACTCATTCATCTGGAGACATTGCCAGCAATGGTTGTATTTCTGGAAATTGATCAAATTCCATACTGCTATTTGTCTAATCAACTATTTTTCTTGAAATTAATAGAGGACAGGCCTCAAATTCAGAACTATGAAAGATCTATGTGCCTGCTGGCTGCAGCATAAACAAAACTAGCAATTGCCTTAATTCACTGATTACTTAAAAGTTCAGCTTTTTCATAGGGCATTCAATTTCTTTTGCCTCAGTAGATCCTGATAAAAGTCTGCCTATTATGTTTTTACACAAAAGCACTAAAATTCTTTTTCTTTCACCCCTGACATCAAAGGATTTTAAAACACCATTTTTCTTCATTCATAATAAAGTCAGTTCTTGCACTACGTTAGAATGTTTTGTAATTATTTATAATGGTTTGTTCTTACTCTTTTCAGTGGAAAATGGAGTTTATCTCCTTTTACTCACTGTGTGGGATATCATTACTGGTATGATATAGTATCATTTTCCCTCTAGGACTCAGAGATGTTTTTTTATCTGTATGAAAGCTACGAACAAACAAGTATCATTCCTCTTCTTAAATCAAAATATGTATCTGGATAGGCTCTCCTTAGACATGAAAATGACTATAATTAGAGCAATATGTTTGTCAACTGACATTTTTGTATTTTATATCAGGAAACATTTTTCACTGATGACTCCAATGCAAAGACTGAGTTTTGACAAAAACAGGTAACAGCAAGGATTTCTCACATATATCATAACATATTAGACCTCAAGAAATCAAATTCCCTCTCTTGAGTTAGTTTTCAGAATTAATTTACAGAATAAACTGGGATCTTAATATAAACAAGATAAAGATAAAGCTTTAAGCTACCTGACTTATATCACTTGTCCATGCAGCTTTCTCCTGTCGTGATGGTGCTAAAAGGACAACAGTAAAAGGAGGAGCATCTGTAGGTTCGACTACAAGCTTGAAATCAAGGTGTCCAAACACTTGTCCAGAGCCTTTTGCTTTACAGCCAGAGGTGGAGAAAATTATTAAAATGTGAGAATTAAGACTATAGAACAAAGAAAACAATTGTTTAATTTACAGTAGCATTTACTTAAAAACATCTCTCTGATGAAGAATAAATTCAATGGGAGATCCAAATTAATTGTGTTTTTAAAATACATTGAATACCAAAAAAAAAGCTGTAAACATGCCATAGTGGATGCTGCTTTATGTTACTTTTAAAGAGACAAAATGTGGGTAAAGTTCTTCCAGCATTTTTACACTGATATGCACTAAGAATACTAGAAGTATAATTGAAATGAATGAAACTACTTTGACAATTCAAGTACAGAACATGTCTAACACTGCAGGATGAAAGCCAAAGTGAGTAACAATAAAATCAGTTTGGGAATGTGTTTTGTTATCTCATTTGACTAATCTTGCAGTCAAAATTTTTAGGGAGTCAAAGGCAAATACCTTCCAGTAATATGCCTAACTCGTTCAACCCTCATTTATTTAAAAATCCCATTTATCTTCTTTTTCTTTTAAGGCATTTTGTGTTTTGTTACAAGATCCTCTGGGTGAAGTTGTATACAAACATCAGAAAACACTACATCACATTCCTTCAGCCAATCTACTTGAAAATCCTATGTAGGATATCAACAGCAAGAGAAACCATAATGAAACAAAATGTTATCAAAGCCAGCATGCTCACTATTAAAACATCTGTTCGACTGGGTCATTTTAATGCTGTCTTCTTCTGGTTTCATGGAAGGGGAGGAAACACCAATTTGCTCTTATGAAAAATAAACAAAGGGTACTGATTTTAAGAAACCAGAAACTATAATTACTACAAATAGCTGAATTTAACTTACAATCATCATCACTCACGTCTGTCTCCTCAATCAGTGTGCACTCTATTAAAGACAGAACACCTCCTGTCTACGAAAACAAAGCACATTTTTTGCAGATTTTGACATTTGCTCACATTTGTCATTGCAGTTACTACTACACTCTGATATACCTTACTCTAAGCTTTTACATTACTCAGAGCTCTTCAAACGATACATGAATTTTACGATGCACATTTGACAAGAGCTAAACTCAAGAGAGATTAAATATTTTTCTTAATCCAACAAATTAATAATATACTGAAATGCATAAAATTCCTTTCATTTATATCACAAAATAATTTACACCACATAAAGACATTTTGCAAGTCTCAACAAGTCTAACTAGTATTTCATATTCTCCTGCATTTAAATCAAATAGATTCAGGATTTTTTTAAAGGTTCAGATATACTCTATGTACTTTGTAAACTACTTGAATTATTTAAGTGGTGCAAAATCAGAAAGCATTCAAAAATTATTAATAATGCCTCAGAAATGTCTTTGTTAAATTTAAACTCTATACAACATAATCCACTCTGTAAACTACCAACATCTCTTTATTCAACATCCAACACTGTCAAAGTCTGATTCTCACCAAATATAACCAGAGTGTTCTTAGAAGAGCTTTCAGTGCTGTTCAGGAAAACAGAAGTGACCTTTTAAAATTAATTTTATTAGAGCTCTGCAAAACACTCTTTGGTAATTTCACGGAGTTTTGCCAGCTAATTTATGTACTGACTTATGAAAACTGAGTTACATTCAGTGCTAGATACACTTCTATCTCACTTCTAACCTACAGAGCACTATAATTACATGGTTCTAGGAAAAAAAAGTAGCTAGTAGAACTTTGGCTATATTGTATTACGTGGAACAAGGACAAAGCAGTTAGTACTATGTATCACCTAGTTTTAATTTAAACCTACACATACAAATCTAAGGTTAAAGGCAATAAAAAAACCAGAATACTGAAAAGCTGTTTTGTTTTTGTAAACTGAGTCACAAAGTAATGTCTTTACCTTGAGGAGATGCAGTTTTCCTCCTGAACTTCTTGTACAAATTAAAAAATGTTTTGTAAATAAGAAGCACTGCCTTTCTCCTTCTTTCTTCAAAGATAATGATCCCAGGCGAACTTTGCTAAGTTTTCCCCTCTCAACTGAAGGAACTTGAATAAGGGAACCTAATAAAAAAGATGCAAAATTTACTGTACTCACCCAACGTTTAGTATTTAAATATTTTGCATTTAAATTAATATTATGATTAGTTCCTACGATTAAATCAAATTAATATTATGATTAATTAATGCAATCTAGTAAGTATCAATAGAGATCAGCATCTGTTCTAACCACAAGTTGGGCATCTCTTTAAAAAGTTCACTTTGTTTTTCACAATAAATAGATTCAAGGAAGTACAATATTAGACTAGTATTTACAGACATGGCAGGATTAGACTTCGGATAAATTTTTACACAATTTAAACATAATAATAAGACACTGATCAGAAATTGAAGCTGAACACCAAAATGTACTGTGGACAGTTGCTAGACTTTGAAAAGAAACATAACTTACAAGTTATAGAAACTGTAAATAAAAGACTTAGAAGGAAAATAGTCTGTGTATGTGTTCGTGCCTGTGTGCAAGAGAGATAGATGGAAATGAAGCACATTACTTCTTATCTTGTGCTGCATAAATTTCAGTGCTCCACAGCTCATCTAAAATATGTTACCAGTAAAAAACTGCTGAACTAAATTGAACCTGGTTATGTAAGTCTGAATCTGTGCTCTGCAAAACTCCAGGCTGGGGACTGCTTTGCTTCTCTGCTATTTCATACCTCAAAAAAACAGTCTCTGACGAACTTTTGCAGATTGCTATCACTACGTGTATCACTTCCGAATTTGGATATGGAATTAAATTTGGTGGTGAAAGTGCAATTCCTTCATATATCATGATCAAAGGGTTGGAGCAA
>VZTY01036351.1:0-10896 GCA_013400935.1 Turnix velox | reverse complement strand
GGCCCAAAACCAGGACAGTTAATTAAGGTAATCCTGAGTGTCACTTAGCTTAATAGAATTATGGGTCAATAAAATGTCACTGTCTGCTTAGAGTACAGTCTCATTTTCAGAGGGAAAGAATTTTACTAAAGGACAAAGAGTTGTCATAATCAGATGATGGAGGTAAAATACTTTTTGTACTTTTTAATGCCGCTCTTAAATGCATGGATATTCTTCACTGTGAAAAGAGAACAATCTTTCTCAATGCAACTCTTGCTTTAATTGACTGGTGCACCTTGAAATTTTGTTTCTGGAATTAATTAGAGTTCATTTACTCTGAAGAATAAATCCTAATTTGAAGCTGACCTGTTTGTCACAAGTGTTGGTAGAGAGGAGCTAACAGAAGTCAAATGAGCTGCACAGGTGGCATGGTTGTTGGTTGTTCCTGACATTAGGCTTGGATGCAATAAAAATCTGTGCAGAGCTTTTAGTGTTTCATCAGATACGCAGGGGAACCCAAATCTTGAGTAGCATAACTGTAAGAGAAAATTGTGCAAGTGGGAGAGAAAGCAAAGCTCTATTTTAGCTTATCTAAGTATTCAGTGATCCCTACACAGTAATCTTACCATCATGTTCAGGATTTCTCCCACTGTCATTGGTGGGCTCTTTAAATCTGCTAATAAAATGCTATTAGAAAATCAGAAGAGCAGATCAGAAGACTGATTTTTCAGCATTTGAATTCAAAATATCTACTTTACTACTGTCTACAAGGATGTAAGATAGATAAAGATTACACTGGGGGTATGATGAACTATGAAGAATCAGGAAAAAGAATTTTCTTTTTTTCTCACATTTTTCGTATAAGACATCTGCGAATGCCTTTTTTACAAAGATGTGTTTTCTTCTGCTTTTTTTCCCCAAATGGAAATATTTGCATTTGCAGTAAGTAGTACAAATGGAGCAAGCTTGTGGAGCTGTGGACCTGTTAGGAGGATTTAAATATTGAATCTACACCTGATAAACAGATTATTTGTAAGTTGCACAAGTTCCAATTTTCTTGGAAGTACCACACACCTAAAGAAACTGCAAAATTATTACGCCACATGCACAGTATGTGGCGTCCCAAATAGAGCAGATCTGTTGTACCACATGGACTACAGATCTGATACTTCTCCTTCCAACATAATACTTTTCACACTGAATTATGTATTATGCATTATTTCTTACTATTGTAAATATCCCAAATTAATAGATACATGTTTTACATTATATGTAATATACAGTCTCTATCAAGTATTCTGCTACTAGGGCTGCAGTTTTTTGTAATGTATGATACAGCTTTCCAAATCACAAAACTTTTACCAAGACTTTTGTTTCCATTTTAACGTTTTATTTTTCTTGGGGTACATAATTTGAACATATAGTGTGAGATTACCTGATTCAAGTACTTCTGCTTCTCACATTAGTAATTTCCTTCCTTTTCTACTGCTCCATTTTGAAGAATATGTATTTTTAACTTTAAATAATAAGTTTATCATGAATGATACACTTTATGCGCAGCATATTACCAAAGTCTCTGTCAGTAAGAAAAAATATTGGCATGAAAATAATCAAGTCATTCAATTATGAATTCAGTATTTCTAAAAGAGACACCTAATGAAACAGATGCATGCTCTCTATCCCTATCTGATGACTATTTTGAAGCTCATATGCAAAACTTAAATTTTCCTCTTTTGTTAATTGAAAAATAATCTATAGATGTCCTAGAGACCACTCTCTCTGTTGTTAGTACAATATGAATTTACTATCAGAATTGCATAATGGCTTCTCACACTTTCTGAGATGGTAGGGAGAAAAACAAAAGTTCACTTTTGTCTCAGCGTGAATAGTTTTGATTCCATGTGCTCAAAAAAGCATAAAATGCAGGCTTTTCTGTCTTTCCAATTAAAATATTTTTTATCTTTGGTTTTTGGAGACTTGCGTTTGCTTTTCAATACAATTCTTCTGTCAAGAAAAAAGACAGTGTCCTGCTTTGAGGTAGAATGGAACTCACTTCTGTTCTGTAAATTTACTATTTCTTTCTAACTGCACTTCCTGAAGTAAAAAGAATATTTTTAAGACAGTGTTTTCTTCTAGCAGATAAGGTCCAGTGTTTATAGAGAGTACCAGAGGGACTCCTGCTTTTATTGCTATATCAACTGCTACAACTGTCTCTGGTATGAACCAAGTTGGAGAGTCAGAAGCAGAGAAGTGTAAAGGGGTCACACCTGTGGGGAGGAGTGGACAGTACAAGTGACCCAAAACTAAACATCCCATCTGCACTATAATCAGTTCAGAAGCTGGAGGAACAAAGAGACAGCTCACTTTGTTCAGTGGCCAGCATCTGAGGAGGACTGCATCTGTTCATCTGCCCTTGATCATAAACCACCTGCTCCAGAATCAAGTTACCACCCATTGCCAAGTCCAGTCCAGTCCAGGACTTTGTGCCTGCCAGTGATGTGATCATTATACTCGGAACTTGATGCTGGGTTTGTGCATATTGGATATATTTGAGAATTTTCTGCTTTGATTTTTTTTCTTAATTTCATTTGAGTGATTTAAATTTTCAGCCTGTAATTTTGTCCTTTATTTTATTTTTCTCTTCTCTTTTAGGAAGGGAGAGAGAGGCTAAGGAGAGCATTGTATTTTCATTTAGTGTGCAGCTCAGATGAAACCATGATACAGAGAAATATTTCTTATTTTCAGGAAGTGGCTTCCTAACATACAAAGAATCATTAGTGCAACAGCAATTACCAACCATTTTTATTCTTTAAGATATATTTAAATATCCTTCTGTTGGGGAGCCATTGGATATATTCACATTCCTCAAAGATGAGAGAAAAAATTGTTAGTTCTGATTTAAGGTGGAAAGAGAGAAGGGCATGACAGTACCTTAAAAAAATGTTCAGAAACAGAAACAATGATACATGGATATAGATTTCATTTGGGTAAAAAGCAGAATCATAATGCAGTGTTTTCTCTGTGGTTGAGATCCCTGAGCTTACTATCTAGGCCCTTGAGAAAATACTGCTTTATTAGCTTCAATGAGTGATCTCCAGACTTCCCTGCATGAGCTTAAAGTCTACAAATTTTCTTCTGGTGCCTGTAGAATGACCCTATCACTTTAATGGTAGTGTCTCAAACACAACATCTGGTGAAAATCAGAAAAAAGTTAGTATTATCAGATCCTGAAAGCCTCTGTATACTATTGGAAGGTTATTAATATAATACAAAATCTTACCTATGAACTTTTGTCATAGATATATTCATAATACATAAAGTTAAAGCTTTCAGAGTGACAAATTAGGAAGCAACCATAGTTCACACAGCTTTACTACAAACCTCCCTACAAATAGAAAGTCAATTTATTTCAAATTAAAACAGTATTTCATTAAGAGAATGCATTGGCTATTACTTTAAAGAAAAAGTAAAGGTAGTTATAGAAAATAGAGTATGATTTTTTTCCTGTTATTTCCATTGCTCACTCTGAAGTGAAAAAAATCCTTAAGTTGCAGCCTATGAAGTTTAGATTGTTGAAAGATAGATTTGCTTGCTATCTTTGGAATAAAAAATGTAGAATTAAATATGGACTTGTACATATTTCAACTGGGGTTTGCAGTTTCTATTCCCTCCTTCTTTTTTGCTTTTTTTTTAATCATACCCACTTAAAAGTTTCATTATTGAGCATTTCATTAACCTTGACCTTTTTGTCATAACTATTTCAAAACATACCTTCTTCATATGGATTAGAAGGAGAAAAATCACTCTCCTTGGCACTTCACATGGTTTGCCAGCAGATTCTCTTCCTGGCATCTAAAGCCAGGAGACTGAAGGAGACAAAAAATCCCATATTTCTTCTGACACCCAGGAAAGGTTTGTTTACTGTAGAAGAACATTTTGAGTTTTGATAAATGCTGCTGGGCCAAATCAGCATGGTGGGCAGTTTAACTTAATGACCTTGAAGTTGATGGTTTGCTCCACAGACAGTCTTTGACATAGCCTATAAAATAGACTGTCAAACTACCAAAGTAAAAGAGCAAATTCATCTTACGGTTAAGTCATTCTTCCTCTGTGCATCTCTCCAGTGCTCTGGCATTCCCCTGTACAATTTCATACACTTTATTGCTTCCATCAGCTGTGTGTATGGGTTTTTTATTTGAGGAGCTACATTCTTAGCACAGTGTCATTCTCTTACTGTGACATTTCACATGTGCCTTTAGTGTCTGCGCATAGCTTCTAGGAAGAAACCAAACGATTTTGTAGTCTTTTGCAGCCTAGACCATTATTACTGTTCCATTTTCCATATTTGGAGACATAGATGCAGCTTTTGTTTTAAAGACTTGTTTTTAGCACAGTATTGCTTTGAAACATGCAAATGAAATGCAGTCTACTGCATTCCAGGAAAAAAGAAAACAACTTCCCAAAAAAATCTCAAAATTAAAACACTAACCTTCTTTTACTGATACAAATGCAACTCCTGAGGACTACTTTTAGAGAGCTTTAAAGCCACACAAGTGGGCTTTTAAGCTTAAAGTCTGTCTCAGAGCCTCTCAGCGGAGTATACAAAATCAAATCCTTACCAAGAATGAAGACATACAAGGGATACTGGCATGATTTTTTCTGAAACATGGAGGTTTACAGATGTCTGTCATCAATTGCAAGTGCCTTTCTTATCCCTCCTGTCTCAGTACCCAGTACATTCTAACACCTTTCTCACTAATAATAGTAGATGATGTCTTTAAAGCAAACTTTTTAACATTAGCTATTGCTCATAGGCATTGATGCAACAGGCCTTCTGCTTCCAACAGCCTTCCGACACAAGCAGCTGCCTTCTTTTTTAGTGCCTAAAGCCAGGCCTAACACATCCTGTTTTCCTCACTCAGCCACAGTTCATAGAGTGAACCGTGCTGTATCAAGCAGTGTGGAAGCAGTATAATTGGATGACTATCCATATCTGAAGCAGTGGATGACCAGACTGAAATCACCAGATCTGCTATTAAGGGAAATATTCCTTTAGAGCTACATTATCTCATTAACAAATACAACAAATGCAAACATGTACCTGACTTTAACAGGAACCATCCCTAAACCAAATCTCTAAGCACTTTGTCTACTTATCCCTTAAGTACCTCCAGCAATGGTACCTTGACCACCTCCCTGATCAGTCCTTTCCAATCCTTATTAACTCCTTCAGTGGAATAATTTTTGCAAATATCTAATCTAACCCTCCCCTGCTGCTACCTGAAGCCATTTCCCTGTACTGAACCCTGAGGAGCAGCACCTGTGATCAGATACCAGCTGAATTTAACTTCATTCACCACTGCTTTTGCCTTCCAGACAGTTTTCCACCTAGAGGAGAATACTCTCATCCAAGCCATGGCCAGACAGTTTCTCCAGGAGAAAACTCTGATAGTCTGTACCAGAAGCTTCCTAAAGTACAGTAAATTGGCATCCACACCACTTCCTTTATCCAAGAAGCAAGTCATCATGCCATAGAACAAGATCATATTTGTGAGGCAGCTTTCATGCTGATTTGGCCTGATCACCTAATTGTCCTTCATGAGCCTCATAATGGCACTCAGAATAATCTGTTCCATGACCATCGCAGTCATCAAGGTCAGGTTCAAATACCTGTAGTTCCCCAGTTCATCCTTCCACTCCTCTTATTGATTGGCTAGATGCCAATCAGATGGTATGGTACTTCCCAAGTTAGCTAGGACTGCTGGTAAATAATGGGGACTGTCTTCCAACAGCTCCTTCAGATCCCTTGGGTGGATCCCATGTGGCTGTACAAACTTTGTTTGTCCAGGTGTTGGAGCACATCCCTTACCATCCCCTTTTGGTTTAAGGGGGCTTTGTTCTGCTCCTTATCCCTACTCTCTGGCCCAGGACTCCTCATCCTTTGTCACTATGTTACCTTCTTAATCCAATAAAGGACAGATTCTCCTGCGTTCTCTTGTTCCTAATGTATTTGTATATTTGTAGAAGATCCTTCTGTAGTTTTTCACATCCAAAGTCAAGCTAGTTTTAGTGGGGCTTTGTCCTTTCTCATTTTCTTCTTAAAACATTTCTGTAGCCTTCCTGAGTAGCATACAGCTTTTTCCAAAGGCCATAAACCTTTCTCATATTCCAGAGTTGTGACTATAGTTTTCTGTTCAGTCAGGTGAAATCAAAACATTAACAACTTTTCATATATTAATTTTGAGTTTCTTGCCCCAGATCAGATAAAGTAGTGTTAAAATTGTTACAGAACACACAGACTGTAAATGAACCAGGTTAGATATCTATACCAGAGACTCACCTGTGTTCTGCATCCTCAGTAACCAGGCCTACAAGGACAGTTTTAAGTTTTCCACAGGACACTTTCAGGATGCTTATAAAAATTTACCACTAAAAATTTCTTTTGCACTAATTGTAGATGCATAATCTCAAAAGCTGTATGTTACCTGGCAAAAATAACAAGTACCTCTGCCTCATCTTCTGTTTTTCTGCTAGCCTTTTACCCTCCTCTTAGCGCGTAGCCATTTGCTGCATCTAAAATTGATCTAATCACTTAACACGTCCCAATTATATTTACATTTTGGTAATCTGCATCAAATAGAACACCATTTCCCAGCATAAGGATGGGAATTCCAATCCCTTTTTAATAATTCATTATAAAAAGAACAATATGGCATCTCACATAAGCAGAATATGGGAAGAAAGGTGGATAAAATAAATTTTTATTACATGTCCTCATGTAGGGGGTAGTTTGGTGCATAATATTAGACAAAGTGTTATCATCCCGATACTCTGTTCTGAGCAAAATATCTCTGAAATCCAGAAGGAATCTCATCAAAATTCAAAACTGACAAATTTACAAGAACTGCCATAAAACCCATGTGCAAAGTAGATATTGTCTTTTGAACAGCTTCCTCCAGTCTAATCTAGATTGATTTCATTGAAGGAAAATTACAGGCGTCAATGCTCTGTCATGAATACAGTGCAATTTTATTTGTAGCTGAGTAATTATAACAAACCAAGGCCTGGAGGTCCAACAATATTCATGCCTTGAACTACATACATACTATGCTTATCTATGTGCTAGAATATAGATACAATATAAAGTACATAATAACATTTATACATTGGTTTGATAAATAAAATTAATGGTATGATCTGTCATAAATTATGAATAATATACAGTAAGTCTATGTGCATAGAAATTACTATATACACACACAATGCATTGTCACCAGTGAATCCTATCATTGTGAATAGAGATTAAAACTCCGTGACACCAGTAATGTTTTAATAAATCCCACCTGTCACTGCATCTATGTGCTACTCTGTATGGGCTCCATCACACAGTATCTTTCTTACTTTGTATTGATTTTACAGAGTTCCTTGTAATAATGGATGGTATGTGCCTAATGGCAAGTTTTGCATACAGTTGATTTGTTCATATTTTCAAACAACTCAGTGTTACAAGATTATTAACAATGCTTGTTACCATATAGGTAGCACAGTATACACCTCAGGAACACAGTCTCAACACTTCTCTAAAATTTAAGAATACTGTTTTGTTGTGGAAGTACAGTTGGTTTGCACAACAACTACAAGTTCCATGTTATCCAGTGTGGATAATCATTATTATTTCTGTCTAGAAACATTTCAAGCAACTAATTTTTTATTTTCTGGAGGATCACAATGTGGGTTGTTTTTTTTTTTACCTTCCTTTTCCTCAGATCTGTGAGCCTGCTGATATAGCTACCATTTACAAAGACAAAATGAGTATACTACATGACAGAGAAGATATATTGTATATCCTTTTTTTCTCCTTTTTGTTACAGTTCGTGTGTAAAAATTGAAATTATTCAGGACATAAGAATTGGATGAAATTAGCTTTCATACATGAAGATGACAACAGCATGCAATATGCAATTGGACACAGTAAGTACATAGATTAAAAAAAAGAAACTTTACAAACAACAGAACTGCATCCTTCTATGTCAGTGATACATACAGTGAAGGGTGTTACATTTACCTTACATCACAGTAATTTGATAACTGCCTATACAGCAAAAAGATATTTCTGTCATTAGTTTTACTACTACAGGCTATTGTAATGTAACTGCCATTGATTATAATGTCACATTATCACTGAATGATTACTTAGTAAATTTTAGAAAACATAGCTGCTCATTTCAGCTTCACTATTTGCAAAAAGTGCGTAGCTGACCAATAGCGATAAATTTTCTGAAGAATAAAAACTTGCTATATTGTGATCATTACGATATATGACTTGCAGAGTATATACCGGTTGAGGTGTTATCTTCTTTGCATAGGATGAAATTCCCATGCAGTTTCAGTCTTGCAAAACTTAACTAATTAGTAGCTATATGTATTTAAATGCATCTGAAGCCACTTACTTACAGGAAAAAAATACATTTGCTTTGGGAAAATGCTTTGGAAATCACTTATTCTCCTAGCATGGACTTTTTCCAGGTATTTTTTCTGAATTCTAATGATTCATAGCCTTTTTCCTTAGTTGAAATATATATTTGTGACTTGATACTGTAGCTGTGATATGGAGTCAAGAACAAGCAGTAACAAAGGAAACCTGAGGGACAACTACTAAATTGTTTAGAAACTGGCTGCAGAAAAGAGGCGAAAGGCTAGTAAATACAAACTAGTGGAGAATGTGAGAGTGACTTGGGACATATTGGATCAACTATGTTGTGTGTAGTTAATTTAGAATTCAGTATGTCAAAGTACAGAAACATTGTGGCTTCTAAAGAGTAGTGCTGGAGTAAATTTGAACTCTAATTTTTCCATATCCCCTAGATCTCAGTAATGACAACAGAAAGCAATTTCAGATGAGTTATGCTTGTGAAAACATGCATACATGGCTGTTGTTCTAGCAGCTGTCCAGTTATACCTGTCCAGTTAAACTACAGAGATACATGCCAAGTACTCCAATACAATATTAAATTGTTTGTGTCTCTAACAAAGGTCAGAAAAGTGTCAAAAAAAGAACAAAATCAGGCTGAAACACTTGACTTTGTTTTTGTAAAGACC
This sequence comes from Turnix velox, assembly GCA_013400935.1. Taxonomy (NCBI): domain Eukaryota; kingdom Metazoa; phylum Chordata; class Aves; order Charadriiformes; family Turnicidae; genus Turnix; species Turnix velox. Next base: position 1,818 of record VZTY01036351.1, on the reverse strand, counting down.
TGATAGGACAAACATCACCAAAATCACATTAAACTCCACTATTAAATAAAGAGTTGCACTTAATCTTGTCCACAGGCAGAGCAGTAAAATGTATCTCTAGAGATGTGCAGTGTGCTGCTGCTGCCCCCTTAAGAAAAGTAAACATAAGTAATTATGTGGATGCAGTAGTTTGTCTACATTTCCTCACAGATCTTTCTCTATGCGCTATTAAAGAACGAATATACTAAGAGGCTTGCCTAGTGTAGCCTGATGCAACAATAAATCTAGTCTATTACAAGACTGATGAAAAAATGAGGTCTAGTTTAAGAATCTCAGAGAGTATGACAACCAGAATTCTTTTTCATCAATGTGTATTGGAAATCTTAAGAAAGCAAGGTACAAACTGTGAAAACAACGACACAGTTAACACTACTAAAACTTGAAGAAGAGCTATTATCTGGGAGTAAAAAGGTTGAATCCCTACCCATGCACTTTAGAATGACGTATAGCTCAGCAACCTCAGTAGGCCATAAGGTTACTATGTGAAAACTACAGCAAGGATGAGTTATTATCACTTTCCATTCCTTTAACCTTTGTCAAGAGACTTGATTAATGTTTGGTCATTTCCTCTTCTCCGTAAATTTTGTCAAAGACTCAGACATTAGAATCTTAATGGCTGCTTATGGATGTCCTTTGTAACTGAATTAGATAGAGTAGTATTTTGAACTAGACTGATGTTCTCCATTTTTACTTGGCTGTTTACCTCCAAGTCTTTGAATCAAGCCACAGCAGGGAAAGCAGAAAAGCTAGCTTACTAAGTGTAAGAAAATGAGCTTTACTTCCTGTTCAAAAACTCAATGTACCAAGGCGTCAGAGGCACAGTGGGATGTAAATAACTGTAATTACTGAAAATCTAAAAGCTGTAAGGCCTGCTGCTTTCAGTTGTTTCTGATGACTTCTAAATCATAGAACAAAGTGTATGTTCCAAGTGAAGAGGTAGTGCAGATAATGCAAAATGCTACTCAATTGCAAATTGCCATTGTATTAATCTCCCATACATGTTTGAAGAAATTTCTAAACGCTAGTCCTATTTGTATCTATTCTTCATCATGAAAGCCTTCAATACTCATGTGTACTTTTAAGTAGGGACCAAGAATATGAGTTCATATGCTTTCGTAACAGACAGAAAGAGATGATGTTGTACAGCCCTAGCTTCTGCCCATAAAAAAATTCTTCTTAGGGAGAAATAGCACTGGCAATTACTCCTATTCATTCTTGCTGGGTCAGGCATGTCAATTCATATTACAAAGGAAAAACAATTGGTCTGCAGCAACTTATCAAAGTAATTTAAATACTGTAGTTCCTTTTTCTACTGTGTGTCAGAAACACAAGATATCACAAGTATGTAAAAATATTAGGAAGTGAAATTTTTTACACAAGTCTAAGACAGATCTTAAATTATTATTTAGAAAACTAATAAAAAAATTTTCAATGACACAATCTTATGACATAGATGTGAACAAATCAAAAGTTGAGAAAAGGGAAAAAAGGATATGCAGTTTGTAAGAAGGGATATACAGTTTGTTTAGATATATTTATGGGGTTACAACATTTTCCTGAGTGATATGAAAAACGCTATGTAAGAGGAGTAGCACGCTGAGAGCTTGTCATTAAGCACCACTCAGAATGGCTGCTGAATTTTCATAATAAAGAGCAGTCCTTTCTACAGCACAGCACTTCAAGTCAATCAAAATAATGTAATATACTTTATGCCATTTTGTCTGAAAGCATGTACTTTTCTATAATTATTAAAATATATGTATATATATAGAATCATAG
>VZTY01036328.1:0-22778 GCA_013400935.1 Turnix velox | reverse complement strand
CAGGTGCAGGGGATTCATTGCCATTAGTGTGGAATTATAATTTGGAGATCTAATTTTCATTTTCTGTGTTTCTCCATTTCTTTAAGAAGGATAAGTAGGCATCCTTGGGGGGGAAAGCTTAATGTGTAATGTTAGAAAATGTGAGAGGAATTTGTGTTGCTGGGTGGTCTTCACTTTGAGAGGGACAAATTAGAAAAGACACCAGAGCTGTCCCTGTGGCTGTGCTGAAAATGAGATTCTTTCCTGGCATATGCAAATGGCATGCTTTTCATGATGTAAATCATAGTTTGGTTTCCCTATAAATTCAATAATTTCCATTTTAAATGCAGTGATATGGATTTAATAAACTTTCAGTTGAGGGTTTAAAAAAATAAAATACTGCCTTGTGGAAGAGGAGAACATAACCATTCCCTTTGTTAAATACTTTAGTGCAGAGGTCTGAACTAGCCTTCTGCCAGCTGATGTCCAGGCACAGGGGGGCTGAAAGATCACATGCCAACATGGGTGTACTTAAAATAGATAGTTGGTGCCCATATGGACTTCAGCATTATAGCCTTAACTGTAAACTAAGGTCATAATATAATAAAGATTTTTAATTTGGAAAGCATGTTATTAAAGTTATGTGTATCAAATGTATTAATTGTACTTACATACTGCAATGCAAAATTATAGTAGTATCATGGGGTTGGAAGGGACCTTCAAAGGGCATCTAGTCCAATCCCCCTGCATTGAGTAGGGGCATCCTGCACTAGATCAGCTTGCTCAGAGCCTCATCAATCCTGGCCTTGAATGTCTCCAGAGATGGGACTTCCACCACCTCTTTGGGCAACCTGTCTCAGTGCCTCACCACCCTCATGGTGAAGAACTTCCTGGTGTTGAATGTAAACCTACCCTGCTCTAGTTTAAAACCATTAACACTTATCCTATTGCTACATGCCCTTGCAAACCATCCCTCTCCAGCTTTCCTTCAGGTACTGCTAAGCCACTAGGAGGTTGCCCCGCAGACTTCTCCAGGCTGAACAGCCCCAACTCTCTCAGCCTGTCCTCATAGGGGAGATACTCCAGCCCCCTTGGGGTCCTCCTGCATCATAAATTAATGCAATTTGTAGTTAGTGAATGAAGATTACAAAGCAGATCATGTAAATTTTGAGATTACAAGTTCATAGAAGAATGGTTATAATTTGTTTATATTGGTGTCTATATTCATGCTTTATAGATGAACAATCATTGCAGATTAGCATTCAATGGTTCTTTCTATGTTATTTGGATAAGGGTGTTTTCAGCAAGGAGTTTTTATGAATTAGTGTGATCATCAAGAGATGCTGAATTCTGCAGTTTAGCTATGGTCAAGTAATTTATAGTATTCTTTGATCAGCTGTTATCCTCATAAATACTCCATTGGCAGCTTCAGGCATTCAGCTTTTCATTTAACAATACAAATGTCACTTGGATTGCCAATAAGTAGTGGCAAATCCCTGATAAGGTCAGATTGGTTCTATAACTCAAATACCTGTCTAATGGGTTTTGTGCTGAACACTTTGAAATAATAGCCTTTCAGAGCTTTGCAGCTTTTAAAATATAAGCCTCTTGCAAGTATAGGTATATGTAAACACACACATTTTTTTATATTGCTTTATGAATTTTACTATTTTTATTGCACAAGTTCATTAGGCAAAAGACAGACATTGCAAGGTGGGAAGGTAGAATAAAATAAGCTAAGTGAACAAAACAGGTGCTGAATATCCCTCTGACAATACCCTCTGCACTGCTGTTGAAATTATTTCTAACATGGGGAGATTTATTCCCCTTTCCTTGCTTCATGGTAGTCTTTCCATATTTTTGATTGGTATGTGCTTTATCTAGAAGTTCAGAAAAGCACTTTAAGACTTCTGCTTTAAATCCACCTCTTGCCCTAGTGTGAAACAATTAGACTTCATTTTCTTTGTTGCATCAGAAGAGAATAAATAGACATCTAGACACATTAAATATGAATCCTGAATCTGCCCACTGCCACCACCACATATACAAAGAGAAATCAAGATGTCACTTAAAGACCCTAGATAGCAACAGTGTAAAGCCATTAGTTATATAATCTTTTAGCAGCTCTTCTCCATATGAACTGCGCTTCTAATAGAATATATGGACACAGCTTTTAGTACATTAATAACTACACTGTGAATAAATTTAAATTTGGAACGAAGACACCATTCATAACACATTTCAGAAATCAACCAATAATTGCAATTTATGTTTCTATCTAATCATAAGGATGTGTTTCCATATTTTTCCCAAGGTTTCCCTTAATGTGTCAACACAGGTTCATCTACCCAGGGGAGAGAAAAATCACTCACAACTTGAGATGATTAATTCACTGCACCATTTTCAGTAAGAAATAGCAATTATTATCCTTCAGGTTTTCAGGTTCTGCAAGTCTAGCAGATCAGTCACATAACCTACTATGTGATAGTGAGTATGGGAACAAATGTAGGATGGGTAATGAAAGTGTGTAGGTGGAAATTACTTTGAATTTTGTTTACTCTTCATGTTGACTTTAATGTTCCAGGGAAGAATGGGACAAAATAATCTCTGTCCTGCAATTATGCAATGAAATCTCAGGTCAAGTAGAATGGATTTTTAATTAAACTATTAACACGGGAATGAAAACTTTAAAACTAATAGGAATGTAGTACCCATATTTAGGACCAGACAGAAAAGTGCTTTTAATGATTATTGCTCCTGAGTCCAGCCTCAATTGCATGAACTCATATTGAAATAAAATGATCAAATACATTGCATTGAAATGAAAAATAAAAATTAAAACTAGTGCATCTTAACTGGAATATAAAGCATTATGTATTACACACATCTTTGAGGCAGAAGGCATCTCAAACCAGTATTCTGACTTAAAGGCCAATATTATGTTTCTGTATAGTTTATCATTTTCACTGCGCAAGTGGATGCCATCTGCAAGCTGTGCATACAGCAGCCCCGGAGAATGTTACCTTGAAAAAAAAAATGCATAAGAGTAAAAATTCCTCAAAGATCTTGAACGTGATCTGTTTAAGTTTCAGCAGTGATGCCCAGAATGCATCACTATGCTACTGAAATCTGTCCATGTTTCAAAAATCAGGAGGCATGCTTAAATTACAGGGATATTAAAAAGGACCTGAGGGAGGAATCTTATAATCCATAAAACTGAGGTAATAGAAAGGGGATAGTTTTAATAGTAAGTGTTCAAGATCACACACTTTATCTATAAAAAGGAAATTGAGAACAGCTGTATGGAAAGAACTGGTTGGGTAATTAGTAACCTAAGGAGTAGAATGAATTGTGGTTTGGGTTACTTAAGTATGCAATTGATTTTTTTTCTAGGCATGGTAAATGTCTAGAGTCTTATACGTGATCTTAACTTGATTCAGTTGTACCTGAACTGAATAGGTGACTCCTGATACATTAGGATATCCTACTTGGTCTCCACATGCCACTCTAGCACGTGCTGACTCTTTCATACATTCTTTGGGTACTATATCCTGAAAGCTCCATGCAACTGAAGTGCTGAGATGTCTGTGTTTAGATGCCTGAATTAATCTTTAAAAGGAAGTAGGCTTTTAGGAAAGGTTTTAGTTCTTGCTGTTATTGACATCCTTTCACAGCAACAACTCTTTCCCCCATTGAAGTAAAGATTTTTTTTCCTTTTGTGCTCTGTAAATACCCAGTCTTCCTCATATGGCTAAGATCTTCAGGATTGGTTCACTCCTCCATACAGAAGTACCACTTCTTATACATTGAAAAGACTGTTTAGTCTTCCCTTTTCTCATTATATGTGTAAAATGGCTTGTTGCCCAATTCCTGCGTAATCATCTATCTGAACAATTTTTCATATAAGAAACAAATAATATCTGACTTGCTCTGTGTCTTTGATACCATTTTTGAAGATAGGATAAGGAGAGATGGAAAGTGATATGTATACAATATTCTGCATTTTTATATCAAGGTGCTAGAAATTACTAATGTTCTATAGTAGTTACTCAGAAAGGTAGGTTGCCGTCACTTTCTGTAGTGTTAAATGTGTATGCTGTATCATTACATGCTGCAGCATTATGCTCATTGTTTTTGTATACACATGAAAATATCTGTTAATTGAGAAGTTTTTTTAGTCTTCATGAAGTGAGCCTACTCATTAGTACATTTAGGTATACAATATAAAATTAAACCAAATGTTTTTTGCTCCATGTTTTTGCTATTGAAAAGTTAGTCATGCAAGCTTTTAAAAATTGCAAGACGCAGTAAGCATTCTTTTGAAATAGAAGAACCTGAAAAGGATCTGTCTTGCAATCAATTTTTTTGCTAATTTTTTGTTTGTATGTGTAACTGTTTGGCAGATACCCATAGCTGTGCAGTCCTGAACGACAAGAAAATACTGATCAGATGTAGCTTCACCAAAAAATTAGAAATAAAACTTAGAAATAAAAAATGAAAATTATCTAGTAAAATTATTTATAGTGCAATGTAATTCTGTTATGATTTCATCTTTGTTAGCATTAAATTCTGACATTTCCTAATTAATGTTATTATATATGCTAATTCTTGGTAAGAGGGGTCTAAAGAGCACAACTGAGAACACTCATTCTTGTTTGCATAATTGCTGTGAGCAGCTGTATACCTTCTTTCTTCAATACAAAACAAGTAAATACCAGTTAAGCCAGATAAAGATTTGTTAGTGGCATTTCCAATCAGGAGATGATTCATAGTACCATACATAAAAATGCATTTCTTTTTGTAAGAAGCTGGAGATGATGTATCTTTATCTTACGCACAACTTCAAATGCATGTCTTTTATACCAAGAATCTGACAGTATTTTTACATGTCCTTTTGATAAATGTTGTCAAACTGAAACTTAAATGACACGTAGTGCAGCGAAACAGGATCACTATGATTAATTTCCTATTGGATAAATTCATGTATCCTACAAGTTTGTATTTTAATATTAAATCAGGTTAAGGACATCAAGATAATTTGTGACAAGGTTTCCATGTGCTGTGAACAATTAAATATTGCATGTGATATATACCATGGAAGATGTAGCTTCTTGGCACTCATTTTTGGTTTAGATAGCTTTCTATATTGCATAACAGTCTATACAGAGTCTTATATAGCATGTATTTACTTAGATAAATGTTATATTTACTTGCATTTTCTTTGAGGAGATTATTTGTATTTGCACTATTGCATTAAGGAAGGACAGTAATGCCTATCATGTCTCACTCTTGGGTATCATATTCTGGATTTACATAGTTATATACATATGTACAAAAAAGCAGATACATTTGTGATACAGAGGAAGGTAAAATAAATGAGCTGTAAAGTAATGTGAACGAGCTATTGAAATTAATAGGATTTACTTGGTTTTATTCAAAGGTAATTAAACCAGTGACTTTGAAAATCCCACCTTATTAGCATGTACTTTTTAAAACAAGTAAAAACAAGTTTTACCAGCAAAGATGTATTCATGGTAACATATCTGGTTTTGTTTACTGCTTTGTTTTTTTTATTTTGGCTGTTACTTTGATTTTTTTCTCCTATATATTTACTGTAAATGCTTTTTATGTAGTAAATTGCTTATGAATGTTTCTCCCACTTGTTCAGAAAGCAGTGGAAATTGCCATATGTAACAGAACACACAAATTCAAACTTTCCCCAATTTTTAATCACTGGGCTTTTCTTTTTCTGCTTTTATCATAAAACATACTTTCCTTTGGTGTGTTTTCCACGAGTGGGCCTTTAATTCTTGCTTAAATTTTCTGTGTTATCTATGAACAAGAGAGTCCTCTGTTTCTTCTGCTGCTGGTAGTGTTTCTACCAATGGTCTCAGCAAATGGCACTACTTTCTTGAATGTTTCAGTTTAGCATTGTGCTTCTCACAATAGTGGGGCCCTTTTTAACTTGAAAATTCTGTTAATGTTTGATACCTTTACCAAACAACCAGCAATACTGGTGAGACACTGTTGGGCTTCATCGAGGAAATAGGAAATATTTCAGATGGCAAGTTTTTTAACTGGATGGATTGGAGCAGAGGAAGTATGGAGAAGACTTGAGTACAGCAAACTGTAATTCTTGGAATGGTAGACATGGTCTACCTTAATCTTGTTGCCTCTTAACAGCTATTACTTCCTGGGTCAGAGGTGACTGGTTGGATCAGTAGTCTAGACTGTCTGACTGAGTGTTACCCTGCATCCTCTATAGATGGGCAGTGACCATTGTCCTTGTACTTTATCTTATCAGCTACCTCCAGCATCAATAGCTCATAGTTCTGATTTTACTTATTTCAGGAAAGGGTAGGATATCCTCTAGAATTGAAGTTAACAGCTTCAGGGAAAGATCTATTCATCCAGGGTCATACACTCTGAACAGCTGTGTGTGGAAGTGACAAATTTATCAATCCTGCTAAGCTCAGATGATTGATGAACTCTTGCTGTTAATTATATCCATTAGCTAAAACACTAGTCAAACAGCAAAACAGCTTAGGTGATAGTCAGTATTACAAATGTCTGTATTTAAGCACTCAGCTTCTCAAACGAAGAGTCACACAGCTGACTCTAGATACTAAGAATAGATGGGTAGGAAATTTTGACTTTAGATTGAATCTCGGAATGCTGCTGCACTCCAGATGTCATAGTTAGTGAATAGGGATGTCAAGGAACAGGAAAAACTAGTAGCAGACTTGTAGCTTCTACATAATTCAGTTACTTTCTATGCCTCTAGCTAGTAATTTCTAGGAAACTGAAATACATAGCCAAAAATACTTATATCCAGGTCTGAGAAGAGCTGATCAAATAATTCTTTGTGGCAGATATTACTTTCTGAATTCAGGACAGGGTGAACTTTGAAACAGGTGTCTAAGCAGTCAACAAGCTGGAAATAATACAAAGCATGTTCAGTACTGTAAGTTGAACTGTTGGAAGTTTTTGTCTTAAATGATCGACACAGATTATCTCAGCTTGAAGGTTCTTGAATCACTCTCCTGAATTTAAGCAAATAAAATTCTGTGCAGACAGTATTTTTGTTAACTATGTGGTTCACTGTGGGTATGCATTAATAGATAGAAAAGTTAAAGCGCTGATATTGGGATATAATGCCATTTTAATGGCTTTTTTGAGTGTATTGCTTAGTCTTATGGGAAACCATCTGGTTTCCTGTAGGCTACTGGAGGCTCTCTGGGATTCCTTAAACTACTGAAAATTACATCAACAGACTGGTTTATTTGTCAACATGTAGCTTCAAGTCTACCAATTCTCCAGAAAGTCACAGAGTTCTGGTAGTTCTTTTGTCAGCACTACAAAACACATGTGGATGTTTTGGATCGACCAGAGTATCTAAAATGTCCCTACATGCATAAAGATTTGCAGGAAACTGTAATGAACCCAGATTCTCTCTAAATGTAAATAGCAACTTAAGCATCTCTTCATGGACTACCTGAATGCAGAAAACTACATTTGGTTACCTAAATCTCAATGTAATCAAAGGACACTTGGTTCTCTTAACAGTTGTGTAGCAACATGCAGGCAAATAATTACTCTAGTTCTCCTTTTACACAGAGATGATCAAGCCAATTAATTTTGGCAGATGTCTACACTTAAGATAACTGTGATCAGCAAAATGGAAATATCCAGAGGTTTCTAGCATACTGAAGTGTTACAGATAAAAATTAGAAAGAAGGTTATTGTTAATATTTTAAGTGCTTCGTTAAACACAACAACTTTATGACAATTTACTAATACCCACTTTGGCATTATGTGTATTATTTTGATATTGCTTTACTTTGTGATTGCTTTAGTTTTGAATACCAGTTTTATGAAGAGTTTTTAGTTGTGGTAGAAGTTATGCTCAAAGAAACAGTTGAGTTGGGAAAGCTTTAAGTTTAGGCTAAGTATCTTTGTCCCATCCATCAGGAGCAAAATTACATTAAGATAGTTTTCTAAGATGAGAACGTTATGATTGCAAGTAGATTAAGATATCTTTTTGGTTTTATGCTACAAAGGTAGATGTGTCTGACTTAACTATGCCAACTGGACAAAAAACTTTTCTCATCTTTTTCTTTCATTCTTATCAGTAATCTTATTAACCGAGTATGATTTTCAGAAACAAACTTGACAAGACTTTGTTGTAGAAATGCTTATTTTACTTAATAGGTCAGAGTCACACTCTTACTTGCCTCAGATCTAGATGTTATGTGTTTTGTTTTTGTCTATTCTAGGTTTTTAATTGCTTATACATTTTAGTCAATGACTGTTTCTTAAAAAATGTCTAAGTAGGCTACGGAACAGATCTTGGGTTTGGCTATGCAATGTTACAGTCTTCTTTTATGTATATTTTTAACAAAATAAACTTATTCTTCCACAAAAATTCATAAAAATTTATCAGAAAAGGCTGAAAGTGTCCTTACATCAGAGCAGTTAAAATATTCTGCAGGAGATTGCAAATCTCCTTGGGCTTCCCTCAGGCACAAAAGGGAATGTATTCAGCTTTGCAACACCATAATGTTGTTGCATAAAAGCATCTATGTCTTCTTCTTTACAGAATTTCAGGGAAAGCCATGGCTCTAACCGAAGCTCCTGTGCAAGTCTTAAATAATGAAACAACTGGCTCTTGGATTGTCACTTCATCCTGAATGATCTGAATGCCAAATTATTAATTGGCTTTAGGCACTGAGATCACATGCAGAAGCAAATTGTCAAGTAAAGACTCAAGTTAAAATTAAAATAATGTTTTTGTACTTTGGTCATCATTAGTTTACACAGATTTTTAATATTATGGTTTGACTAATGGGTATTTAATTTCACTCAAGTCACTATCAGTACTTTACTCCTTTTTCTTGTGCTTTAATGTGGCTTCAAATTTATGTAGTTGTCCTACTAATGGCATCTTTCAGGGGAGGAAGTTCACCTAGGGCTTTCTAAATCTTACATGAATACCATTACTCCTTTAACTATCCTTCCTTAGTCATGAATGTGCAATTTTGCCTGAAAATGTGTCAGGACAATAATTTATTTAAACTGATGTTTTCAGTGTGGCACATTCTTCTCTGTCTGTCTTCTTGGGAAAATTAGCATAATGTCTTTGAACGATATCCAGTTGAATCCTTAATTTATATAGTATCTCTTTTCTGTTTGGTTTTAAAAGCTTAGTTCAGGTTTAAAGCAGTATAAAATAAATGATACCTTTTCAGCAGTAGTATAGAACTTGTAGGACTAAATAAATATGCAGTCTTTTCATATATTTCTAACTACTTACTTTTACATATCTGTATCAGTATTATAAAGCTGGTCTTTTTTGCATAATTTTTTGAGAATCATCTCCTTTAAATAGCAGTATATTGAATGAGTCTGGTCTAAATATGAATAGTCTCTATAATGCAAACCAATAAATTGGTAGCTTTGGAAATATTTTTCTTTAAGCCACGGTTTGAATAATTGGTTTTAACTGTGATATAATATAAATACGGAATTCAACAATTTCTTGCTAATGAATAAGCAACACTGAGTTCAAATATTACAACCAAACAACCCACACAATTCAATAGCCGCTTTTTTTCCAAAAGGAAAATAGATTTACCCCTCAAAAAACCTCAAATGTGTGTAATAGAGGAGTTTGTCATGAGAAAAAGGGAAAATGTAACCCACCCTTCCACTGAATACTGAAAATCAGCACTATATACAACACAAAGGATACTGAAAATCAGCATAATATGTCTTTATGCATGTAATTTGCAGATCAAAGGAATGGAATGCTTTTGTATAAGGAATGACTAAGTTTGGAGTGAGAAACTTCTTAGTCTAGAAATTATATGCCAAAGAATAAACATAATGCAAATCTGTAAAATTATGAACAGGAAGAAAGATGGTGGCAAGGGAGGAGATAAGTGGTGAAGAATTGATGTGAATCATTAAACACAGATGTTATGGGAAAAAAAAAACCAAGCCCTATAATTTATCTTATCAAGGTGTAAAATACACTGGTGTTGAATCACCACACTTTTTTTATTTTCCTCTGAAAGGGCAGCTCCTAAGTTACAAGGATTAATGTATACTATTTTTTCCTCTTCTAAAATTAAGACATTACTGCTATGTCACTGTGCTGGAACCATAAATTATTAGCTTATATCCCAAATGATCTCTAAGATTCAAGAACCCTCTTTTTATCTCTCAGTCTTGTAGCTTTTCCAACCAAGGATTTGAATGAGTGAGGAGAGGAGGTTGGAAGGTTTTTCTCCATGTAATTTCACTGGTCTTCACTTTGGATTTTCACACAGAAAGATACATTTGTGCGTGAGTTGGCTTTGTATCAGGCTGTATGTAACATATATGTCCACATTTGTGATAATATAAATTCATAAAACCATTGTCAGACCATGCCCAGGTACCTGATACTGAAGAATTTGTATTACCACTCTCAGAAACACGGTTCATAATGCTCCTTTTGTGATGAGATTTTCCTGTCATCATGGTGAGAGTGTCCAAATTAATTTTATCATGGTTCTTAGTCTTATGGTTTATGTTTTTAAAAAAAATGGAATGTTAGAAGAAAGACTGATGCAGATCTCAGGGAAAGTTGTGTCTAGCTGACACAAAGGCAGATTGTATTACAACAGGCTAGTGAGAAATGCATAATGATAACTTGGAGTGACATTGTATGTATTTGCAACAGAGTTACTCCTGGAGCCTATTCTGTATCAGCTAATGGATAGCGGACAAGACCAACTGTGCTGTGAAGGTGGAAATGCAACCGAGTTGATCAAACCCATAGAATAATTTAAGTATTTAAAAGAGTATCCTGTATCTACTTTTTCTACAGTCACTAAATAACTGAGTATGCAACAGAAACGGTGAATTATTGCAAGCCTTAATTTTATTCTTTTAAAATGTTTTAATTTTACATGTTTTTTTCTTTTAATTTGTGGAGGAGTGATTCAGTTCATGTTATTAATGGATTATAGTTCAAAAATAACAGATCCTAAAATATGACAAGCTTCTTTCTGTAGACTGATAATCTGCAAGAACTCTAATGCTGTCTGAAAAGAAACTATCTTGGAAAATTTTACAAATAGAAATGTAGAACTATTTTCAGCCTCTATATGAATTGCCTCAGACAGAGAAACTGCTCATAAATCAGAGCAACATTAATAATTTAGATCTAAGTTTAGGTATCTAATTTAAGTCTTTAATTTTTCAAGTTATTTTTTCATATGCTTTTTGTATTGTTGGAGAAGGGAGATTACCAGGTTCTGTGTCACCATCTAGAGATTTGTTAAGTTAGGTGCTAAACATAAGTAAGAATAATATCTCCTTTATTTTAAAAATAACACTGAAACATTACATTACAGTATTTTCTAAAATTATCTGAATCAATTTTGTAAACAAAATGGAAATGTCAGCTTCTGAGTAGCTCAAAATGCTTCTAGAATATGAACATTGTTTTTGAACTGAAATCACTTTCACAAATAGGTATTAAAATAGTTTCTGCATCTTGCTAATGTGAATTTTACTTCTGCTATTTTTGTTCTGCTTTCCCTTTGGTTCAGCCCCTTTTGGTTCAGCCATGAGGAAACTCACTGTTTCCCAGTGTTGTTCATCAGTGACCACATTGGATTGGATATCATAGAATTATCTAGATTACATGGGACATTTAAGACTGTTGAGTTCAACTATTAATACAAACACTGATAAAAACATCACTAAGTCATGTTCCTGGGGAGCATTCTTTCTGCCTGTTAAACACCTCCAGGCATGGTGATTTCACCACTTCCCTGGACAGCTTGTTGCAATGTCTGATAACCCTTTCTGTGGAGACATTTTTCCTGACATTGATCATACACTTCTCCAGGCACAACTTGATGCCATGTCCTCTTTTTCTTTTGCTTAGTTTTAATGACTAGAGGAACTTTTAAATATATAAGCAAAAAGCTAAATATTTATATATACAATTTTTGGTTGTTACAGCTGCCTGATTAGATTGTATTTATCAGGGATTAGTATCAGCAGCATCAAGAATAAGTATCAGAAATAAAAATATACTTCTGAAAGTGAAGTGGCTAGTGTTGGTAGTTGGGTTTTTAAGAACTGGTGTTTCTCATATGGAGGGGAATACTGTATCCTGTTTCTTCTGCATTACAGGAGCGTGTTCACCATAGCAACTTTAAAATGTGATCTGAGAACCATTTGAAAACATCTCAAGCATTAATCTCCCCATTCTATATCTTTCAATTGGCATTACTTCACTTGAAATGAATACAAATGGGCTTGTGTAAAGATATGTTTACAATAACAACAGACAACAAACTACTGGAAAAACAGGGATTTCAAAAAGGGACTGATACTTAGTGTGAGCTGTATCAAAATCAATGCAAAATGCATTTTTAATCTTGTATCTTAGAGTTTTAATAAGTGCTACTTTACAGACAGAATGTTGTTTTGCAATGCAATTCAATGTGGAAGAGGTTTATGTAAATTTTTAGAACTGCTTTAATAACCAGGAAAAAAAAAGAGGCACAATAACTGCAGGGTATTTTATGTATGTTCAAATTAATGCTGAAGTGGAGCCATTTAATTTATTTTTTTATTTTAGAGGAATCTTATACATCAAAGTATGGCTGAAGTAACCAAAATGCCAGTGAAAATCAGCAATTATAGAATCATAAGTGTTAAAGAAAATAATTCATTTTCTGGCTTATGACTGGAGTGGCTAGTTCTGTCTCAGTCTACCTGGTTGATCATGTTGCCTCTCTGAGTTAGAATATGAAATTTCAGATAGTGAGCCAGGGTTAACACTGGAGTTTGCTGTGATGCTTTCTATCTTCCATTGACTGTACAAGTTTTAAATCAGCATAATATGTGTTAAAGTGCAGTTAGTCACAGAGTGTTACATCTCTGGCTAGGATCTTAGTAGAAGCTAGGGAGTGATAAGGGTATGGGCAGAAGAGCATGGAACAGGGCAAAGAAGAACATTCCCACAATGAAATGCTATCAGGAGCAGACTAAAGTCTATGTACTACTGGTGAAGCAGCAGTGCTAAGTGACCCAGAAGCAGTGTAATGTGTCATTTGTCAGCTGTTTCTCTAGGCTACTAATAAACTCCAGCAGTTGGGCAAACTGAACACTTGCTGATGAATCATTAGCTTGTGACCCGTTGTGAGCCATTATCCTCAATGAAAATAGTTGCAGATGTTATTGCAGTGGTTGCAAGCAGTTGCAATTAGGAGGAAGCTGTTGAACTGACTGCATATGAACCAAATCAGGTAGCTTCCTGAGATTTATTGTCATAATCTGTTTGATCTCTCCAATCTATAGCAAGAGTTTCTGTATCAACTCTTCTGTTGTTGAACTTAATGAAGACACAAACTTTCATTTGGGCTGTTTGAAATACTATGAGCACTAAAATTTACTTCTCCAAGAGCTATAATGACTCTATGTTGTTAGATAATTCAGTAAGGTATTTCTAGCTGTTAGGTTAAATAAATAACTACGTTTTATGTATTTTTAAAAATTGTGTTCCCAAATAATGGAAAGATAAAGTAAAAACATGACTGCTTTTGCAGTTTGGGCACTAACAAGAATTTGCTGTCTTTGCAAGCAAGGAGATAATTAGTAAGTGAATGGGAAATCAGATTCACTGCAAATAATTTTAAATCCAACGTTTATGACAAATTTATATTTTCCAGTTAAATACACTGACTACTGTCAGCTAAGTTGAGTGTTAAGTTGTACAAGAAACTGGTTTCCAAATAATACATTTGACAATGTTTTTCATAAAAGAAATCAAATTTTGGTATTTAATGTGTTGTCAGAACATAATCTCAAGGAAAATCAGTGTATGGATAAACTGCGAAATGGCTGAGAGTTGGATGTTCCTGTGTATTGCCCTATGGTTCCAATAATGGGCATATTTGGTAAAATTAAATGTCAGGTTTTCCCATGTACTGTAATGAAATGCGACACAAGGAGTGTGAAAGTATTATAGCTTTTAATTCATTATTAAAAAACATGAAGGATAGGGATTAGAAATGTCCTCTGGAGATTATCTATTGAAACTCCTGCTAGACCAGGTTCATGTAGAGCATGGGTGGGTTTTGAATGCCTCCAGGGTCAGAGATCTCTATCACAAGAAAACAGGTAAATATGTTACAGTCATGTCTATAGGACATGAGAATAGATCGATAATGAAAACATCAGTGCTTTTTGCAGCTCTTTAAACTGGAAACTTGATTGAAAATGCACATTTGGTTTTTATTCACATTCATACTGTGCTACTACAAATTGAGTCCTACTGCAGAATATGTGGTGGAGAACTGCCAGAGGTTAGACATTTTGTATTTCCCAAATAAGATACATAAATATCTGTGTATTTCCTGCCAGTTTTTCAGATGCCTCTGTGACTCTTAAAATTTCTAACAGAGCTGCTGTTAGCTTTTTCAGTGTGTGGCACACTTGATCTGTATTCTTTAATATTGTGAAATGCTTACTTTCTCTAGTGTGAAAAAAGATTTTTAATTTTTTTTCCTTAAAAAGGCAGGAAAAGAGTACTGGCATTTTACAGCAGGAACCTGCTTAACTTAATCTTTGTTTTATCATTCAAACAAATATCCCATGGATTTCAGAATTCAGTTCTGAATACCTGGATTGATGGAATATTTAAACTAGCTTACTAAGGAGCAGAAGTAAGTAAGTTTGAAATAAACAGTTAACTGTTACAGTCTAGATGGCTTTTACATTACAGAAAGTCTTTGGCAGATACATTTGCTGATATTTATTATAATAACATATACACAATCTATGATTTATTATTGTGTGAAGAATGATCTTATATGAAGGGAGGAGTATTCACTTAATTTGCAGTACTAAAACTCAGTTTATTCAGTCAAGCTTAATTTTAGCCTGTAAATAGTTCTATTGAAACTATGTTTAATTATTATGGGTCTGGGTTGTCTCTTTATATCACTTGCTCTCAACCAATTTAGGCAAACCAAGGTTTGGGGTTTTTTTTCTCTTCACATCCCTGTATTTTGGAAAATAATTGATTATTGCCCTTTTGAAAATCTCTCTGCTGAACAGCTTTAGTTTTTAGTATTCATGGGATCTTGTTGTGCATGCACAGACCTCATTTTCGGATAAATCATCATCTCTGTCAGAGTAAATTAGGCATTGCATCCTGAAGTCCAGATATTTCAGTTGGAACACTTATGCTCTTGGTGAATGAGACATTCAGGAATGTGGCATGTGTAGGGCTCTAACTGATCCAGCTTCACATTAATGGATGAAAGAATTCTTTGTCAATCATCCATTCACAAGTCACACAAAGAAATATGACAACATTCTAATTTTTCCAATTTACATTCATCTGTAAACAAAATGTTGTCTTCTCTTGATGTATTTACAGAAGTAATGTTAGAAATGCAAGTTGTTGAGCTAAATGAAAAACCAAAGGATCAAATTTTTCTTAACTAATGGAGATTAAATACAGCATGACTGAATCCATCACATGGCCCATCCAAAGCAATACGCTGTTTTCAGTGTTATGCAAGCATGTTCTAGGAAAAGTCACAAATCCCCAAGTAAGATGAGTATGAAGATATTACTTGCCACTTAGCAATTTACAGCAAATAATACTGAGAAGAACACTGAAAATCTGTGCAAAAGCTCTAATTTGCTATAAATAAGTGTTCTAAGCAAACACAAAATATGGCTGATGCTATTATGCAGCTGAAATATAAGAGACCATGAGAAGCATCCCATCTGTTTGCAACCATGAGCTTTGTGTTCTCTCTCATGTTATGTACCTTTTTATTCTTACAGTCCTCCTACCTGGGCATCTGACCATCCAATTATGCCATGCTCCAGCTGAGCAACATAACAGAGGTGGTTTATATACACTGATATAAAAATTATGCAGCCTGTAGTGAACTATCAAGAAAAGGATGAGGCAGATCAAATTAAATCCGGCTGAATCCCTAATCACATCAAGATCAGTGTCAGTCTTTTGCTTTTCACAAGTGTGATATAGGGGTTTCTGTTGTGGATCTCTTTTTACTTTTGCCTGCTACACAATATCGTGTCCAAGATGATCCTTAGAAGAACAATGTGTCTCAGATTTGGCCCAATAGGCTAGTCCAAATAACAGACGACACCCTTTATCTCTCAATGAGGGGAGAATAAGGAATAGAGATTTGAGGTGAGAAAAATTCTCAACTAATTTAATAGATAATGAAATAATAAAATAAAAAGGGAGGATATAAAAAGGTATACAAAACTGTACCAAGCTCTCAGGATGATGAGTCCCCATCAGACACAGGAAAAGTCCTACATTTGGGTCAGTGACAGTCTTGAGCTGGATGCCAGATCTGTAGCCAGGAGTGTGCAGTTTAGGATCAAAGGCAGATGAACAGATGGGATCTTTCCTGGATGTTGGCAGTTGAAGAAAGAGGGCTGATCCTTTGATCCCTCAGCTTTTATATTGAGCATGGAGCAGATGGGATTAGTCAATTTTGGGTCACCTGTCATGTCTTCTCCTCCTTGCAGGTGGAACCCCTCTATGCCTTTCTGCTTTTGACCCCCCAGTGGAGCAATGATGAATCAGCTGAGCTTGACTGGCACAGTAATAAATATAAATAAGAACCTCTTGCATACCATTCCTTGGTGTAATCAGCTCTTAGTCTGAGAGTGAATGATTTCTGAACAACGTGCTGTTTAGTCAGTCTGAAGAGGCTCAGCTGAAAAGTGAAGTTTACAAGCTAGAATACTATTTTTACCTTAAACCAGGGTACATGACTGTGTTCCAACAGCACTGCACCTGAGCCAATAAATCTCATAGAAGACTACATACTCTGGAATTTAGGTTTGCCCAGAACTTCTGAGTCATTCCCAGAAAACAGATTGGGAGAACAAGACAATAAATGAGGGAGCTGATTTTTATCACATAAAACAGTTGCATCAAACAGGGGAAAATTACATTTTTTCCGTGTAGTAATGGTATATGCATCTGTCAGCAACATGCTCATACATATAATAAAATCCAACAAAACAGGAACCGTGGTGATGTTAACATTTGAGAAGATTCTATTAAATTAAAAATCTAGTTTAAATGTAGTCTTTCATGTTAGCATTTGAAAACTTGGCAATACAATGAAACATACTAATTTTTATTTATCTAATGTATGGAGAAAAAAACAGTCCCATGCTGAACATTTTTAACACTGAGGGAAGAAAAACCCTGAATTTCCATAACTGTGTTTTGTCAATGAATTGGAAGCATGTGAATTCAGAACACAGTTATGTGTTTTCCTTCATTGTGTACTTCTCCGTGTGAACCTACATATCACAAAAGCCTTCTGTCCACAATGTTATATACTTGAACAAATAATTTTTAAAATAAAAAAGCAGTGATTTTAAATTTCTTGAATTTGATTGCACAATTTTCACTGCATTCTCAGGAAGGGTTCATAGGAGGTTAAGGCCATGAAAATAAAAATTAAGCACATGATGATGCTTTCTTGGGTGTTAGTTAACGCACTGCTATATTTTTATGAAGTTAAAATCGATAATCAATTCAAGTAAGTGAATGCTTATTTAAATTGCTGCAGCAAAATTGTAAGCCAACAGCTGCTAGAATAACCACAACAAAATCACAAGAATTTCAAGTTTAAAAAAATATTGGAAGTTTATGTTTATTTACAGTATCTTTTGTTTCTTTTATTTATTTTCTTTTCCTCTGTTCTATCCCTTAATCCTTGTGGATGTTATTTTGTTACAGTTACATAATAACAGTACTTGTGTCACTATATTCTTGGCATTGTGTAATTTTTAACATTTGTTTCTCCATTTAATATCAAAGGAGATGCAAAGTCCAAGAACTATGGGTTCAAGTATTACTGGGTTCAAATAATATGATAATTGCTGGTTGTGAACTGGAGCTTTAAGTCTGTACAGTGCTTTATGATCAAAATTTGTTTAATTTGTTGGTATAACTCTACTTTTTCATCATATAAATTAGTCAACTTTCTTGTGTCCAGCTAAAAAAACCTGTCTTTTTTTCTCTTATTACTTCAAATGAAGGACTTAGCTGCTTTAAGCTGTTGAATACAAACATTCTTAAGGGATTTCCAATCTGACATTAAAAACATTGCTTAATATTCCTGTCTGTAAATGTAATTAAATCAGTGATCTATGTAAAATGGTTTTCTTATCTATGTGAGTACACAGGAGCTTTTGCATCTTTTTTTTTTCTCACAATTCTTCCTCCTGGTCCACTAGCTGAGACAGGTGGAGTTCTTCAACCTGGAGAAGAGAAGGCTTCGGAGAGACTTTCTAAAGGCCTTTTAGTGCTTAAAGGGCCCCCAGGAAAGATAGAGAGGAACTCTGATTTTATAGTACAGTGATAGGACAAGTTGTAGTGTGATAATGACTGCTTCAGAATGACAGATGACAGAGAAATTCAGGAGGAGCTCTCTAAAGGTCACTTGATACCGCCTCCTGCTCAATCCTGGGCTGTCTCTGAATCTACATCAGATTGCTCAATACTTTTTGCTAATTTTTAGATTTCCAGGTGTGAAAATTCCATAGCAACTAGTTTCAGTGTTTAACTACCTTCCTTGTGGTTTTTTTCTTCATAGTTGTAACACCTTGTGGTACACCTAGTCTCTTCAGTGCGCACATGTAGGCATCTGACTCTATCTTGTCCACAGATACTGTGAGGAATCTGAAAATAGTAATTAGACTTCCTCATCATTGAAATCATGTTTTACTTCCATAAAAACTATTGGGTGCTGCAAGCAAGTGAGCACTAATTATTATCCACCATATTTTAATTTAATTTCAACATAAAATCACAACTCATCCCAGTTAAATATTGATTGAGTTTATGTAATTCTCACAAGGATTTATCTTAATGCTGTCTTCTGAAACTTAACACTTTAATTCTGGTAAGAATTCTTGGACTAAATTTGCTTTGCAGGTAGGTAATTTTGTTTAATACTTGGTTAAGTATGAAAAAGAAAAGAAACAAAAACTGCAGTTGTTTTGAACAGTGTTGTTTTGAACAACACTATATTCTCCCCTGAGATCAAAAAATAAAACAAATCAAGATGTGACAGACTGATATGTCTGATAGTTTTAAACTGAACAGCTGCCAGACATGCTGTGTAGAGCAACTCTGACCTGATGTCTATCATCAACATGTGTTTGGTAGAGATGTTCTTCCTTAAATACAGTTGTAGTAACAAGATTGTTGTGTGCTACTTTAGCTTAACTTATTCAAAGAACCGATTTATGTTAAGAGACCTTTTGTTCAGGAGGGAATAATAGCCTGAAAGGTTTTCATTCATGTTTTGTCACAGACACTGATAGATGCACAAAAGCTTGGAGTTCTTACTGGGAAAAAAGACAAACTCTTTCTTCCAGAATACTGTGATAAAGGAGTGTGCCCATGAAGGAGAAGAATAATTTATTTTTAAGACATTAGAAGAGAAAAAATAACTTGTCATAGAGAAGTACTACTACTGAAAAAAAAGTAAATGACAAGTTGTGAATCCCTTTTTCCCCTCTCATCTCTTCTAATTTGTGATGCAGGGGGTTATTTTTCCTGTGTAATCCCATTGCAGACTGCCCTGTAACAAGCTGATGTACAAGTTTACCCTGCAATTGCTGTTCTTTTTACTGCTTAAGGACAGTGGGCTTTAGCTCCAGTGGGCTATTCCATTTCCTGCAAGAGCCATAAGAGATTGTAAATATCTCAGCAAAGTGTGTAGAGGATAAACACAAGAGGAAAGACATGCTAAGAAAGCCTGTGTAAACTGGGGAGATGCTGGGAATATGGGGGGAAAGACATGCCAAAAAAGACTGGGGAGCTTCTGGGGACGTTGGGGGGGGGTTCTTTGTCACCACTTTGGAGTCTCTGTGTAGGAAAATATTACTTACCATGGTGCAGCTCCTTTTTGCCTCTTGATTGCCTTTAATTCCCTGGATCTTGTGGTTGTTTATCAATCTTTTTTCCTTCCTCCCTGCCCCCAGTTAATGAGTAGTGAGATGCTTCAGAGGGCTGGGGGGAATGTTGGCAGCAATGGGAGATGCTGAGCTTCAGAGAAACTCTCTCTGCCTGTCCCTATTGCCTGAGTCCCTCTTCCCTCCTCTCTGGTGAGCTGACCCCTCTCTCACACACACACCACCATTTGCTCTTTGAACAAAGACAACAGGGACAAAAGGAGAGCTCATCTTTTTCAAAGCTATCTCAGGAAAGCCTTGAGAGCACCACCTCTCACACCCAAATCCCCTCCTTCTATTTAGGAAGAAGAATCATTTTATCAACCTGCTGCATTCAGTTAGGCTCTGTGCAAATTTTATTTAATTAGTATTTTAGGGTTTAAACAGTCTATGCTTGTGAACACTATATACATGCCATGTTGTTGTAGGCTCTCTGGTACCAGCTTGGAGAACATCTTTTGTGAAGAAGCTGAAACCAGATAGACCACCCTGAAGGGTACCCCTGGGGAGCAGCAGCACCCTCACTCTGCACTGTTTCGTTCAGCAGAGGTAGCTACTGTAGGATCAGTTTTGCTCTTCCCAGGGGATCATAGAATGGTTTGGGTTGGAAGGGACCTTCAGGATCATGTGGTTCCAACCCTCCTGCCATGGGCCGGGACACTTCCCACTAGATCAGGTTGCTCAGTGCCTCATCCAGCCTGGCCTTGGGCACCTCCATGGATTGAGGGGGCATCTCTGGGCAACCTGTTTCAGTGTCTCACCACTCTCACTGTAAAGAACTTCGTTCTTATACCCCACCTGTATCTCCCCTCTTCCATCTGTTATTCCCAGCCCTGCCATCACATATCCTACAAGTCCTACCCCAGCCTTTCTGTAGCCCCCTTCAGGTATTGAGAAGATGCTTTGAGATCCCACCTGAGCCTTCTCTTCTCCAGGCTCAACAGCCCCAACTCCTTCATCCTCTGAATTAAAAGAACTCTTTTAAAAGACTGTAAAAATATAAAGGTAATTTTCACCTTCCCAAATCATAGTATTTAGATTAGAGATCTACTGAGTCATTAGTTTGTGTTAACTCTTCATTCAAGGTTTTCTTTATGCACAGATATTCCTATACAGAAGTTAGAAGAAGTCAGAGAAAAACACTGTTCCTGTGACCTGTTGCAGCTAGTTAATGGCAACACTCTTGGGGGACACATTTTAACCATTGAAACAAAGCGTGTTGCTCAAGAATTAAAGTAAATTCCACTTCATTCTGATTAAATTAAATTATTATCATAAATAAACACCTGAGAACAGGAAATAATTTAGTCATTAAAAACTCCATTTATTTCTCTATTACACTTGTTTGATATGACTGCTGTTCATTATATCAAAATAAAACATGGAATCTTACTGATTTTTTTGTAATTTGATCTCAGTAGAGTCTTTCTCGGAAATATGTATGAGATTACAAATACTGCCAACCAAATACACAATCAAATAAAAAATAATGCATCTTAAAGCCAGATTTGTGCACCTCTAAAACTGGCAGAAATAGAAAAGGTTGATATTTTTACATAAGAAGGCAGAGTACCATGAACTTTTTCATAGGAATTGGCTCCTATAGGAGCCATAGGTTAAGTATTAGCCAACTTTAGTATCTTTGTCCCAGGACTTATAGGATATATGTTATTTTATTAAAAGCATCAAGTCTGCAAAAATAGATACCCAAATGAAACCAATTTACTAATACCTAGGGAAGGTATGTTTTATGGGCGTTTTTTTGCCTATAAATTGATCATGATCAGGAAACAGATCTCATACCCATCTTTCAAGGTTTGTGTGGGAGGTTTTTTTTCTATTGATCAATTAAATTCTTTTGTCTCCTTTGACATCAGTCCTTCTTGTAAACTTCTAGAAAGGTCTTTCCCAAGAATCTGAGCAAAGCCTTATACACTGCCATTGCAGCATTTAATGGCTTCTGAGCAATTTATACAGAGACTTCAGAATCTTGAGGTTATTAAAGTACTATTATGTTCTGAGTAAGATGCTGAAAATTTTTTTCCTTGAAATTTTGCTGAATAGTGCAAGCCACATGAAGATAGTAAATGGTAAAATTTCAGAGGTCTTCCTAGAAAGGATTTCCTCAATACCATGCATGACAAATAAATGCAAGTATCTTTTCAAATTTTGCTACAGTATCACTAGATAGTGTTTCAAATCTGACATTTTGTATCTGCTTTTTCATCTGTGTTCCAAAAATATAATCACTTTACTGTAGGGGCTTGAAGATTCAAAGTATTGTGGATTCAGCAGTAGTACTAGTATTCTGTTTTATTTTGGATTCTCTCTGGTGTATTAATATGTTTTATTAAGCTCTTTATTATGTAGCTGTCTTCTCTGTGTAATTCTATTACAGTAACATGCTGATGCTTAAAGGTGGGGTGTCCACTATCCTGGGACTCGTACAGACATATAATAAAAAGATATCCCCAACTGCATTTCTTACAGCATCCCAAGAGACAAAATGGCAATATACAGATGAGAAAATGGGAGAACACAGGGCATGGAAATAAAGAATACCACGGTTTCTTGTGCTCTTTATAGATGAATGAAATGCAGGAGTGTCTGAGCTTGCTTTTATATTAAGCATATGAGATCACTCATCCTTAGCACGTTCTTTGTAAATAGAACTGCTTATAGCACAAAATAAATTGTGGATAAATAATCTACAGTTTTGCTTTACCCATTTGCTCACAAGCCATGGTCCTCAT
>VZTY01036286.1:0-16043 GCA_013400935.1 Turnix velox | reverse complement strand
CCACCATATCGAAGCAGAAGACTGATCCAGAATGCTGATCCTGAGCTTTGATCTAGTATCTCCAAAGAAACAATATCAAAACTTAAGGAAATTTTCAGCCACCTAATGACTTTAAGTCATATTTTGGGGACTGAGAGTAGTTTAACTTGTCCACTGCTTCAGATGTCCGTGTTAGACCAATATCTTTATGTGGTTTTAAGTCTCTGTTGAGAATGATCAAAATTGTCTTACTATCTCCAGTGCAACCATGCTCTGAAATAACTTGGCCTTTCAGTTCACTTACAGGACCTGGTCCACTGATTATTAGCACTGTATGCATGGGTTATTCTGGCCTAGGAATACTTGTGAGTAATTCAATATTCTGTCTCCAAGATTCAAATTTGGTAAAATGTGGGGGAGCTTTCTTCAACTGCAAGCAGTGCAGACAAGACTACCAGGTTTTGACTCGTCACTTTTTTGCAAGATCCTTCAAATACATTTTTCAAAATCTCCAAGGGAATAAGTGTAAGGCAGTCCTAATCCCTTTATTTCATCATGAGAACAGAACCCTTGAGGGTATGCCAAAACCAGAATTCCAGTGAACTGCAACAGTTCTCAGGTTTCTGTGCTTCTAAGTAAAACATACACAACAAAAAAAAAGTGAGTGCCGAAGTGCAAAAGAACAACGAGGGTCATTGGATACTTCAGCGTAAGTTTATCCAGTCTGTTCTAGAGGGAGCTAAACCTGAACAAATTGAAATGACCAATCAGTCTGCACTTGGCCTATGACCAAGGGACCATTGGTCAAGACACAGAATACACAGGGATCATCTAGCCCAGTCTCCCTGTTGGAGCAGGAGCACATAGTTCAGGTCACACAGGAACAAGCCCAGGGGGAACCAGATCCCTTCAATATACTTCCCAAGGTTCTAAAGTCTCTTTTGATCACCCTGAGCCTACAAGTTAGCCTCCTCTCCACCTACCTGGAAAATAAGCAGTGGACAGCAGTTGGATGGCCATAACAGATCTGGGAGGTACTCACAACATCCTTAATCCAGGCTCCAGGAAGGCAGAGAATTCCCTGTGAGTGGGCTCTGCCTGGCACATCAGGCCTTCCCTTCCCCTTAAGAGGGACTCTTCAATGACTACAGTCCATTTTCTTCTCCTTGTGGATGAGATTTTTATTGGAGAAACGGTCTCCCCAACTGCAAAGACATTGGCAATGAGGAATGGTCATCCCTCACATCTCCATTTGTTGGGCCTTCAACAGCCAGAACCTCATACCTGTTGCTCAGAGGAACTGGAGGAGCTGAGGTGTGCAGGGATGGAGCTCGCCTACTGCCCCAACCTACAACTTCATTCCAGTTGTTCCTTTCTTTTAGGATTCTGCCTTCTGCCTGACAAAAGCAGCAAGCCTTTCCACTTCTTCATGGAGCTCCGCCACCACGCTGAGCAGACGGCTCCCCAGCTCACAGCGCAGACGCCACCTCCGAGCTGCCCCTCGGTAGTAGTGAGGGGCTCGCCCGCAGCCGCTCCCAGGGACAGCGGCACTTCTCCGTACCAGCTCTCTCTGTGCTCCTGCAGCCTTTCCGGCTAGGGCAAGAGCCGTGAGCAGATCATCATTAACCCCTCACAGCCGGTATCACCGCCCTTGTTAATTACAGAGAATACCCACGCCCCATCTGTTTCTTCCCTGAAAGGCCCCTTTTATCTGTTTGAGGGCGGGGCCGTTGGTGAGTTGGTGCCTGGTTTCAATCTGCCGCCGGGGGCAGCGGCTCCGCCCCGCGCTCCCTCACTGGGCACCGCCTCCCGGAGCTGCCGGGGCGTGGCCCGGCCTCGCAGCTTTCTCCGCTTTCCCAAAGCCCCGAAAGCGAGTTTCTTGGAGGCTCTTTTTCCCCCCCAGATTTCCTTCTCCAGCGCGGACTATCAGGGTAGGTGTAGTCTTTGAGAAGGTGCACCTTAGCTCTGAGTCTTGAAAATGGCATCGTTGCACTTTCTGAACTCACCAACGTGTGGGAACAGAAACACTGTGAAGTACTATGTGAAAGCATTTCAGTCCGGGAGAAGAAACATAGAAATTTTTCCCTTTAGAGACAATCATTTCCAGTTTGCCCACTGTGGGGTTAAATGTCGGGTTAACTGATTCTGTGTCACAGCAGAAGTCAATGAGGGGGGTTTGCTCAGGAACATCGAACCAAACATCCAGACCACAGGTTCAGCAGTGAATCTAAGATGAACTGATGAAGTGCTGCTGTTTTAAGACTCAGGCCAGATAATAGACGCCTGAACGGGGAATTGCTAGTGCTAACAAAGGGGAATTCCTAACTGTATCAATTGTAGTGTGGAAAGTTACTGACATGTAACTGGAAGATACATAAAGAGACTTTACATAATAAATGCTGACTGATGACTTGCACCAGGTCTCAGCCCATCAAATACACCACAGTCCACTGAACTTTTGGATCTGAGCTGTATTGTTACAGTGCAGAAAGCCCATGGATCACATTCTGCCTTTCCTAGAACAGTGTGACATTTGCACTGCAGAGATTCCTGTAGTCCTGCCGCAGCCTGGGAAGCCATTCCAGCACCTGACGACACCCAAAAGGGATGACTCTGCATGAAGAGAAACTGCACAATTAGAAATCAGATGTGTCAGCAAGGTGAGAGCATGCTGGGGACAGCAGGATCAGCGCTATCGTGGGCCTTGGGGATGGTGACTGCCAGGGCAGGGATGGAATGAATGCCAAAGGGAGCCAAGCTGGGCTGTCAGGCTGTTGCAAATTCAAGTGGTAAGGGAGTCACCCTTTCCTGAGAAAATGGTGGTTGCCAAAATCACAGATCATGGAGTGCTGCAGATGGTGCTGATTTTAAACTCCTTATCCTACCTATCTGTCCATTTATCATGGGTAATTCCAGGTGTCTGTCACTACCAGTCCTGTATTGAAAATGTCTTTGTATCAACTTGTCTCACATGATATTATCAAAGAGTTCATCTAAACCAGATCCTACAAGCAAAAAACCCCATCTTCAGCTCTGCAATTACCTCTGATTTTAGCTGGATTAAAATTATAGGATACAGTTGAATTTTAATTCTCTTGAAATTCTGGCATAAAAGCCAATTTCATTTCATAAGCAGGTGATACAAATAAATTCCTGAATAGAAAAGAGGATTCTGCAGAGTAGACAATGGTAGTTTGGGTACTCTAAATATACTGATTGAATGAGGCTTCACAGATGCATCATTTGTATTTTACTTTTGTCTCACTGGATGTTTTTTGAATACGTGTAATACTGTTTTTAAGTATATTCCCACAAGCAAGAAGAAAAAGACAATTCATAAGGGATATTATTTTTTTTTAAAAATGTAGTAATTAAAAAAAAATTTACTAAGGATTACTATTAGGTGTTATGGTATTTGCCACTAACTTAGTGTTGAAGCCAGCCGAATACACACTTTAGTGATGAAGTACTTCATTTGATTTTCTTGTGTTTTTCCATAAATATTTGCATTTATATAGCACTGTTAAAATATGAAAAGTCTTACGGAAAATAGGAATTTTATAAATTGCAAGGAAAAAGAAGATAGAAAATTTATGTGTCAAAAACAGGCAAATGGAGGAAGAAAAGGAGAAGAGGGACTCAAAGGGGCAGTAATAAGAAGGGAAAGATATGACAAAGGAGAAGTTTAAAGATAAAAAATGGCAATATTTCAATTGTTGTTTATATTTTTTTAATTAATAAAAAAAAGGCAAGGGAAACCAACCACTGTCATCAGGCTCCTGCCATTGCAATACTTTGTTCAAGCTGCAAGACTATTTGTATCAACTACAGAATAATCCTCCAGTCTCCACTTGCCTGGAGTAAAAGACCTGCAGTACGCTTGCTCACTCTTCAGTGCTAGGACACACAGAAAAAGTGAAATACAACATCTCATGTTTTCCTTCCACATCACCTTCTGCAAAAGCAAATTTTGCATGACATTGGCAAATCTGCTAGCTATCTCAGTTGCCTTCCAGTTCTTTCTAGAAAGAGTTTACTTTGAAGTACAGCAGTAATAGCCCTAAAGATCAGTTGAAGTTTTGTTTTCACCAATGAGCTGATCTCTTTGCAACCACATCAGTTGCAGGGAAATAGTTTAGTAATAAACCCATCAGGCTTTAGTCAGCTGCTCACTGATAAAAAATGCAGCTGGGAGGTTTTAAATGTGACCTCCTGTTACATGTCTACTGGAGCATACAACCTCTGTAATAGAGAATGTAGATGTATGTTGCATGAGCATTTCTTTTGTACTTCAGTGTAGCAAATCAGTTTGGTTCAGATGTCCTTCTTTGACCAAGGGAGTCAGAGCACTAAGAGCAGGCTGCTGAGGCAAGAGGGAGATGAAGAAAGGCAGCTAACACAGCTAATGTCTTGTTCTGCAGCAGGCAACAGTCCCTCTCATAGCGTGCTCCTCCCAGTCATGGAGCAGGTCCAGAGGAGGACCACAAAGATGATCAGAGACCTGGAGCACCTCCCTTATGAGGACAGGCTGAAGGAGTTGGGGTTGTTCAGGCTGGAGAAGAGAAGGCTAAGAGGGGATCTCATATTGACTGATCAATACTGTAAGGAGGCCTACAGAAAGGCTGGAGAAGAACTTTTTAATAGGATATGAGGTGGTAGGACTAGGAATAGTGGATGCAAATTGGAGGAGGGTAGATTTAGGCTTGATATAAGAAAGAAGTTCTTTACTGTGAGTTTGATGAGACACTGGAAAAGGTTGCTCAGAGAGGTTGTGGATGCCCCCTCCCTAGAGGTGCTTAAGGCCAGGCTGGATGAGGCACTGAGCAGCCTGGTCTAGTGGGAGGTGTTTCTGCCTATGGCAGGGGGGTGGAACTAGATAATCTTTAAGGTCCCTTCCAATCCAAACTTTCTATGATTCTATGTTGAAGCACACCACAGGACCTATCTAGAATTACGTGGTGTCAAAACTAGGGGTGTTCTTAAACATTTTGGTGCTCGCTGGTAACTATTTTATATCTTTAACCTCAGACCCCACCCAGCACAGTGACCTCTGAGGACTGGGTAAATGTCACCCTCCAGTTCAGTTGTGCCAGGTCAACTGATTCCTCTCTCCAGAGTGTCCACATCTACTCACTACCAACCTCTGACTAGACATTATTTCTTCTTCTCCATCCCCCACACTTCAGTGTCTCCAGATTCCTCTGCTCATATACAATCATTCCCTTGCGTATTTACGTGAAGATGAGCTAAGTTGGCTCATGCTGTTTAAATCATAAGGCTCACTTATCAGACTTGCTGTAACCAAAATGGCTTAGGAAGAAGGCTATAAGCAGTGAATCCAAGGGGAATATTTTCTGGCAGAGGAGTTATGATGGACAAGCTGGGATCACTAAAAATCTTTCCCTAGTAGATACTATACAGAGTATGCTACTCTCTACACTTTTTTGAGATATCATCAGGTGCAGACTGAAGAGCAAGAAACCTAATGAAATCTGAATAATGAGCTATTCTACATTCCCTGTTATCTGGATTTATAGAAATTGAGACATTTAGCCCTGCTGACGGACAGGCTGCTCCAAAAAGCACTTAGACTCCTACAAATGATGTGGAGCAGTTACACGGAATTGAGCTATTGTATTGTACTTTGATATGAAGAATGCAGGAAGAAGGAGATTTTTTTTTTTTAATAATTTATACATTAATCTTAAATTTTAGCTTTTTGACAGCAGAAGACCTTTTCAGATCTGCTGCTCTCAATGATTAGAAAGATTTTTGTATTGGTTTAAAAGACTTGAGTATTTATACATAAGGGAAGAAACTAAAGAAGCCTCAAGGTATAGTCATCTCTCCCTTTTTTTTCTGTAATTCTGAAATGGCAAACTGATGATCATATATTCACTTTTCCTAAAGGCAGAGAGCATGATGCAGAACTGGAAGTAAAAAATAGCACTAGACCCCAAGGTAAACCCCAGAAGCTCTGACTGTCCATGGTGCTGTGTATTTTGATGAGGAGAATGCACACTGGTCAGAGATGGTAGATTGGAGAGTGAGTGTGTATATTAGGAGCCTGCCTGATCTATAACATGAATTCACATCAAAAGACATGCAGCTACATAATCATGATACTCTGGCCTGATGCCTTACGACTGAGGACATTTTATCTTCTTCACACCCACCCATCCAGGACAGTAATAGCAAAAGAAAGCACAAAGAGTTTCTGTCTTCATGAATTTAGTAGACTGTATTCAAATTTGTAGATGCATGGTCTCAGTTTGACCACAGTCTCCCACCAAAACATAAGTAGCATCAAAATGGAACTGTTCAAGGGAGATGACATACAACAGAAGCAACTTTTACCTTCACAGAAGCCACTTTTGGCCCTAGTTTACAGTCACTTAGCTGCCAATACCTTAGAAGAATTTAAAGTGAATGTTTTTGTTTTTGGAAAATCTGTAGACTCAGCAGTTTTTGAAGCAATGCTTTTGTCACAAAGACTTTCAATTTTCTGTAATCTATACAAGATCTTGCTTTCCCATATGATGTTCACAGATGCCATTTGTGTAGGCAGTAAAGTCCAGTAACCAGACTACTATTTCACTCTTGTAAATATCCAACTTGTTTCTCCTTCAGCTTGAGGAAGAGAAAGGAATATGGCTGTTTCAGTTTCTCTTTAATGAAGGATTTTCTGTTTTCCTCACTCAAAGGGATTCCCTTGTAGACTTGAAATGAGGAGATTTAAGCCAACACTAGTGTCTTTGCTAGTGAAGGATCAAAAGACCTTTTATGGTTAAGCAGACTCAGACTTTAACCTACAAACACATTTCAGTTAGAAAGAAATAAGAACAAAGCACAAAGAGAAGAACAAGAAGCAATCATAGTAATCAAGACTACTTGAGACATTATCTCAAATAACACTGTGAGAAAGCTAACACTCTAACATCATGTTTGTTATTGCAAAATATTTCCCAGTATTCTGGAATGAGTGATATAGTACAAAATCACAGTTCAAGAAAACATTAACTTGTGAGCCCACATATATATATTCTCCTGGCACTAATTTAGTAACAGCAGGGTATAGGCTAGATCTTTTTAGATTTTGTAATTTTTTTGCATGTGATTTGAAAGGTAGTGGACATAGAGAGTATGATTAAATAGTTGCTAGATCAGTTCCAAAATGATACACAGCCAGGATATGAACACATGCTCTCAATGAGCCATCACTCAATTCCATCAAAGGGAATACTCACAGAAGCACTAACTGTTCACCAATATCAGTAAGCACCAAACACTGGTATAAAAAGCATTTTTTTTTCTCCTTTCCCTCTCTTTCTATTATAACAAATACATTGGTGTGCCTCGGGTGAAAATATTTAAGATAACAGAATGAGGACGAGTTTGGTTTTACAAGTCCCCCTTGGCTCTGCAAGTTTCCACCAGAACTGATCTGTGACTGTCAAGGTTGGAGTGTGACAGTAGACAACTTTGTAATGATCTGAGGCATTTTGCCAAATAGTTCTTTTTTGATATCTATCCAACAGAAAAAATACTATTAAATCTACCAACTCCTGCATCATGCTGCTGACATATCTGGAGGGTGATTAATTGTGCCTCTGAGGTCCATGTAATGTTCTCCTCTGTACAAAAAGAGCTTTTAAAATCTATCTAAAAACTATAATTATGAGTGAGGACAGAGACCCATAACTGTAAATGGGTTCTCTGTGTTTCTTATTTAAGTACCTGCCAACAGCTGAAGGATGGAAAGCTGAAGAGCATTTTGTACCAGCAAGCAGATGCAGCAACTTTTCAGGATAAATTTTATCTACTGTGAACAGTTTTGTCTAGTAAGAACCAATGAATCTATTAATCTGTTCTGCAAGACAATAGATAGGAATGACCGGTCAGCTTTATGAGATACATCAATGTCCTTCCATATCTTTCTATGCTATATGCCCTCTGCAGGCTCTGCATGATGCAGTAGCATCATTAGCAGTCATCAGTGCTGTTACTTTCCTTGAGTTTTTAACACTGTTGTTTCATTAAGACACATCATATGGAGTTATATTTTGCTGGAGTAAAAATCTTTTTCCCTCAGTGAGTGATTTTGAGCTTCTTTTTTTTTTGAAAGCTATAATGGAAATAAAACCATGAGAGTAATTCTGAATTTGAATTTATATAGTTACAAAAAAATGAACTATGTAGAGATATTTGTATTCCTGACTTTAAAGGGAAAAGCCTATAAAACAAGAGACAACAGTGGCAGAGCTATTGATAGCTTGACACTGATACATTCCTTGCATGGCATCTATATTGATTTAGAGAATGAGAGAAGAGAGGTATAAATTTATGGGGACATTTTGGATCAAATTTTGCATTCATTTATTAAATGAAATTTATGGAGTACTAAAGCATTGACCCTATCATTTGGTTTTACAGATTTATGGCTGAATCCCACGCCTACTGAAGTCAATAAGGGTCTCTTCAGCAGTAGACTTCAAATCAGGATCTTACTGCTTGAATCTCCTGTTGCATTAAGCAGTGTTATAGAACCCAGTGATATAACATTAATCTAAAACTACAAATAATGCAAATCTACTTCCAGTCTTCAGGAAAAAAGGTGCACTTAGCAACTTGAAATGTATGTAGCTGTGTGTTTTCCAGCATTTCTGTTCTAGGATAAAGGGTTAAGAAAGAGGAAAATTGATAAGGCACTGAGCAGCATGATCTAGTGGGATGTGTCCCTGCCTATAGCAGAGGGGCTGGAACTCGATGATCTTTAAGGTCCCTTCCAACTCAAACTATTCTATGATTCTATGAGGGTTAAAAGATTACAGGAGGAGTAACAAATAGCTGTGTAACTGCCCATGTTATTTAACATGGGAAAAATGAAAGCTAATATTCCTCTAGAAAAAAAATATCTGCACCTCAAATCTTTAACTAGAACAGGAAAATTTGGAAGTTTTTAGGGTTGAAAAAGTCTAAGTGGTTAGAAGAACCAAAGAAACTTACCTTAAACAGCAAGTTCTCTCACATTAAGTTACATATTTGAAGCTGTGTAATCTTCTTTTAACACTCACATTCATACAGATATAAAGGTGCTATATAATGACACAAGTATTCCACACAGGAATGGAGTTAAGCAATTCAGAGTTGATCTATACTTTTATCTCCACATAAAGGTACACTATTTTTAAATAACAAGATCATCCAAGCTGTAGCAATATAGCTTTCAAGTATAGATCTGACACGTAGATAGAAAACCTACAGAAATGCCTCTGTGAATAGGATGCTGATGCAATAGCCCCAAAATACAATACTTAATTTGCATGCACTACATTATTAAAATGATATCATTAAATTACTGGCATTTCAGAGTTAAGTAACAAAATAATGTGTGTTGATTGACCTGTGAAGAAAAAACTATGTGGGCATGGCAATAGTATTTTACTCCACAGCTAATGGGATTTGCAAGTTGGTGAATTGGTGTGGGTTGAGTTAGGCTGATTTTTTTGCCACTTCTGAAGGAAGAAGGCAAAAATTCATGGAGTACAATAACACCAAGTTAATGAAGTATCTTTTACACACTCAGGTACCACTGTAATGTGTAAAGAAGATGTGTTGATATTCTGTCCATGTTTGTGAAACACTGGTAGAAGAAAGAGGTGAAAGATTTATTTTAACTGGTAAAACCCATAATTATAATTGCTCACAAGACAATTCAAGCAAATGTTTCATCTTAGTTAGCATCAGGCAATATTCCTTACAATGAACCTCCACAAGAAAAGACAAATAGACCCATGATTTGCTTTTAAAATCCAACCTATACTTCAATTTAAATAGAATTGTGTCTTGGAAGGATGAGGGAAACATAACAAAACCTGGTGTTGTCATCTCAGTGAAGAGTCTGAAAGTGCTGAGTATCTGAGGTTTCCCATTCTCATGCCAGATTTGTTGGATTTTATTTGGAAAAACAGGCCTTACAAATGGCAATGGACACTAGCGACAGGAAGGAAATTTTGACAAAGGTTCAGCGTAAATATTTGCCTGTACAGAGATGCCAAGTTATATCTGAGTGTCAGTTTCCAGGATTTCTGAATCTTCTGGGTGCCTGAAGTAAGGTGTCAAGTCAGGCTAGCAACAGGAGCATGGTGTGGAAGCTGCTAGTTCCCACACCATTTCATTCCCTGCAGATTAAGCAGAGACTTGGGCTAACTGGGCTCAATTAGATAGCCCAGATAGGTATTGAAAATTGGTATGCGTTAAGATCAAAGTGTATCTTCTGTTTTGGAGGGGTATTCTTCACTCTCCCTATATTGCTTTTTGTTGCATCTTTTCTTAAATTAAATGTGCAGCTGAAATAATAACTTTACATCCTGTTGACTTCTGGCAACGTCTGTGTTTGTACAGGATAACAGCAGCTTACCTGATTGGGTCCCATGGCTTTACTTTCATATAAATAATTATAAGTACTGTTCGGATAAATGATCTTTAAGGCATTTGAGAAAACTATTTCCAAAGAAAACTAAAAAAAAAAAAAAGAGAAAGAAAAAAAGAAAATAATTACCATAATATTAAAATCATTTGACAAGGGAATATAAGATAAAGAAAATTAAAACTACCCTTTCAAAGAGAGAGAGGAACAAGAGGAGTAGGAATATGCTTTTAAAATTTAGTGGTCACAGAAGAAGGAACACCACAATGTGTCATATTAATAAGCATCGTAAGTAGGGATGTTGATTAACACAGGAATGACTTATTATAATATAAATGACAGGACATAATGGAACTGAAGTGACAAGGTGTGTAATGTGTATTAGAGACAGTAAAATGAAAGCTAAATTCCTGTGGGACAAGTAAACCTAAGTTTATAATAGTTTTGTTAAAAACAAGGTTTGCAAGTTTGCCGCTTACAGGGGACAAGTAAACAGAGTAGAATTTATGCAGAAAGCAAGGTAGTTGATATGCTGTGATAGCCCAGAAAAAAGCTGAAAAAAACCCTATTAAAACAAAAGGAAACAATAGCATGAAAGAACATATATATTAACTGAAAAGAGAGAAATATCCATTTTTTTCTACATGTAACAACATACCTTAGTTGAATGACAGTGCTCAGCTAACAGTTGAGCCTCTGTAACTGCAAATCACATCAGCAGGATTTTAGAGGACTCACATTCTTAAGATTAAGAAAATGCACACACCTACCTATCACTGACAAAAAAAATCTACTTTTATGGGAATGTACTAAAATACCTATAATTTGCTAGAAGTTTAAAAGAAGATTGCTATATATTCTCTCTGTGGCATTAGGAAAGTCAAAATAATCATGACCACAAAATAAACCCTAGTAAGACATGACTGCTCTGTGAAGGAAATAGAAGGGAGTTTGTGTTAGTGTGGATGCAGATCGGTTTCTGTAAAAATACTGGTTTTGATTAAATTACAAAATAGCAACATATTGCAACATAAGTTGCAATGTAATAGCAACAAGATTGCAAACGTAAGTTTTGCAGTCTTTAACATGTTAATTTCTGTCAATACAAAATGACTAGGATTGAAGCTGTAGTGATCACTTCAGAAAAGATATCCAGAATACTCACAAAACCCAGTGTATTTGCATGCTTACTGCATTACAAGATATGTTTTGCCTCATGAAATGAGCACAAATGAAGGGGGACAGGGAGAAGAAAATGATGAAATGGTGGAACAGAGAAGATGTATTCAGACAGAAGAGCGACTGCAAACGAAGCTGCAAACCCAGGGCTCAATAGTGTGAAATTAATGTATAGGTTAAATTACTTTGTTGGCAGGACCCTGAAAACTAAGAGCAGACATTTTGAACCTGGCATATTCAAGACTTTGGGAACTGCAAAAACTGAGTATCATTGAGGTGGACTATAAAGAAATACATAGAAGGCAGTAAAGAAGAAATATCAGCTAGAAAGATTAATAACATAATGGACCCAATGAGAAAGTCATTTTATGCTAGATATAATAATATTATTATCTTCTTTAGCTTTATGCTTTTGGACTATGTATGCCAGGTATTTGAAAAGCTTGTTTTACATGCCATGTTATGTGAGTGGATTACAAAATTCCTGGATAGGCATTTGTGACACATGGCTCACCATTTTTAGTCACAGAAAAATAGAATACATTTGTACTTACTCAATTCTGCAAGTATTTTTAGTAAAATTAGATGCTCTGTTAGAACACTCTGATACATTTTTGAGACCACTAAAATGCTAGCCTAGCAGTCAAGGGAAGTTTTAGAGTGTAAGAACACCATTTATCCATCAATTTAAGCTGCTCAGAGAGCAGTACTAAGGTGATCCAGGCGATCAGTTAAGTGTATTATAAAAGTGTGTTAACTCTGCAGCAGGAGCTGGCCCAGCTAAGTAATTGTTCTTTTAAGAAGCATGATTAGGACAAAAGTGTAAAAAAATTAAGACCAAGGGAGGCAATTTAGGTACCAGAGACAGAGCATGCTAGAGAGACAACTGCAGCTCAAAAAAGAGAACATGAAAATCCTAAGCTATGACTAATGAGGGCAAACATAAATGAAGCAAAAATAAATATTAAACCAATTTTTGAAAGTAGTTAGTATGCAGCAAATCAGAGAAGTCTTTCAGCTGAAAACACAGTCCACTGTAAGAAGTTCATTCAAGGCCAAGGTTGAGCCTAAAAAGGACTAAAAAATATACAATTCAAGATGGCAAGAGTAAGATTAAAGAGAGCAATGTGAGATAAGTTGTACAAGCTAGATGAAAAATAATAGACAAAAAATAATCAAGGTCACAAGGACTTTAGAACACTACACAATCCAAGCACTGAAAAGTTGTAGGCAACTCAACCAAGTGTTATGCCTGGGGGAAGAATTAATGTAAAAAAAATCATAGCAGTTCTCAAAGAGTTTCAGTTGTCATCATAAGGAAATGTGTGTGTGGTCTAAAAGGAAGGATAAAACTCACAGGTCGTCTTGTTTTGTGTTAGTGTCTTGTGGCAGGAGGATATATTGATTAGTCCACATAGCTGTTGTGGACTAATGATACTAGAAATTGGAAACTCAATACTAAAAGGTTAATGAAGGATTAATAAAGGTAAGCTGATGTACAGACAACTCATGAATGCTGTTACAGAGTGGAGTTGTTCTGTAGATGATACTCAGTGATTCACATATCCAATAGACAAAGTTGGGCATTACACTAACTAAATATCCTTTGCTTTTATAAGGAAAGAGAATTTTTAGGGTTTAATTAATGAGAATCAGTATTTGCCTGACAACCAGAAGTACATTTCATAGTGAGCTTAAAGTTAACTCAGGTATAGATTGAAATGTGAAGTTCTTTCCCAAGGACTCAAATAGAAAACTTCAATTAACATTAACAGGACCTGTATTGTCAAACCAAAACACAGTTTTAGGAGGTGTATTTTAAATCCTGATGCAGACTTCTGCAACTGACCACACTGTGAGTGTAAAGGATATTCAGTTCAAGTGAGAAACTAAGGTGTTAAGTT
The DNA here is from genome assembly GCA_013400935.1 of Turnix velox. Lineage (NCBI taxonomy): Eukaryota > Metazoa > Chordata > Aves > Charadriiformes > Turnicidae > Turnix > Turnix velox. The sequence goes on along the minus strand of VZTY01036286.1, from coordinate 2,552 downwards.
GAAGGGAACAACATCATTAGGGTCCAGCTCTGAGTCTGGTAGAGTCATAGACAATCGGGGAATTTCACTACACACTCCATCCCACAAGGACATCCCCAAATGAGTCACCTGTACTGAACTTAGAACATGACCAAAATACGCACTTTCTAAATACAGTATGTAAATGTTGGACAGGTAAGGTATCTACCACCTTTCCATACTCCCCAGGTCAACACTTAATTGAGAATCCACTTCTTTCTGAAAGGCAGACAACCTTTTATTCCTCTTCAAATATCTTTTGCTTGGTCCTAGAAAGTCACTATCAACTCCCAACTTGACTCAAATTATGCTCCTATCCTGCTATTCAGTGTTTCCTTGTTCTCTTGCAAATCCTTCTGATGCTCATGTGTGCCATGCAGCTTACTGGTCAGTGAAATTGCCTCTCATCTCTTCTGCTATCCATCCACTTCTGTAGCTTTGCCTGAAGTTCTTCCTCTCTCCACTTTGTGCTTCTCTCCACTTCTTTCTGCTTCCTGCTCCAACTTACTTTGACCTAGTGGGGATTCCCTGTCTGTAACCACTTGCTCAGAGCTGTCTTTCACATTAGCTCTGACTCATCCTGATGACTTCTAACAGGAAGTATCAGCCACCCCCTCTGCTTGTTTCAGTTTCTCCAGCTCATTGATGGAGTTTTGTGCTGCTTTTCATACTCAGTGGGATTTGCAGGGGCTGTTATGTATTACAAAGAAAGAAGAGCTGTTTCTGTATGCCAGCATCTTTCTGCTCCTCAACAACTCCATACCCTACTTCTTAGGCTAGGCTGCTCTCATTCCATGCTGTGGTGGGAGAACTGTTCATCCTTCAGCAAAGTCGGTTTTTGCAGTGAAATATCAAAATATAGAGGGGAAGAGTGACTTATATGCACAGGTAGTATAAAACACACATTTTACAAACTATTACTTTCTCTGATACCATGTATGTTTTCACAGAACAGAAAATATTCACTGTACTGGGAATTTATGAAGCTCTGCATATCTTTGATTACAAGAGGGCACCTTTTTTTTTCTAGTCTGAAGTAGCATTGAGCAAAATATTTATTTGGTCCTGCACAGCTTTAAAAGTGACCCCTACTCATTGATTAATCAGTCAGATTAAATGGTTGATTTACCTTAGTAATTTCACAATAAGGTAAGGGTCTTCATGAAAAACAGGGCTCTGAACTCAGCCACAGTGGGAGGTTTCCATCCCTCTTGAGTGAGCTTCTAAGGCTGGTAAAACATCTTGAGTGTCTTGAATGATATTGAATGGAATTATTACTGATACTCTTCCAAACTTAGAGCACTTAAGAAATTACACTTACATATTCCCTTCCAAAATAGTTCAGTGGGTTGACTCTTTTAGTAAGTTGCTCTCTGTTTCATCAGCTGCCTGGTGATGTGCTTACTGTGGCAGATACTTGATCTTTGTCAGACATTTTTTTTTTCTCCATGGTCTCTCCTAATCTTAGCATTTGTTATGATTTACTTTTGTTGAATGAACTGCTTCAGTACTTTTCTCCAGTCATATCTTTTATTCTGCTAATATAACAATTGAAACTCTGTCTGTCACTGAAAGACATGTAATAGCTCAGCACCCAATGCAGCCAAGATTTCAACTTGTTCTGAATTTTCATTTGTTTCCTTCCTTCATGAAAAATTTGGGGAATTTTAATGGTAATCTTATCATAACTAGTTTTCAACATTTCCTTGTTGATGTGGTCTTTGCCTGCTGTTTTACCAAGCTTTAACAAGAAGACAAAATGTCTAGTTCTATGCATCTAATTTCTTCGTCAATGTCAATCCTTTCTTGAAGTGACAGTCCATTTAACATCTTTAAAAAGTACTCTGCCCATCAATGTCTTGACTCTTTTTCCATTTAAAAAATTTGAATATTAGTGTTCAGAAAAACTCATAGCTTGATAAATGTTGCCAAGTTGGAATAAATGTTTACTGGTTCCATATTCAAAATTGAAAAAGAAAATTATGTGTATTCTGTTTATTTATCATGCTCTGAAGTTACATATGCATTTTCATCTTGTCACATTCAAATCTTCCTCAAGTTGTGAAATGAATTAAAATATGTGTTGTCCACAAGAAGTGGTGAGGTTTTACTTCTGGAAGCTCTGCCACAGTTGTGCAAGTTTTGGAAGGCCATTTTATACTCCTCAGTTAATCCTGAGGAAAAATGAACCTGTATCCATCTCTTCAGTGAATAATAAGGGCTATCTTCTAACAGATAATGGTAATCACTGTAATTTACTGTGTCGGATACCTAGACATGTATGTATGAATGTAATACAGATCATTGTACCTATCAGTATGGCATTAAAACTGGACTGAGAAAATTGGCTTCGCTTGCCTGTATGCATGAAAAGAGGACAAGTTTCCATGCTGTCAGCACTATCAGTATGAAACTTGTTATGGGCAATAACACTACATTAAAATAGATGCTTTAAAATAAAGATGATGTAATATTTGTATCCACTACAGAATAAAAGATACTTTATACAAAATAGGTCCTGCACCTGGGTCGAA
>VZTY01036207.1:0-10044 GCA_013400935.1 Turnix velox | reverse complement strand
GGTCATTCTGTGATTCTGTGTATAAAAAGTAGAATGTTGTGTGTAAATAATTGTTAGTATATTTTAAAATCTGCTATTGGTTTTGTTGTGGAGCAAGACTGGCTTTTTTTTTATTTTAGAAGAGTTGCCTATTTCGTTTTGTAATTGGAGAGGGAGATGATTCCATTGAGTCCTAGGAGCCAGTCTGGTGGTCTGAGCCCCATTGTTTCAGACACACCATAAATCTAAAGCAAACTTTTGATAACTTTCCTAAAGAACCAACTGCTTTCTTGAGAACTCTGTGAGTACTTCCAAGAACACAGTTGATGCATATTGTCCTGTGTGAAAGAAGTGACTGTGCATTACATAAATTGGTATTCCTATCCTGCCAAAGAGCGAATACCTTTCCTCATTCCTGCTGTCATATGTCTATGAGGCCTTTATTGGCTGGCAGCAAGGAAGGCTGGGTTTTGGCTCTTGTAGGCCCCAGAAACATTCTGTGTCTGCATTAAACTTGCTATTAGAAAATACATTGTTTTGAAAGAACCTTAAATATACTTCATGTTTAGATACATGATAACTGATTAAGTATTATGAAGCATTTACATGTCTTTGTAGCTTGTGGATTATTTTAATGGTTACTTTCAAAAATCAAAACAAGAAACAAAACTAGAAGCACCATTCCCAGCTAAGACAACACCCCCAGTTTAAATGCCAAACTCTGAACATTCATGGTATCTATGATGTTTAACCAAAAAGATGCTTTTTAGAAGTTATAATATTACCATCTGTGATAATTCCTGTCAGTGTCTTACAGACAAAAATGTTTTCAGGTTCAAGTGGCAAATGGTAACACTGAGGATTTCTTCCCTAATGCATGGCTTACTTGAGTAGTGGCGGTGTCTAGCAGCGATTTGGCACAGATGCTGTTAAATGCAGAGGTGCTTGTAGGTATACCTGCACCCACAACTATGTTCTTTAGGGTAACCATTGTAAGTACTGTCCTTTGCCGTCCAAAATTTTACAGCAGGAGGACAATTTTAAGCCAGCCTTTTTATCCCAAAAACCATGTTTACCTTTTCCCTTCTCTCTGTTAAGTGTCAATAAAACCACCTAAATTCAGCTTTACTTTTCTTGTTTGTTCTTTGCCTTGGCAGAGGGGCTGGCTGCTCCTTTATAGTAATATATAGAGCCATACTGTTATTTTGTAGCTACAAACATAATACAAATATAATTTCACATTTATGGTCTCTGTACAGAGGATATATACTAAGCAGTCTTCACGGCGTAAGTGTGAAATGTTCCTTTTTTAGCTCTGGAGATCTATTCTTTCTCTTTTTTGATCAAGCCTTGACATCGACAAGACAAAATCTAGGCCTAAGATTTCCTGTGATGGAATTTAATAGCAAAAGATTGCAAAGATTTCTCCATTTGTACCATCTGCCTAATAATAATTGGAATTCAATTTCTTTTACTTATTTCTTTTTCTTTACTTATTTGAAAAGAAATTCAAATTTCTTTTGAAATAAGAGATGTGAAAATAATCGTGATGAGAAAGTGTCAAATTTTCTTTATTACTGTCATTACATTTTGGGAACAGAATACTTTGTAGGATAGGGAGTTGTAAGAATCTGTAGCAAGTTGGAAATCACTTTGATTTTATTTTCAACAGAAATCAGTTCAAATACATTATGAATTTTTATAACTTGAATGCTGTTCTGTAATAAATAATGTTTAGTTTGGAAGTCTTCCTGAATCTTTCAAAATGTTTCATAGCAAGAATACTTTTATGTATTATGTACTAATGGAAAAGTACTGGTGCTATTTCACTGGAACGAAAATAAACATGGGAAAGGCAAAAGGTGAGTCCTTTATAATCTCCAGCTCAGGGTAGCTCTAAGAATAATACTAAAATATGGCTAGTTAGGAATGTCTTGTCTTCTGTTTAGATCTCAGCACATTTTTAGACTGTTGATTGTTCTTCCTCTGATGTTTATGGAAGCGGTTTGATTTTTTAAAATGAAATCTGAATTCAGTTGTACAGAGATTTGGTTGGCAGGGAATTGCACTCTGTTTTCAATACCAGTCCTTTTTATTGAACTAATTTATAAAAATTAGGTCAATGTAATGAGTGTATTGTATATGGAAACTACTCAAGTAAAAGAAATGTAATGTCTTCCATCTTTCTGACAGGTTGTGAAGATGAGAAAAGATGTGAAGAAGGCCAGAGTCCTGACTATTCGCAGACTAACGAGACACATTGGGAAATTAAAGATGAGAAAGTCAGTTTTGCATAGTAGTGTTCTTTTTTTGTGTGTTTATAAATGAGACAGTATCTCAAATGTTTTCACAATACCAAAAAAGCTGAGGAAACATATAATACCTTTAAAACTTAAGGCAATGTCATGAATTGTGCTTATTTTTGTATCATTTTACATAAATTAAAAACACGGACTAAGAAAGCAGTTTCATAAAACAGAATTGTCATGACTTTTTAGTAAGGATTTAGTGTTTTAGAAGCTAATCCAAATCAATTGCCAAACCTTTTACACCTTTTTTAAAAGTGTCAGACTTGGTCTTTTAGATTAGTCTACTGCTGAACATAAATTGTGCAACATTTTCTCACTGCAGTTTTATGTAAGGTTTTAGAGCAAAAAATACTGTTCCGCTTGCATAAGTATATGGATTAAACTTACCTGTAATAGTTAATATTTAAATTAATGTTTTATAGTTTAAGTTTTTATACCTAATTGGCACAAAGTAACTGATTAAATGTCTTGTTGGAGACAATATAAAATATATCTCTTACTATATACAAAGTATAGATTGAGCATACTCTTCTCCCAAAACCATAGTAAAGAAAGCCCAGTGTTCTCTTTCTCAAAATATTACAGCTCTTAAATTAAAATTACATTTGAGATTCTATGTCTGCTATTTATTTTTCATAGGAATTGTAGTTTCTGTCTTCTAATAAAATAACATAATTTTTCTTATTATTGTCATAATTCCCCTTTTTTCCCTCTATTCAGAACATTAGATTATGTTAAACTCTTTACTAAAATATTCCTTTAACACCAAGGGAATGTGTCCATGCTAAATCTTGTGATATCATTATTTTCCTATTTATTATTAGCCCCTATGGACATAAAGTGAACAAAACCTTTTTTTTTTTTTTTAATGAAGTTAGACTTCTTTTGCAGGGGTTCAGAACACTTGGTAGTAAAGAACGAAAAACGAGTTGAGAGATTAATAGAAGAAATCCATGCCATGAAGGTAATACTACAGTTAGATATTTAAATATTAGGTAAATTAATTTTATTAACAAAAAGCATTTTTTGGATTGCATTTCTGAAACTTAACAGAAATTTTCCTAGAGTCCGCTTGATCATTACTGTTACACTGGTAAATTCATAATATTTACTGCATGATATGATGTGATATAATGTGATGTGACATGATATGGTATAAAGTGATATGATATGGTATAAAGTGATATGATATGATATAATGTGATACAGTATTGCTTAATAGCAGTATTAACTGGAAAATTAGGTGTATTTGCATATTCCCTTGTTTGGTTGCTATGTTTTTTGAGATTGTCATTTGACAGTTTGGGTCTTAAGCTTGAATTAGTACAAGGCTGGCGTTTGGAGTATTTACTCTGACAGTTAAAGCACAGAAAGTAAAGTCATCATGCCACTAAGAAATATGGAAGAAATTTTTTGTGCCTAACAATATTGGATCCTCATCATCAGTCCTCTTCTTCAGTGGTGATACTACTTGTCTTTACTTTAAACTTGAAAGTTCTGTAGTAGTTTGAAGTATAACTGCACAGGACTTGTAAGACTTGAATCAGACCTTTTATCTTCAGCCTTGCTGTCAATTAATATAGTTTTTGTATGTTGTGCATTATGATGTATTAGCATGTCAGAATTTTTATGGTTTTCTGGTGTTTTCTACTGGTCACATCTCTATTTTAGGCAATACTGGTTAGAATGAGAAACCAACTCCATTTCTAAGGCTTGAGCACAAGAGTTCTGTATAGGCCAAGAGATTTTCACATAAAATTGCTGTTTTGTTAGTTTTTCACTGATGAATGAAATGAATTAATAATCTCTGCTTTTTTTTTTTGTTTGTTTGGGTGTTTTCTAATCTTTCTCTCTGTTTTGGGGTGGGTTTTTTTGCTTGTTTGTTTTCTTTCCTGATCCTCGCTCAGATCTCAATCCTCAAAGCAGTAACTGGAAACTTGACCCATTAAGTGTGTGTTTTCCAACATTCATCATGGAGAATCATAGTGGTTTGTAGCACAGTATTGCAAATTAGAGTCCTTACAAGTCAGTGAAGAAGAAAGAAAAACAGGCAGCATTGTATTAGAGGGTAAAGAACTACTCCAGCAATATGAGGGGCATATTGAGGCATTCTGCTTTTCTGGCTTGCCATCGATCTTGAATCTGTCATTGTGGTTGTGCTTCCCCACCCTTCCCCCTTAACATTTATATGTCTGTTGAAGCATGATGATGATTCTAGAGAAGTCTCTCAAGTAAGAGTACATAGGAAGTGCTCAAGTCTGGTGCAGCAGTGAGCTCATAAATGCATGTCTTAAGGGCTTTCATTAGCATTCCAGGGATGGTTTCACTGCAGCACAGTACTGCTCTCATCCTTCCAGAAGTGTTCACTTTGTCCATGTTGTGCTTTTTCTTCCATTATTTGCTCATATAGACATCTTAAGGCTGTCAGGACTTTACTGGACAAACACAATCTATTTTTTCACTTGGCATTAGTGAGTATAATAAAACATTGATTGGAAGAGTGTTTGACAAGGGAGGATAGATTTGTAATCTGGAGAGGTAAAGTCAGACATATTTTGCTTTGAAATATTTTATGGGAAGGAAGTAGTCTTCAAAGCGAGTAGCTGAGAAAGATGAGAAGCTAAAAAGCTCTCCCACTTTTCAGGGAAATGCCTAGTAAATGTGCTTGTTTATCTGAAACTGTACTGTAAATAGTCCTTATTGTTAAACCCACAATCTTTTGTTAGTAATATTTTTATAGGAAAAAGATTGGTTTTCTTGGGTTTTTTTATTCTTTAAAAGTGGGCAAACATTGCGAGCTCTACAGTGTATTTGTTTCTTAGTTCAAAGAAAAAATCTTTTTTATGAATCACAACCCGAAAGGCACTAGTTGTTCGCATATTTTTTCACCACTGTTGATTTCTAGACTGAGAACTTTTAAGTGTTGGCATAGAATTAGTCCTCATTCAGCACAGAGTAAGACAGCTGTCACAGAAATCATTGATTTTTTTTGAGACAGTGGGAGATGTCACTCCCAGCAACCTTTTGTCTTACGTTGCTGGCCATATGATTCAGAAGGAACTCTGCATAACCTGAATGAATATTTCAGATTTTTTTTAGGAAAGAATGGACAGAATAGTAGTGGTTAGTAAGGTGTGTTGGCAAGCAGGCTTTGAACTTGCGACTTATGTAAGCTTGTAGGTCTGGACTATTCTGTAAATTTCAGTGTATCTCAAGCTCTTCTCACAAGAGATGCAAATCCTTTCAAATATGGCTGATAGTGTGCAGAATATAAGAATTGGTCATGATCCATGTAACATGCAGAAATAGTCCATAAACTTCTACTCAGATAGTTTATGTTAGAAAAAATACCTGCCTTCTCTCTGACTGAGTGCTTAATCTTGAGGAGTATAGTGAACTGTAAAGAGAAATTCAGATGAAAAGGCAAAAACCAGCAAAACAATTACACTATCCAAAGGAGTTTGAAGCCAGAAAGTGGATGTTATACCAGATTCTGTCATCATGTCTATTTTCAGATTCAAGGGTTTCTTGAGATGACTACTTACATCGTCTAGAACTTGACCTTTTATGCATCTTTATTCTATCAATCAAGAGCTCATATTCCATTTCCACTACCACACATCCAGAGGGAAAAAAGCCTTTTGGGGAATCCTGGCATGACTAAGGTCTTTTGCAAAGGACTTCGCCATTCATGACACAGGAGGAGGATTCCATTTCACAGGGAGTTTGTTTCAAGCTCAGGGAGGAGACTGAAGTTCTGGGACCTTGACATAATCTTACTGAAGCTTTTAGTTCATCTGGAAAAAAATCTGAGGGGCTGAAATACCAATAAGGGATAATTTTTTGTGTTCTTAAGAACTAGATATGTGCATTCGGCTGCCTGTAAACACACAAACCTTTTGTACTAACTCACTCAATTGAGGAATCTAGTTTTTTGTAAGAACAGTTGTTCAGTATGGCTGCTGCAACTTGATGGAACAACTGTTATCTTTCATCCAGACTGTAACACAAAAAAACAAAAAATGCTTTATAGCATACCCGTTGTTATAGGCTAGCTGCCTGCTGCTCAGCAGAACTTGTAAGAGCTGTGGTCCTTCTGAGTGAGACGAAGTTTAACTTTCAATTATAAAATCTCTCCTAGTGTGGCTCTGTAGTACTTACAATCTGATATTATACGAAGGAGAAAATTCTTGCTACTATTTGATAACACTAGTCTCATCTTTTGTCAACTGCTCCTATCTCCAGTAGACTGAACAGGCACTGTTAAAATTATTTCTCCGTAGATACCCTGTTTCCAAGGTGGATCTGATACTTGCTTTTCAGGTTAATTACTTTGTCAGCTTTTTTATGTCTTATACATACATGATTCTGCATGTATTGAAAACTTAGAAAGTTATGTTGCTGGGCTATATTAAGAAACTTTTCGCTGTTGGAGCTTGCAAATGGCAAGTAGCCATTATGCTATTGTTGGAATGATATTTGATTTTTTATTCTATATACTTTTGTTGTTAGAGCTGGATATTACAGACAACTTAATTGTCAAAAGCTATTAATAATGTCTCAAGCACAACAATCTGAAGTAAACATTGTGCAAAATGAGAGCAGTTAAAAATTCCAACTATGTGGATGCAGGAATTGGGTTAATTGTTTTCAGTTCTTAAAGCTATTTGAAAAGCACACCAGTTTTTTAAGTCTCTCAGATTTCATTTTGCCAAAGCTATATAAAGTGTTTTTGTAACAGTTCATGAAAAATGTAGAAAAAAGAACAGTATGATCCTTTCTAGTTGGTCTAGTGTAATACTACTCCTTGAAAATATAAAATTGTATGTACGTATAGGAATTTCTTGTTTATCAGGCCTGATGATACTGTCTGTAGATTAAGTAAATATTGTAGGGTGGTTCTTAACATAGTTGGGAAGCTGTGATGTTTTTTAGAATTTTCTTTCAAAAAAATAATTGATTGGTAATTTCTTAGCAGTGTGTAGCTTATCTTGAATTGTTTACCTTTCTTGTCTGAACTTAAGTCTTAATATAACTTCATATGTGTGCTTTTCTATGTATTTATGAGTAGATTTGGCCTTTATCTCACAGCAAAAACTTTGGTATTATGGCTAGTTCTCCTGTATCAGTGTTGTGTTTGGAGGATGCCTGCTAATGAGATATGGAAGCAAAGCTATTTGCAGTGCTTGGAGAGAAGATATCTTCCAGTTAAAAAGTTTGGTATACAAAATATAGGAAATAATAATATGTTATATAACTTTTTCTACAGTTTTGTATTTTAGCAAGAGAATTTAAGTAGGAATTCCAGTCTTATTTGACCTGCTCTCTCAGTTGGGAGAGCATCAGACTCCTAATCTGAGGGTCAGGGGTTCGAGTCCCCGTCCAGGTATGAGGCTTGTCAGAGTTGGGCTGATGGTTGGACTTGATGATCTGAAAGGTCCCTTCCAACCTTGATTATGAAACTATGAAAGCCAGCTTGTTTTGTAAAGTAAGAGCTTTAGTCTGAAGGATATTTTCACAGTCTTTGGCCTTGAAACAAGAATTGTTAAATTTCATGTGTGAGAAATGGCACCTGGTGTGGTTTGGTTTTGAGTTCATGCTTTCATCTTATATAGCCTTGGTTTCAGTTGACATCTTGCTCTAGGAGGATCTCAAGAGTAAGGACTAACACACTTTTTTGCAGTTTTGCTTTATCTTTCTCCTAGCCTGTTGTGGCACACTGACAGCCGTTCCTACTGTTTTAGTTCATTATTAGAACAGATATAGTGATTTCTTTTTTTTTAATCAAATGCTCCTTTAGATAGCATAAATAAAGATAGGCTGCATTTCTTAAATCTAGAAGTCATTAAAAATATTACCAGCATTATTTTCAAGACTTCATTATTGACAAGTTGTCATGTGCTTTATTTCTTATGCTCAATATTCCTTAGTTACAAAGTAAAAGCAGATCACAAAGGCAGCTTTTTGGATTTGGAGCAAAGTATGAAAGCAGGTTTGAAGATTATCAGCTATCTAAAAAATATGTCTTGCAGATGAAGCTTTTTCCTTTTGAGTGTTGCATAAGAATTTTACTATGTTATTTTTTTTAAGAATGCAAAATAAGCTATTTTCACCTGTTAAAAAATATGGTTTGCAGATGAGACTCCATCTCCTTTCTGAATTCTGTATTTTTATTGTTTAATAAAAGGGCAACCTTTGCAGTAGTATAAAAAACCAAATTAATGCCACCCATATGCAATTTATTTGAAAATTGAGCAGCGACGGCAAATCAAGACACTTGCTGTTAGTATTCTTCAAAATAATGACACGGTCCCCCATAGCATCCTTCTCTCTAAGTTGGAGAGATATGCGTTTTATGGGTGGACTGTTCAGTGGTAAAGAAACTGGCAAGATGGTTGTATCCTGAGTTAAGCTATCAATGGCTTGTGTCCAGGTGGAGAGGACTGATGAGTGATGTCCCTCAGGGTCTCTGGTGCTGAGTCCAGTGCGGCTTAGTATCTTCATAGATAACATAAACAGTGAAGTTGAGTACATCTTCAGCAAGTCTGCTGATTTCACCAAGCTAGTGGTGCAGTCTGCATATAAGAGGAACAGGATGCTATGCAGAGGGACCTGGACAGGATGGAGAGGTGGGCTCACAAATGCAGGGTGCTGCACTTGGACTGGGCCAATCCTTGTTACCATTACGGACTGGGAGGTGATGTGATAGAGAGCAGCTGTGTGGAAAAGGACTAGGGAGTACTGGTGGATGAAAAGTTGGACATGAGTCAGCAGTGTGCACTTGCAGCCCAGAAGGCCAGCCATATCCTGGGCTGAATCACCAAAGCCATGGTCATCAGGTCAATAGAGGTGATTCTGCCCTTTTGCTTTTGTGAGACCCCACATGGAGTACTGTGTCCATCTCAAGCCCTCAGCACAAGATGTACATGGACCTTTTTGAGATGGTTTGGAGGTAGGCTATGAGGATGATACAAGGACCAGAACTACTCTCCTATGAGGACAGACTGAAAGAGCTGGGGCTGTTCAGCCTGGAAAAGGGTCTGAAGAGACCTCTTAGTGGCCTACCAGTATCTGGAGGGGGCCTATAGGAAAGCAAGGGAAGGGACTGTTTGCTAGGGCTTGTAGTGATGAGATAAGGGGCAATGGCTCTAAACTAGAGCAGGACAGTTTTGAAATTACAGACCCTGGTTACTGTGGGGGATTTTAACTACCCTGGTATTTGCTGGAAAGTCCACTCAGCCAGCCATTCACAGTCTAAGAGGTTCCTCCAGTGCATTGAAAACAACTTCTTGATACAAATGGTGGATCAACTTACTACAAGAGGAGTGCTGCTGGATCTCATCCTCCCTAAAAAGGAGGGTCTGGTTGAAGTAGGAAAGGTTGAGGTCAACCTTGGTTGCAGCAGCCATGAGGTGTTAGAGTTCAGGATTTCACATGGGAGGAACAGGATAGCAAGCAGAGTCACAACCCTGGGCTTCAGTAAAGCCAAATTTAGTCTTTTCAAGCAGTTGCTAAGAGAAGTTCCATGGGACAGCATACTAGAAGGCGAGGGGGACCAACACAGCTGGTTAGCATTTAAGGAGCAAGCTGCACATCCAAAATACGGGGGTCCTGATGGTAGGCACCCCAGGATGCTGAGGGAGCTGGCTGAAGTCATTACTAGGTCACTCTCTATCATCTTTTTTAAGTTGTGGGGAACAGGAGAGGTGCCTGAGTATTGAAGGAAAGTAAAAGTCAATCCAGTCTTCAAAAAGGG
>VZTY01036064.1:0-10632 GCA_013400935.1 Turnix velox | reverse complement strand
AATTGCATCCAATATCAATTTGTTCACACAATGTTTTGAGTGAAATCCTAATTTCCAGGCAGCTGGTTTGACCACATTGGAGTTGGGATTTCACCACAACGTTGTACCCTCAATGCAAAAACTCCTTGAAAAAGAAGCAATGACTTTCTTGGCATCCAGAGGACTGATAGAATCATAGAATAGTTTGGGTTGGAAGGGACCTTCAAGATCATCCAGTTCCAATCCACCTGCCATAGACAGGGACACCTCCAGTCTTCATGGAATTTGCAGAAAATATCTTTTAGATCTTGTGCCTCAAAGGCATGTTTTTAATTTGCCAGGCCAGTCCTTGAATATGCAAAGTATTAATGTGTTTGGTAACTTGGTAATATTAAAATATTCAATTACCAGGTGAATTTAACATGGTGCTTGCACATCTTGAGTTGTGAGAAAAGGGCCTTAACACATTTTGAGACCAAGTATCTCACATGCAAAATATCTGTTAGCATACTTTATGTTGCTAATTGCTTATTTGCATTTAAATGAGGACCCCATGTGAGGTTCAAGTTGGGCACATTTTCAGAAAACAGCAGAATCTTTTGAGATGTCAAGAGTTTTAAAGCAAATGTTGCAAAGTTTCTTCATGCTCTGGTGGCCAGAAGGTCCAAGCTTTTGTACCTGCTGCTGGTGAGATACATTCTGAAAGAGCTTCCAGCCAGTTGGGAAGATGGAATCGATAATGATTCCCATCCCTTTTCATCCCCCTTATCTGTTTTCAAGCCAAATTTATCTTTTGGACAGTGCTTAATGTGAATGTTGGGTTCTATCAGCATCTGTCTGAAGGCAGGTCTTTGCAAGTTTATCTGGGGTCTCCAAAAGGTATTTGAACTTTTTCAGCTCATGGGTGTGGGATGGTTTTTAATCTTTGATGGCCTATTTCCTTTCTTCTAAATCTTTTTTCAGCTAAATAGTGGAGTCTCCTTCTCTGGAGACATTCAAAACCTGCCAGGACACCTTCCTGTGTGACCTGGTCTAGGTGTTCCTGCTCTGGCAGGGGGATTGGACTAGGTCATCTCTTGAGGTCCCTTCCAATCCCTGATATTCTGTGATTCAGTGTGAAATGGGAAACAAGGCTGCTCCTGAACTTATCAGTTCCTTAGTCTTTTATATTCTTAAGAGGGGATGAAGCTTTTATTCTCAGATGCATCCGGATTTCCATTAATAACAAAGAGAAATCTTGCTTTATAGTGAAATTTGGGTAGAACACGGCACAAAAATCTAAAGGGTGGCAGGATGATACGCCTCTGGTAATGAAAATCCCCAAATGGTTGCTGCAAAAATCAGCTGAGATCTGAGCAAGGGATAAACTGCAGTGAATTCAGGTCTATGTGGACATCAGAGAGGGGTGGAGAAATCATGAGGAAAGTGGTATTTCAGGGTGAGGAGTATGTTTTGGACTATGTTGGGAGGAGAACAAAGAAAGCTGCCCTGGAATTATGATTCATACCATGCTTTCTCCTTTAGGAGAAGGGCAAGGTGGGAATTTAGGAGAGAAAAAGTATCAGAAAGAGGGGGAAAGAGTGTTTGTAATCCTGCTCCCTTGGCAGCAACACTCACAACATATGGTGTGTCTAAGGCAGAGCTCTCATAAACTTGGAGGAAGGATGAGGACCAGGAGCTGCTTACAGTGGAAGAACATGTGCTTTCAGTGCTGTTTGGTGATGAATAGGGGGAATTACATTTGCAAATGACACCCAAGCCCGCTGCCTCCCAGTGCTTGGGAAGACAAGACAAGAATTTAAAATGACTTTTAACAAATAGCACTGACTGCATAGAAAAAAAAAAAAAAGGTGAAATTCAACTAATCCTGACCTCCATGCTTGAGGAAGAATCATCAGCTGCACAAATCCAAGCCAGGAAGCAGCTCTCCATCACAAAAGGCTGCGTGGGTGATGGGTTTGACATGAGTGAACCTCTCTGAAGGCAGGTTAGAAGAGGGGCTTTAAAATTTTATGAATTCTGACTCCTGAATGTTTTCTGGAAGAGGTACGGAGCTCCTCAGAGACCTCATAGGGACATATGTCTTTTTATAGTCATCCTTTTAAAGTAAAAGCAGTTGTTTAAAAGAATTGATCTCAAGTCCCTAATTCTACTGTGGGTGAGGTAAGAATTACTGGGTTTAAATACCAGGGGTTTTACATTCCAAAGGTGTTTTAATTGTGTGGGAAGGAGAGGAACTTAAAGGTTGGTGTGGTGACCAGGTCTGGAGAACTAAAACCACCACAGTAGAATCTTAAATAGCTCCAAGGGGTCAGGCCAGAGCCACCACCTTTGGGTTTTATACCAATTTCACCAAAACAAAAACCTGTTTACCCAAACTACATTCTCACCAAAGCCTGCCAGAGTAGAATTTCTCTTCTCTTGGCAAATGTCAGAAGTGCAGGTGGTTCATCTAAATCTCTTTGTTACTCACCAGAAAAGAAAGGTCACATCACAGGATGAAATCTCTTCTTTTTTTTCTCCCCTTACTTTGACTTGCAGAGAAAGCGGGTGGAAAAGTCAAGGAATAAAAGTTACTTCTTTGATTATTTTGGCTGTTACATTAGTAACAGGCATGGAGGTGTTTGACAAAAACTATCAGGGAAGATACTAAAACTTACAAAATATGAACAAACAGACAAATATATATGTAAAATTTAAGGGAAAGTATATGAATGGTTTCAGTTGGAAGGAACCTCAGAAATTACCTGGTTCCAACCCTATTCCCTGGCCAGGGACACCTGCCACTAGCCCAGGTTGCTCCAAACCCCATCCAGCCTGACCTTGAACCACCCAGGGATGGGGGTGAGAGAAGTTTTGTGTCCAGTGACACAAGGTCTGGGTTAGAACAGAGATCCATGTGCTGTCACTCCCTGGGAACAGAACCTGTGGTGCCAAGCTGTAGGAGATGAGGATGAGCAAAGGTGTATTTGTGAGGAGAGGAAGGAGCCTTCTTCATTGTTGCTGTGTACTGAAATTATTTAGCATAGAATGGCCTGGGACCTTTTAAGTCATCATGTCCAACCCAGCTCTGACAGGAACCAGTCCTAAACCATATCTCTAAGCTCTGTGTCAGCCTGACTCTTAAATCCCTCAAGGGATGGAGCATCTTTTTGTTGCTGTTCTTTCCCTCTTTGTGTCTCTTCTCCCTAATTTCTCCTTTTTGTTTCCTGTACAGCAGGAAGGAGAAAGCCAGTAGTATGAGTGGACAGGGAACAGGGCTTCAGCTCACACTTCCAAGCCATAGGAAGCAAACCTCTTAAAAGTAACACTTAATTGTGGCATGGCTTTGCTCCTGTCCTTCTGGCAGCGCTGGGAGGCCAAATTCTGCTCTTTGGGCAAAGTAACTCCATTCTGAGGACAGGCTGAAAGAGTTGGGGGTGTTCAGCCTGGAGAAGAGAAGGCTCAGGGGGGACCTCAAAGTGGCTTCTCAATACCTGAAGGGGGCTGCAGAAAGGCTGTGGTAGGACTTTTTCATAGCATACGTGATGGAGGGACTAGGAATAATGGATATAAATTTGAAGAGGGGAGCTCCAGGCTGGGTATAAGAAAGAAATTCCTTATGGTGAGGGTGGTGAGACACTGGAAGAGGTTGCCCAGAGAGGCTGTGGATGCCCCCTCCCTGGAGATGCTTAAGGCCAGGCTGGATGAGGCACTGAGTGACCTGGTCTAGTGGGAGGTGTCCCTGCCCATGGCAGGGGGGTTGGAACTCGATGATCTTGAAGGTCCTTTCCAACCCAAACTGTTCTATGATTCTATTCTATGATTGTATGACTCTTGCAGATCTGTCAAGTTGACACTGTAATGGTACTATTTGCAAAAACACATGGCATGTTGGAGTCTAGTGTCCAGGGAGCAAAGGTGATGATGGCTGAAGATGTCTGGTGGAGGATAATAATGTAAACTAAGAGGAACATTATAGAATCATAGAATCATAGAATAGTTTGGGTTGGAAGGGACCTTAAAGATCATTGAGTTCCAACCCCCCCCCCTCTTTCTCTACGGAGCTGCACTCAAGCCACTCTCCACCCAGCCTGTATCTGTGCTTGGGATTGCTTCGACCCAGGTGCAGGACCTTGCACTTGGCCTTGTTGAACTTCATGAGGTTGGCTTGGGCCCACCTCTCAAGCCTCTGGATGGCATCCCTTCCTTCAGGTGTATTAACTGCACCACACAGCTTGGTGTCATCTGCAAACTTGCGGAGGGTGCACTCGATCCCACTGTCCATATCTCCTACAAAGATGTTAAATAGCACTGGTCCCAGTATTGATCCTTGGGGAACACCACTCGTCACTGGTTTCCACTTGGACAATGAGCCATTGACTGCAGCTCTTTGGGTGCGAGCAGTCAACCAGCTCCTTATCCAGCGAGGGCTCCATCCATCAAACCCATTCTTTTCCACTTTGGGGTTTTATGATTTTTAGAAGCACATCAGTGTTCTAATGTGTTCTGGCAGAATTAGCAGAGTGAAGCAGTGTGATAAGTATTAATCAAGGACTATGCAATCGATGGACTTATGACTCATGCTGGTTTGAACAGGAGCTGGTTGGGATAAATGGTTTTCATATGTTTATTCTGTTTATTCCCATCATACCTAGGGGAAGCACCATATGAAGACATTGACTCACATCCCTGATAGGAGACTAATGGGAGACATTAAATTGAAAATAATAAACCTCTGGGTTCTGCCTGGTTTTGAATTACACTGTGTTCAATGTGGACTTGTGGAAGGCTGGAGAGAAGTTCTTTTCTGGTAGGATGGTGAGACACTGGGAACAGGTTGCCCAAGAGATGTTGTGGATGCCCCCTCTCTGGAGTTGCTTAAGGCCAAGCTGGATGAGGCATTGAGCAACCTGGTCTTGTGGAAGGTGTCCCTGCCCATTGCAGGGTACTTGGAACTAGATGATCTTTGAAGGTCCCTTCTAACCCAAACCATTCTATGATTCTATGACTTGCCTGGCTGTTTCAATTTATCTGCCACTTATTTAAATAAATATCCATAGGCACTGGTAACACCATTTAAGTTTTACATGGTACAAATTTTGAATGCCACTTTATACCCTCTTGTATTTTGACTGTCCTAGAAAAAGTACAAATTTTCCATCTCCATTTTTGTTTTCTTCATTCCACTGGGAGCTCTACAAAGCCCCTCCTTTGCTCCTGGAAATAACAGCAATATTTTAAGTTTCCCAGTCATAAACCCTGCAGGAAAAGCCACGTAGGTGTATTGTGTGGTCTATAATTAGGCTTTTGAAGGACTTAACATAACCCAGATGTGCCAGATGCATAAATGTCTTGCCAAGGAGCACCTGCTGACGTGCTCCATCCTGCTAAACTGCTCCAAATCCCACCTGGAATTCACTATGCAGAGCAAAAAAAAGGCTTGTATTTTCTACTGCCAGACAGAGGTGGGTTCATGCCAGTTCTTCTTGCAGAAAAGGTGGGAATAGAGTGGGACTAGTTAAACTTCACTGCAAGGTTAGATAATTTTGGGTCACTTGTTTTCTGGTTTTTGAGCCTTCAGGGTTACTGCACTTCAACCAGAATAGTTTCTCCTGTTGTCCTTAATGTCAACTGACCATGAGTAAAAGGAAGCTGGAAGGTAGAACTTGTTTTCTGAGCTTTATAGCTCAGTATTCTTCCAAAACTACTGGAAATAAAAATCAGAGAATGGTTTAGGTTGGAAGGGACCACAAAGTTCTTCTATTTCTAGCCCCTGTGGCAGGGACACCTCCCACCTGACCAGGAAATCTTCAAGAGCATTTTCCAAATCCTTTTTTTTTCTCTTTTCCCAATACAGATTGTATTTCTGAAAGGAAGTAGCACATCAGGGGCTGGGATTGCAGGGATTCAGTTGTCTAGGAGGTTTTTTAGGAAGTTTTTTCCTGTGTTCTGTTACCTACCCCCAAGTTTGTAGAGCCATTTCACATTTCATCAGTGGACAGATGCATTCCCCAGGCAGACCTAATTGCTTCCAGTTGAAGAGTTGTGTTCGGTTTTTCCTCCTGCATCATGTCCTGGGAGCAGCTGTGCAGGAGGAAGAGGAATTCTGTTGGATGAGTAAGAGCAGGATTTGACCTCTCCCAAAATGCAGCTTTTCTCTGTAGTTAATGTCAGAAGCTACTTTATTTTGTTGCTGCTGTTCTGAATGTTCTCTAATTGATGTTCCTATCTTTTACTTTGCCTCCCTTTACCCTTAGAAAAGAATTTTTAAAAACCAGCTGTGTAGTGGACATACAACAGTTTCTTTGAGAGAGAGAGGTGACCCTTGGTGACCATGGCTTCTGTGAGATTACTTATCACCTCTCTCCAGGGGCTCAGAAAGAGGCTGTTCCCATTCACCCAAACTGGACTGAAGGCTATGCTTTGAAATGCTTTTCTTACCCATCTGAGACACAAGGTTGGGGGAGTACTTCACCTGACAGAGGCCATCATCCAGCAGGGATTTAGATAATTTCAGATTTTAGAATTAAGAGCTAACAAGGGCTGTGGTGAGAAAACTCATCCACACCAAAACCAGGGAATCAACTCCCAGCATTGTTGTCCCCACTGCAATTGTCAGCAGTATCTTGAAGTGGGTTGGGTTGGAAGGGATCTCAAAGACCATCCAGTTCCAACCCCCAACACTGGGCAGGGACTCCTCCCACCAGCCCAGGTTGCTCTAAACCCCATTCTTAAATGCAGGTAGTCAAGTTTTGTTGCTTTGGATGGACCTGTCCATCCTGGTGTTGCTCTGTGAAATCAATCCCATTAACAGAACTGTGGCTCATGTCTGTTTCCTAAAAATAAGGAGAGAACATTTAACCCACCTCTGGGATCTCACCTATTAAAAAGTAGGACCTGCTGCTTTAAATCCATCCTGTGCTCTCTCTGTCATTCATCCATCTGCTTCCACAAATGTTTTTTGTGAAATTTTTGAGTGTCACAACTGATGGGAAAAAAAAAACCAAACCAAAACTCACTGTTCTTGGATATACCATGGTTGCTTTTGGTTGGTTTGGGGTTTTTTTTTAATAAATCTAAAAATTAAATTTAATTTTCAAGCCTATTACCAAATGAAACAGACCATCTCACTGCTAACCCCACTGCTTCCTCTTCCCACCCCATATATAAGATTACAACTTTGTGAATGGAGTGATGCTCACAAGAAAAACTGAGGCTGAACTGAAGCAGAAGAAAACTATTCCTTCTAAAAATCCCATTAATCCAGCTGGAATTAAGACAGTGTGTGGGTTGTGCTGCCAGAGTCATACCTGGCCTGCAGGTCAAAGTTCTTCCACTCTGTGGTCAGTGTTTTAAAGCTCACAAGCAAAGTAATTACTTTTACATGTTGTTGAAAATAATTGCATTTTTTCTGCTATTTCTGGTTATATCTTTGCTGTGTGTAAAATCAAGCATGAAGTCAGGAGAGAAACCCGGTCTTGGGAAGTCAACATCTCTTTCTTCTGCAGGCTTCTGCTGAACTAGTTCAATTAAGTCATGATGCCATTTGCTGCAAAGAGAATTTCTTGCCTTTTTAACAATCTTTGAAATACGTGTTTGTGTAGTAACATAAGACCTCAGGTGCAGCTGCTTGATTTGCATGTGAATTCTAAAAAATCTTTGTTTTATGTGACACTTCTGAAATGTCTGTCTGTTTTGTTTTTTTTTTTTTCCTTTTTTCTTCCTTTTTTTAATTCTCAAGCTCACTATTTGGATAAGATAGTGAAAGGTACTGTATATTTGCTCTTTGATGCCATGCTTATACCTGTGTGTACTTCTTTTTTTTTTATATTAATATATAATCTCTAGTCTGGGCTTCTCTTGCATACATCCCACGGATGATAGATTTAACTCATGTGACTCTTCTCAAATTAAAAATGAAACCTTGCTGATGTAATATAATAACATTTTCTTAGTAATTATTCCTTTTATTTGCAAACTATATACATGTAATAGGTTTTTGTTTCAACCAGAAACTGAAGATAGTATTTGTTTGCTGTTTGGTGTTCTTTTCTTTTGTCAGTTTTGTCATTGGATCTCTGCCTGCCAAATTCTCTTAAGTATTTCAGAAACAAAGCGAAGTGATGCTCTTGTCACAGAACAAGTGTCATTAATTCTAAAGAACAGATTAATTAGAGATACCTGTGCATTTATATAAAGGCAGATCAATAAAATACCCCAAGCTTTTACCCTTTGTTTAGCTGCATAAGGAAAATCTGTAGGAAATTACACCTTGTATTTGTTATGACATTAAAAAAAGCTTCTATACTCCAAGGTTTTCAAGGGAAAGGTTCAAGGACCTAACATGAAACAGCAAATATTCTTCTATCTTCAGTTATGGTGGAAAAATTTTGATTTAGAATAATGTTTAAAATATTCCTACCCCTCTTTCCCTGAGTATCTTTCTCAATTTCCTTATTTGTGTTTTTTTTATTCATTAGAATATGGCAATACTCATAACAATATCCAGGCTTTCACACAATAAGTCTTGAGTGTTCCCAGTTGACTCTCAAAACTTTCTGTCAGTATTGCAATTAAAAGTGCAGTTCTCCCATAAATTATACAGAAGAAAAGGCAAAAATACCTCTCAGTTTGTCAGGAAATACCATTGAAGAGATTAAGAGTAGTGAGACTGATCTCAGCCCAGCTTAATGCACCACATCCATAGTTGAAGCATCACCATATTTCCTCTCAAGAGGTTTTTCCCAATTCTCTCCTAATTACTCCTAAGAGTAATTTCACAAGAGTTAAGCACTTCCTGTAACTTCTTTTTGAATTTTTTTTTTCTGGGAATGTTTGTAATTTATAGTTGCCCAGTGGGAAGGACTAAATTCAAAATTCTTTAGAAGAGGGAAAAAAAAAATTTCTTAATTCTGAAAGGCTGTTTCTAAGCTCAACTAAGGTTAACCAAAACAGGTCAGTAGACAAGTTCACGAAGTTAGTTCTACAAAGAGAAAAAGTCTTTAGCATGCTCACTTTTATCCATTTTTTTGGATGAAAGTTTGCAGAAAGTTGTGTCCAAAAAATATCTTGATCCAGAGCCATCTTCTCATAAGATGCTTAGTGCCATTGTCTGTACTTGCTTCCGTCAGTGTCTTATCACAGCCATAGAGGAGGAACACCAAAATCTATATATTTATATATATTATAGCCTTGTCATCCTCATTCAGACCATCTTGGCTGCATGCCAGATTCCATCACTAGCAGGTGACAGATGCTGATTTGCTTTTTTGTTTTGTTCTTACAAAAAAAAATAAAATTAAATTAAAATGCAATGTTAGACTGAAAAAATTATCGATTTTTTTTCAATTTTTTTTGTTTTTTTCCTTTTTTGGGTATATGAAATTATTTTAATTGTTTCCCAAATTTTCCCTCCTTGGCCATAAAAGCAGACAAGATAGGATATAAAGGTAACAGCACAAAAACCAGCCGTAGGGAGATTTGTCACCAAGAATCACTCTCTCTCTGCTCTATCTGTCTTGAAGCACGTCCCACTCCCGTGTTTTTGTTGAGTCGATCAATGTTTTCTTGTGGTCCTTTCTGGTATCTTTTCATTCTGTCCGTCCTGAGCAATCCAACACTCACAGCTCTCACATTCAGTTGGAAATCCTGTTGGTCCTGTCCCCATCCGTATGCAGCCTGAACCCCGATGTTTGTTAGAATAGATGCTGAGCTGCTTTTTCACTCTTTTCCTGGGCTTTGCTTTATTCTGTGGAAAGGAATGTATTTTTTTGGGGGGCATAAAGTATAGTCATTAATGCTGGCCTATACTTTGTGCCAACTATTTTGACACACTGTAATTTCACATGAATTTACGGCAACGCTGAGACCAGATCCAGGTTTTAACCACCTCTTTGCTAACGTGCCAAAAATCCCACCCGTTTCCCTACCCTCCAGAATTTGGGTTTGCTCGCAGTTACCAGGGAGCTGAAGCATTTGTGCCCTGTGAGCAATGAATCCTGCATAGGGCAAACCACCATCTGCTCAGGAAGCAGAGGAAAAACCTACCCTCGTTACCCAGCTGTGTTTGCACTATGCATTCATCCCTTTACTCCTTTGCCAAAAAAACAAATTTTAAAAAAATATTTAAAGAAATAATAAAAAAAAAAAAGTAAAACAAAATCCAAAACAAAACATACTTAATTTTGTCTGGCCTGCAGGTTATTTAGAGGATTGGTGCATTTATTTCCTGTCTGTACAGGTAAGTGGTGTCTCAAGCATCAGGCCAATCAAAAGATGCCACTTGGTTAAGAATTAACGTTCCCCGGGGAATGTTGCTGTTCTGCTCCATGTGCAATTACAGTATTTGTGCTGTTCCTAAGGCCTGTTCCCAGTAAGTGTCCCTTGTTTGTATATTTATTTTTATTTTCTTTTTTATCTCTGTACACGATGGCGATGTCAAAATCATTTTTTTCTTCCTTTTTTTCTCTTTTGGCAGAAGGCTGCCCTGGCTTGTGCAACAGCAACGGGAGGTGCACACTGGACCAGAATGGCTGGCACTGTGTCTGCCAGCCAGGATGGAGGGGAGCAGGCTGTGATGTAGCCATGGAGACCCTCTGCACTGACAGTAAGGACAATGAAGGAGGTAAGAGATACCAGTGGATACTTAAATCATACAATGGTTTAGGTTGG
>VZTY01035965.1:0-11984 GCA_013400935.1 Turnix velox | reverse complement strand
TATTCTATGATTCCACGATTCTACACTCTGAGCATCCTTGAGCACCCAAAAGTCACCCTGCCCCAGGCAGGACTGCATCCCCTATCCACTGAACCCCCACAGCAGGGTCAGGATGACATAAGGTGGCACACAAAGTGATTCGATGCAGGGAAAACGCTGAGTACCTACCAGCATCCTGGACCACACAGTGTCACTAGAGCCTAATATACATGGTATGATATCGGGACCCATACAGCCCCAACTCTACCAGTGCTATGCCGAAGGGAAGACAAGGCAATGCCCTTCCCTAAGCCCACATAAGGACAGCCCTGTCCCCACATGATCAGTGTCCTGGGGACATGTGCAGCAACAGGGCACCGGGACAAGCCCTGACTCGGAGGTACTCCAGCCTGGCACCACTGCAGGGATGCTGGCAGCAGACAGCAACATATTAGAAAATCCTGGTTTTATTTTCATTTAAAAGCCATAACGAGCCCAGAGTGAGCAGTAAGTTCTTCCCCCAGAGCTCAGGGATTTGGCCCCATCAGCACTTGTAGTTCTCAAAATTAAAGGAAAAAAAAAGAAAAAAAAAAAACCCGAAAGTAAATTGCACAGGTACCACCTGTCATCCCAGCGCAATCCTGGTGGCTGCGGGATCAATCCTGTGGCACTCGGCTCCACCTGGTGGTGACAGGGATAACACAAACCAGAGCACGCTGCCATCTGGGACATTCACAAGTGCCAGCCATGGGCTCCCTCTGGGAAGTCTTAACGAAGCAAGCAGGGCTAAAGAAGCCCAGGTCCGGCACTATTCCCCAGGTGCAGTCCCCAGAGAGGAGCCTAAAGTGCTTTGCAGGGACACACACATTCCCCCCTCCCAGAGACCTTGGTGCTCCAGTAGAGATGGGCTGGGGGCCCATGAGGAGCCCAGCAGAGCTGGGCACCCCAGTTTGTACCCCTACCCTTGGGTTCCAAGATAGCTGATACCCCACAGGGCTGGAGGCTCCTATCTCCCCATCCTTGTGCCAAGAGGCAGATGAACTGGCAGGTTCATGCCAGAGCTGCTACTCAGGCTTCCCCCAGAGCAGCAGCAGCATCTCAGCCACATTGTTGAGAGTTCCCAGGGAGTCTTGGGTCATCTTTTAACAAGAAAAACCCAAGCCTGGAATAATAAATGACACCCGTTTTAGCAGCAAGTCCAACCGCCCAGCAGCCCTGAGCCATCGCCTGGCATTACGGCACAGCAATGTCCTGGGGAGAGTTTTCCAGTGGGACAGGGAGTTGGCACTGGGGTTGGTTGTCAGCCATCTGGGCGGTCCTGCTGGGAGCGGGTACCGGTAAAAAGAGAGAAGACTCTTGGTCCCATTTTAGCAGCTGAGGAAAAGCCAGGCCACATGCCATGGCCTGCAGGACACAGCGCTGGGATCCCTACACAGGGCGGCATGGTCTCAGTGTCCATCCTCAGCCAACGGGTGAGGGTAACGGTCACCTGCAAGAGCAGAGTGTGATAAAGAGGCCATGGAGGTATCATCCCCCAGCCCAGAGGCCGTGGGCATGAAGAGAAAGGCTCCACTGTCCCCAACCCAAGGGAACCCACTCCTCTTCATCCCTTGCTGGTGTCCAGGGTCACCTTAGCCCCAGGACACAGATCCCCGGGTGCCTCCTCCAACCAAGGAGCCAGCCCCAGTCCTGCAAGGGAACCTTGTCCCAAGGCTGAAAGTCTCTGAGACAGCAGAGATATCCCCAGTCACTCAAACCAGCGGGATCACCTGCTGCACAGCTTCAGTTGCTGGCCATCCCAACTGGGACAAAGCATCCCTGGGGTATGTCATGGAGCAGAGCCATTGCTCTTTGCACCACATCCCTCAGATCTTCTACTGTGTGCAGGGTAACCCACATACCCCAATGTGTCCCCCAGGGTCATTCACCTCCTGTGCCCACGGGAGAGGTAGTCTCTGTTCAGAGAGCAGAGCTGCTGCTCCAAACGGAAGATGCGAAACGCCAGGTATGAGGAGGACACAACCAGGAGGCAGATGCTAGGAGCAGAGGGAGAAGTACAAGCACTCAGTGTCTCGTGGCAGAGATGGACATTCCCACTGTTTCCTCCCATTCTCCCCACACCACAGCCACCCTTAGCACACTTACAGCACAATGAAGATCTTCAGGAGCTGGTAATCAGAAGGTCTGAGTTCGGCCACGCAGCTCTGCTCCACCTCCAGCTCCTCCTCAGTGTTTATTGCACTTTCTGAAATGCAAGCCAAGAGTCAGCAGCACAACCACACAGCTCACATTCCTTCCTCCATGAACTAGGAGCCTTCAAATATTCCATCCTCATGGACTAACACCCTTCACATACCCAAGACCCCATCACCAACAAATCTATGAACATGTATTTATGGAGACTGACATCCAGCACCACATCCAAGACAGGGCACAAAGCTGTATCCCTGTATCAGATAAAACCCTCACCTGAAACCAGGGGCTCCTCCGAGGTGAAGCTCTCCTTGGTGCTCAGGCTGCTTACAGAGGTTCGGTGGATGCACTGGTAGTCAGTGTCTGGCAGTGACAGCGACAGCGATGCTGGTGACACTTTCCTCCACTTGCCCTCAGGGACGATCACTTCCTGAGGGAACAGCCATGGGTGAGCTCCCTTGAAATCAGCAGATTTGGACTTGACACCTTACAGGATCTTAATCGAGCACCAGCACATTCAAAACATCATCCTAAAAGGGAGCTGGTCCCCCACAATGGCCCCGGGCATATGCAGTTTCCTACTGCCATAGGAAGGACCTTTCCTTGTGCCCTACGCCTGCCCCAAATACTGATGGCTGCCTCCTTCACCCTTTGGTTTGAAGCTCAGAGCTTCACCTATTACCCTCCAAGACACCTGCCCCATGGCTCAGCATCCCAGTCCCCAGCCCATCCAGAAAGACTCCAAGTAGGATCACAGCCAGCATGGACTAGAGTCCCCAGGCTGGAGTTGCTAAAGAAGGAAAGGTCTTTTAGAAGCACTGGGAGATGCTGCCAGGCTGGTTCATTCACCATTCACCCCTTGAAAAACTTCCACAATGCCACCAGCCCACAGAGGACAGTCCATCTATATCACCTCTCAGGCCAGCATGCAGGGCTGCTGGCCCACAAGGGCTACCCTGATTATTGTCTCCTGCACCCAGCCTGATGAAAAGGGCCACCAGCTCCTGCTCAGCATCCTCATGCAGCCCAGCACAGCCACAGCACCAACAGCTTTATGACTGAGCAGAGACAGAAGCATCAGCATGCTGGGAAGGTGTTTAATCCACCAAGGAAGCTGGGCAGCCACTCTCCTGCTCCCAAGGTGAGTCCTTCCCCCTCCCAGAGCTGCCTTGACTCTCACCAGTGACACAGCATCGGGCTCCTCTGTCAGCTCCTTCAAACTCAAGCTCTTCTTGCTGGAAACCTGGAGAGGAGAAAGAAACAGGCATTATAGCACTATAGAATGGTTTGGGTTCGAAGGGACCTCAAAGATCATCTAGTGCTACCCCCTGCTACCCTCACTGATCCTCCCCAGCTTTCCTGGAGTTCCTTTAGGGACTAGAAGGGTCTTCTTGGAGCATTCTCCTTTCCAACCTAAACCCCCCCTGCAACTTTCTCAGTGTTACAGTGATGCCTTCCCCTACTTCACCCCAAGCCAGAAAATCGGATTTTGAGGAGCAACTGCTTAAAATTTCCAAGCATGGGGATGTTGTGGTCAAAGAAAAACTTCCACCACAGGATGGGACATCCCATGACCCCTCACTGCTACTGAAAACCTACAGAACCACAGCTGAGTCAAGGACTCCTATACCAGCCTTGGCACCCAGAGGAGGGAATAAACCAATGGGAGGGGGGGAAAAAGGTAATACCTGGGCAGAGCCCAGCACATTTAAAAGAATAAATTGCCTCGTTTGGCAATGGACTGAGTCACCCAAATTGCCACCCCAGCAGAGCTGGCACCCACCCCTGGAGAAGGGAAGGGCTCTGGGACTGCCTCCCACATGCTTCAAAGGCAGGGAGGAGATCACTACAGCTCTCGTCTCCAGCTTGAGGCCTGATAGATTTCTTTCCCCCTTGCTTGGATTTTTAATTACAATTTTTTTAAAATTTGCACAGGTTCTCCTTCCCTTAAAACTTTAAATGTGGGGAAAAGTCAGCAACAAGCAGAGCAGCAGAATTGAGTATTAGCACCAGATTATAAATAATACATATACACACCCTGGGAAAGAAACTCTGTCATCTGTGACCCAGAAAAGGCCATGGGGACAGGGCACCTACATGACACCAAGGGATGGGCTCTGCCCCAGCAGGATGCTCAGAAGCATGACAAGAAAGAGTTGCTGTGGAGCATGGATACTGAGAAGAGGTGGCAAGCAGCAGAAAGAGTTTGAGAGAAATCCAAAGCCTTTGTGGGAATGGCAAAGAGCTTCTGTGCCCCAAGACAGAGCACAAAGGGAGCCTCTGGCTGTCAAAAGGCCATCAGACATAGGGCAGAGATACCTGTAGATGTGTGCAGACTCTCCTTAGGACATCATAGACACTGTCACGGGAGATGAGAGATACGAAGATGTACTGGAAGACAGAGAGAAGCTGCTGGGAGATTCACCCCTATCCCAAGTCCAGTTCCCCATAGGCAGGGACATCCTGCCCTTGAATCTCCCCTCCATCAGCAGCTGCATCCCCCCCACCAGGCATCTCCCTGTAGAGCTTCTCTGCTATTATTTTTGCAGTTTCCTAAAACCTGGACCACATTTTCTTGTGGCCAGTTTTGCTCTGCTGCTGTCCTCACAGACCTCCTGTGCCCAGCCCAGAGGGATGCAGCAGCAAAATGTGGAGGGATTGACAGAAAACATCTCTAGAGATCAGCAGAAGTGGACAAGGGGCAGCACTCACCCTGTCCAGTGCAGAGTCTACATGATGCACAGAGCAGCCTTGCAACCAAATCACTTTGCATGCCCAAATCGTGTCTTGTACCACCCCCC
Source organism: Turnix velox (assembly GCA_013400935.1). Classification (NCBI taxonomy): domain Eukaryota; kingdom Metazoa; phylum Chordata; class Aves; order Charadriiformes; family Turnicidae; genus Turnix; species Turnix velox. The sequence continues at coordinate 7,011 of VZTY01035965.1, read as the reverse complement.
TGCTAAAATCCCTCCCTGGCAGATGATGGTGCCAGCGAGGACATGGATGTATTAACAGGACTGTGTCAGCTCACTGCAGCTCACAATACCCAATGTCATCTAAAAGCTGGAAATTCATCCCCTTTGCCAAGTTTTCCACCAGCTCAGGTTGAACACCAGCCCAAACCTTTCCCTGGTTTGCATTTAAGGAGTTTAAAAGGTTTTATTGGAGCCCGGCAGGGACTTATCAGGCTCGGCCAAGTTTTACTTGGACTTTGCTTTGATCAGAAACAAAGGGAAATTCAGAAACAAAAGCAGAGCAGTGTTGTTTGCCTCGGCCAGCTGCCAGCACCAAGAGCCACACTTTCATGGCCCATGCTTTCAGTCAAGGATGGGACTTGCTGATTTCCCTGCTCTCAAATCACAGCTAACTGGGACCAGGGCACACAGCAAGCCCGGGTGCTGATGCTGGAAGTGCCAGCATTACCTTTCTGCTGGCAGTGGTGGTGATGGCCAAGCCATTGGGCAGCAGCCGGGCTGTCTTGTGCTTCTTTATCAGCTGAACAGAGACCACTGGGATCACAACCTGGATGGCAGAAAGACACAGGAACGAGCAGAGCATGAGCTTGGGGTGTTTCCTCCCTGAGGGGGGGATTTAACATGTAATTACACCCCAAGCAGAGCACTGATGTGATGATAGGGCATTTCCCAGGCACGGCTTGGTTTTTATTAAAGGTCATGGCATTCCCCAGTGTTAATCTCAGTTCAGAGATGGATTTTACTCATTCAAAGCAGTAAGAAAACAGGGAAAGCATCATCCAGTAACTCTCCCCAAGACACATCACAGGAGCCCCCTGCAAGCTCAGGGAGGTTTAAAAGTTAAGCAGGATGTAATTTATGGCAGAATAACTTTGTTGAAAACCTGTACTTCCATCAGATATTTGTTTAAAGCAGCTGATATAAATAATTCAGTTCTTCAGCCCAGTTTTAAAGGAAGTTGTCTCTCCCCAAGATCCCCATCAGCCACAGGACTAATAGGGAAACAAGACAAAAAAAGCCGAGAGAGATGCAAATCACCCCCCCTTCCCTCCAAAACCTTTGATCTTCCCTCAACTGCTGCTGCAGTCTGTAGGAGGTTTTCCATCAGGGAATTTTAAACCAATCTGAATATTTGGTTTCCCCAGGCAGATGCTGCAGGTGATCAGACAAGGTGGCACTGCCACACTCCCCTTGGCACTTGGGCTTTTGATGGGCATTTTGGGTGCAGGACGTAGCTGCGACGTAGCCTGGGCTACAAATCCTGTGGGAGCAGGGTGGACTTGCCCCCACCTTACCTTGATGTCCTTCCCAAAAAGGTTTGCGTAGAAGCAGAGCCAGTTGGGGGAGATGTAAAGCCGTCCCTGGATGAGGATGTCCCTCTGAAGAGCACAGGAACAAACTGCAGGGCAGAGAAAAGGGGTATCATGGCAGATAGTCTGGCCCCATCCCTGGCATCCTACCATCCCCATGCCTCGCCATGCCACCCACCTTTCAGCACGCTCTCCTCAGTTGGGATGTCCTTGAACAGCTTGTGGTATTGGGAGTTGTACTTGCTAGCAGCCTGAAAACGAAGCAGAGCAAAGTTATCCCATGACCTTGCTGATAAGGAGACCCAAAAATATTCCTCAACCTCCTGCCAATTAAAATAAACTCCCTCTCCTCTCACCCGAGACCGCCGTGGCGGGGTCCCAGCAGGCTGGGGACGGCGCAGCCGAAGGGCTAGAGAAGGGTTGTATGATCCAGAACCCAGCAAACGCTGTGCCATTCTCCCAGATAAACATTGCCCCTAATATCTAGAGTTTATCTAAGGAGGCTGAGCCTCTGCAAGGAGCTTGTTTTCCCTAGGCTCATCCGCAGGCGGTTTATTTTGCCCAATGGTTTTTCTTCTCCTCCTCGAGCTCTTCCCTTATCCAGGGCACGGTGACAACATTTGCTTTGCGCCCGTTGCGCCGCACCATCCAGCTATTTATATTCCTTGTGCCTCTTCAAAGCCTGCCGGCAGCCACAACAGGTTGGCCCTTAAATAATTCTGGATAGAAGTTAAAGGCTTCAAAATAGTTCAAGGCTCTGTGTTAAATCCACTCAATTAGTCCTTTAAAGTCCTTAAAGTCCTTTAAAGCAGGCAGATTCGTGTGTCCCCTGCACCAGAGGAGGGAGTATGTTCCAAAGCTCAAGGTGCTCCCCGGGAGACACGGCTGTTTCCTGAAATCCAAGGGATGAGGTGTTTGTCCAGGACACAGGGAGGTGCAGGAAGGCTGGGCTGGAGGCAGCACCCTCCTGCGCACAGTGACAAGGTCACCTTTGCTCCATGCACCTTTGTCAACAGATGAGCTGGGCCCTAAGAGGATCAAGGCTCTGCATCACCTGGGGGTGGCTTAGACACCCCCCAAGGGATGCTGGGACAACGTGGGTGCTGGCAGGCTTTCCAGCGGGGCATGTAGGGACATAGCAGGGGTCACTGTAGCATCTCCTCATGGTTTTTCTTAAGAAGCAGCCCTTAGCCCCAGCACAAAGCCAACTCCAAAAACATGTTCTGAATAATCAGCAGAATGCTTTTTCTCTTCCATCTTTTTCCCTGAAAAAGGCAAAAAGCCTCCTTCCTCTTACGAGCATCTCTTGTTGGTAGATGGACTGTAAAGCTCTAATTTAGGGCATGATCTGAACAAGAAAGGTTCAAAGAGCCGGGAATGAAGCTGCCTGTAGTCAGGATTGCCTTTTTTTCCTTTGCTCTGAATGGAAAAACCCTGGAAAATGTTTGCAGAGCAGAACATGGACCACACTAAACCTCCATCAGCTCCCTGAATCTGCAGTCTGCCCTGGCTTCAGAGCCAACAGACCTCACCTCCAGGTTCTGCAGCCAACACTTGAGACCCCAGGTGGGCTCCTCCATGGTCAGGATACAATAAACCAATGCATCAAAGACTTACCACTTCCCGGTGGCATTTTTTGATGTCTTCATCCTTCAGAGCTTCATTCAGGTGGAGGCTGGAAGGAAAAATAAACAATAGTAAAAGTAAGTGCAAGAAGAGATGAAACATGATGTCAAGGACTGAAGAGAAAAGCCACATTTCAGATACCTTGGTGATTTATTGTAGGATTGGTGTTGCTGAGTTTAAGTAATGGCTGAGGAAGAAGGTTGGTCTCTGTCTGGCATCAGGGCTGATGCTGAACTGCTGGAGATACAAGCACTGGGATGCCCATACCCAAAGTCTACCCTGGCACCAAGGAAAGGAGCCCAGAGGAGCCTGGGACTGATTAGGAGCCCACTATTTTCCCCATGGAAAGCACAAATGAGAATTTGGGAATGTAATGGGGCAGGAGGATTGACCCAACTTTGACTGTGCATGGAGCCATCCATCCATCAGCTGAACACAGAAACCACAGGGGCAGCAAATACTGGTCCCCAGTCCCAAATCCCTCTACCCTGATTGGTTTCATAGCCCATATATTTGAAGTTGAAACTGAAGAGGGGACTCACTGTTCCCACCTTGAGCTGTTGGGCTGCACTTGGGGCTGAAATGCAGGGAGGGTGCTGCAAGAAGCCACAAAAGGTGGAAAAAAGAGGGAGCACTCAATCCTGGGGTGGCTTCCCTTACCTGCCGTCAAGAGAATCCAAACTCTTCTCTTTGTGGGATGCCTCCAGTTTCTCACGGCCGTGCATGGGCTCGGGACTCTTCAGGGGAGCTGCTTTTTCATGCATCAGCTTGGAGCTGCAAGAAGAAGCCTATGAGGCTTGGAGGGGAAGGGAAACAGGGAAGAGATGCTTTTGGGAGCTGCAAGTCCTTCCCTCTAACCCCCACTCTGTGCAGAGCTATTGGTATCTCTGCCACTCAAGGGCAGCCAGTGTGTTTCTGCTATTTCTCAAGTCGTGCAGAGATAAAAAAAAAGGGCATTTCTTGCCAGGAAATTCCCAGCACTCATAACCAAGTAGACAAAGAGCAGCAGCTCCCTCCCCACTGCCTCGGATAACACCCAAATCAGACCTTTTTTTCCCCTCAAGAGACAGAGGTCAGGATAAGAAAAGTCACAGGTCCATAAACTCCCTGGGATGAGAGAGATTTCAGCCAGCTAGGGTCAGGGTCTGCTCCCTGGTATGGGCAAAATACCATCTTTCTGAAGGCAGAGCCTGGGCAGAAGGCACCACCTCCTACTTTTAATTGGTCTCCTCTTGTTCAAGCCAGTTATTTACTATCATGAGTTTTATCAGAGGTGCTTATCAGCTGCAACAGGTAAAGTAAACACACTCCCTGCACCGTGTGGGGAAGGTTATCACCCAGTGAGGCTGAGAGGTGACGCTTCCACCCCTGACAAACCGCAGCTGGAGAAGGCTGGGCCACGATGCTTCTGCCACAGAGGGACAAGAAGCACAATCCCAGGGAATCCCTATGAGGACAGGCTGAAGGAGTTGGGGTTGTTCAGCCTGGAGAAGAGAAGGCTCAGAGGGGACCTCAGTACCTGAGGGGGTCCTACAGAAAGGCAGGGGAAGGAATTTTTAACATAATATCGGATGGGAGGACTAGAAACAATGGATATAAATTAGAGGGGGATAGATTTAGACTAGACATAAGAAAGAAATTCTTTACAGTGAGGGTGGTGAAATACTGGAACAGGTTGCTCAGGGAGGGTGTGGATGCCCCATCTCTGGAGGTGTTCAAGACTAGGCTGGACAGGGCACTGGGCAGCCTGGTCTAGTGGGAGGTGTCCCTGCCTATGGCAGGGGGGGTGGGACTCGATGATCTTCAAGGTCCCTTCCAACCCAAACTATTCTATGATTCTATGGAATCAGTGCTGGAGTTGTGATGGTAAGAACTCAGTGCAGGCACAGCCAGGCAGGGATGCAATGATACAGGATCCAGCAGAGCCAACCGGCAGCCATCGCGCCTTCAGAGAGGAAATTATTCACGGGAAAAGAGCTCGGCTGAACGGGCAGGGGGGATGGCAGAGCCGGTGGGGAACAGGCAGGATGGCAGCAGGCAAGACAAATGCCAGTGGGCAGGACGAGCAGGGAGCTGGAGCACATCCCAGCATCCACAGGAACGATGCTGTAGTGGTGCAGCAGAGCTCAAGCAGGGAAACCACCCCAAAGCTCTTCCTACATAAAACAAGGAGCATTTTAAACTGCCCTGCACTTCTCTCCACACACCCTGTTCCCAACTCCCAGGGGGTTATCCAAAGGGAAAAGCCCTACGAGCTCATTGCACACCAATGGCTGTGCCCCAAACAGCCAGAGAGTCAAAGTAATGTGAGCCTCCATGTCCCTGTAGCCTCAAGGACCCCTGTGCGATGAAGCTGGCCTAAAATCCAGCCATAGGCTCCCTCGAGGCGCAACATGAACATGGGGCTGCAGAAAAACCAAACACAGGTCACTGGTCAGGTCACACAGCCCTCAGCATCACAGGGCCAGGGCCAACAGACACTGCAGGGGCTTTTAGGAGAAGCTCAGGTCAAAGGATGTGTCTGGAAGAGAAAGGAGGATCGGCTGACAAGAAGCACCAAAAAAACATCCCTCAGCATCACATCACAGGCCTTTCTGTGCCTGATTCCTTAGACAACCTGTGCCTTTGGGACAGCAAAACACTTTCTGCCAGCTCATGCCATGCTGCCCTAAAGCCAAAATTTACATCAGGGAGGCACCACAGCCTTCCTCCCCTTTGCCTCAACCCACTCCAGAGCACCTCTCTCATCAAAGCTCAGCCCACTCCAGCTTCCCACACGTCATTCCTTAAATCCCTGAGCACTTGCGCGGCTTTAATCCAAGTGTGAGCGGATTTAGCCCCTGACCGGAGCTGACACCGAGGGGCACTGGACAGGAGATTGAGAGAGGCAAGGGCATCCAGAACCTCCATGACGTCACCAAACACAAAGAAATACGTGAAAACAAAAGGCAAAAGTGGCCAGAGAACGCTTGGAAGCACAACATTGTCCTATCATAGTTTTCCCGCCCTCTTACGGTTGCTGCCAGGGACAAGTCCTGGATCAGCAAGTCCCCGGACACAGCGCTGGCACCGGGCAGCTCCCGGGGCTGCAAGGAGCATCCTCGGCCCCAGCGGGGACACGGCAGCGCCTGCCCCAAATCCCCCCTTCAGAACTGGCTCCCATCCCAGCTCCCAGAGGTAGCGGGGATGGGGATCTGAGGGCACAGGATAAAGGATTTCCAGACCGGGAAAACACTTTCTTGTGGCTCACTCTATCACTCTCCCGGAGGAATCCGTGCAGCAGAAAGCTTAGCTGCTCCCGATGGAAAACCACCATTCCCAGTGTCCCAAAGTACGGGCAAGAAGAGTCGGGGGCTTCCGAAGCAAAGCACAGCGGAATTCCCAGTACAGGGAAAGCATCATCGGTGACCTGTCTCCCCCTTGCCCGCCGTACCGGAGCTGACACCCCCTGCCAACCCCCATGGGCGCAGGCCGAGCCTGGGGCCGCTCACTCCCACAGGCTGGCATCTCCCCGTCCTCACGCAGCGCCGGGATCCGGCCCTAAAACCCTCCAGTACCAGTCCTTCCGTCAGGGTCAGATTTCGGCTGGATTCCTTCTCCACGCTGGGGACGGGAGAGTGCGGCGGAGGCGGGAGAGAGCGGGGCCAGAGATTCCGCCTCTCGGCGACAACGTAAGGGATCAGCGGGAGAGGACGCGCGGCGGGGGGAGGGAGGTACCGGCGGCCGGGCCGGACCGGGCGAGCTGCCCTTGCTCCCGGCTCTCAAGGTCACTCCGGTGCCGTGCTGGAGCGTAGCCACCCCCGGAGACAACGGAGAGGAGCGGCGGATCCCAGCAGGAGAGAGGCGGGAGGGGACGGGAAGGCGGAACGGGCCGAGCCTCGGTGCACCCCCACCCCCGGAACCGCCTGTCCCCGGGGCTGAGAGCCGAGGCCTCGCTGCTCCCAGCATCGCCCCCAGCAGCGGCGACACCGGTTTGTGCTGGGCGCCGCTCCGAGAACTGCGGGCAGCCCCGGTCCCCCCCCCGACGTTAGGACAGCTCCGCGGCCTCTCCGGGACA
>VZTY01035922.1:0-14559 GCA_013400935.1 Turnix velox | reverse complement strand
AGCTTGTGTTTGTGGCCAGGAAAGTGTACAGAAATCACCACTAGATTAAAAAGTCCATGCCCCTTACATTAGGCATCCATTTCTAATCACCATTAAATACAGGCCACTGGACTACACATAACTTTGATTTTGACTACTACATGTCTGCTCATAGGTTTTGTGCTGGTTCTGCTGAAAAGAGTCTATTTTACAATAATCACCGGGTTTAAAAAAAAAAACAAAACAAGAAGCTCCTGCAGGCATTAGGAAAATAAACCAGTAGATAAAATCTGTTTTTCTGTAGTTTCTCACATTATTCTTATATATTTGGCCTAGATTCAATCAAACCAGAAAGCTATTTTGATGGTCTGTCAGAAAGAGAACTCCCTCCTAAGGGCAGAAGAGACCTAAAATCTGTTCTCCTGCTTACTAAATACTATTTTAATTGCTATGAAAAGTTCATTGGAAAGATATGCTATTTCTCCATTAGATTTTTTTGTGATTAAGAAATGTTTAGTTGTCCTTTTAATCTAAGAATGCCCTGTAACCTGTGTTTTAGACCTTTAAGTTATTTAAAATTAAATAACAATTCATCTCATACAGCTAAAATTCTCATAGCTTCTCTACTGAGTCAGAATGGACAAAGAGATAAATTAAAATTTGCACAAAAACTACAATAAAAGCTCTCTGTTTTCCTGAAACCAGAGCACAGATTCTTTGAATGTGGAAGATGTATCAAGAACCTAACAAATATTAAAAACTACCTTACCAGGTCACTTATATCTGAACGAAATAGCATTTTTAATTTTACACAAACAGAAATTTTAATGTATTTTATACTAAATAAATATGGAAAATGTATGCTGTCCTACTCTACCATATTCCCCTTGGAATAATTTCAATTTTTGCTGAACAAAATGGATAGCACCTACTGAATGGGCCACTGTTTCACCTACTTTTTCATAGCAAAATACCCCTATGTCATTCCTAAAATCTTATTCAAGCCTTACTCCAAATTAGTAATTTTCATAAGAGCCTTCCTAAAAGGCCACTAGATTTATCTTAGTGCTGCACTAAGTATCACTTTTTTTTTTTTTTTTTTTCTCAAAACTCTTTCACTTACTTCATCCCACAAGGAGAGGTAGTATTTACATACAGCACAAAAGCTCAGTCTAGGATTTGTCTATGCTGGATGTTTTAAGCATCTTGGATGTTTAAGTCTACTGCCAGGATAGTTTCATTTCATTCATTCTTGTGAACAGTCAGAACAGTAGCTTATTAGTAGCAGTTAAGAGCCGCTCATCTTCTCTTCTTCTGGGTGACTTTTTTTCTAACCTGCTGGCCCTCCATGAAACCAGTTGATTAAGCCAAGGCAGGCTCCTGCTTGCAGCTCCTGCTGTTATCTGAGGAAGCTGAATAGGCTGGCAAAGATCTTGCTCTACCTGCTGAGTTGCTCAGCCTGTTCAGCAGCCTTTTCTCCTTACTGCTATGCTTCGAAGGCAGAGGAAATAGTGTTCAGGCTCTGCTCTTGACTGGTAGGATTGGGCCCTTGGGGAGAGCAGCCAGTCCCAAGGACTGACACCTGGGTTGACACACTAGTCTCAGTTAGGCCTTGAATTACAGCATCTCTTTATGGAAGATCTTGCCATTCTTGTGTTTAGTTTTTTTTTCTGGAACTTCATAAAGCATTGGAGTTCATAAACACAGACCAAACATCTGTGGATCCTGGTTCATTTGAAGAGCAGTAGGTGAGTGAGTGATAGGAAAGAAAAGGCATATGTAGGTTGGTCAACTATTGGTCAAGTATTTTGACAGCATGTTGTGGGTCTTTGCCATAGTATAGAAAACCAAATCACACAAGGTGAAGAAGAGTATTTCTAAATCATTTAAAGCAAATTGATACTCTGACCTAGGAGAGTTACATGTCAAGGAAATGCATCCAAATTATTGGAGAACTATCGGAGTACGGCATGTATCTCTAAACTCAAGAGAAGAAGAGGAAGTGAAATATAAGGTACCTGTGGCCTTTTTATTCTCCATTTTTATTGAATAAGGCTCACATTTGACCTTAGATATAATTTAGATTTAAATGAGCATCCTGAAATTACCAGTAGTTTTATTTAACATTTTATGAAATAGTACTTGACCTGTCTTGGTCTTAATGTGCTTAAACCTGTAAAAATATGTGTTAAATTATGATGACTGCTGGGAACATCTCATAATGCAGAAGAAGAATGGAATGCATGCCTGAAAGCAGGTACACATTAGATTCTGATGGCTGAGGGAGTGTAGCAGAGTGTTTAAAGCTGTGAGGTTGATTTAGGATGGGCAATTTACTTAGGAGAGTTGAATAGTTGCACAATTGCCAGGAACTCAAGCTTTGTCAAATGACTTTCTGCAACAGTAAAAGATGCTTCAAGAAATGTCAGCCTCTTTAAACATCCATTAGTACCAGCAGGCTGAAGCTGAGATGTATATCAATATAACCTTTCTCCATATTTTAGACAAACATCTAAATTACGTGCCAGGATTTATGTATTCACTACCAGTGAAAGAACAGGGACTCAGTATGTGTTATAAAATATTTAAACACCACTGCAGAAAGGCAGCTGTCCCTAGATCAAAGGTTAAGACTATGAATCAGGCAATAGTGTTTAAGTCCTACCAAGCTAATGGAGAGGTGCAAGTATATGCATCAGTCTGTAATTCAAAAAGTCATGCAGAGATTCAAAATAAACTGTGACTTCGAGTCAAGATGTATCTTGTGGCACAGATGCATAGACTCAAATGAGGAGGCACTTTGGTCTGGTTTACATAAATGTTTTCCTGGGTATTTCTTATATTACTTTTTTTTTCATTTAAAATAATATTTTCCCCTGCCAGTGTATAGACTTGGTGGAGGGAAAAGGGAGATTACAGTTTGTTTGGGTTTTTTTAAAAGGATCATTATATCTCAGAACAACAATCAGCAATAATAATTAATAACCTACCTACAACTTAGTATGTTTCCTGTAGGCAGTGCATAAAAGATAAGTTAGTTCCAGGTGGGATGAAATGAATCCCTCTGACTGACCAAAGAGGTATTTTTAGCTCACAGCAAAAGTACCATAGGGCAAATCAGTGCCAGAAACTGATTAAAACACATTTTAGTTCAAATTGCAATGAGCTTGCATGGCTGAAGTGATTCATGGGAATTTATTATGTTTCAGTTGTCTCATCACATTGCTGAAACTTACATTTTTCATGGGTAAGTAGTACTTGCTCTACAGATAGGTCATTACTAAAATGAAAGCATACAAAGATGACAGCATTTTTTTTAAAGCAGTCTGTTTTCTCCTGATGTAGAATCCATTGAAGGCTTGGTTCTCACATTTTTAATAGATACCTGACAAGTTGTGTCAGACTTTGTAGCTCAGAATTCTGAATAAAAATTACTGAGAGACTAAGAATATGCTGTAATGGAAAATAGGCATAAAATTTATGTTGGAGGGTGATACTATATATTTTTAGTATCACAAGTCTATGTCAGTAGCATCAATGTAATTCTGCCATATTTGGCAGAACTAATCTCAGCATCAGCTTCTCAGTGATTTCAAGAACATTATTTCCTACTTGCATCACTTCACAAAAGACATTACTTTAGACATGGGTAACAAGCTTTGTAATATCCATACCATACTTGTATAATAATTTAATGAACAGGTTTATTCAGCCTCTGACTGTTGTACTCTATTCCTTATCTCCACCAAACACAAAATTCCATGACGCTGATTCTCCAGCTCCCTATGCCTAAGCTGCCCATAGGATTCATACAGGTCACTATTTTCAACTACAACATTTAACTAAATACACTATACACTACAAGAAGGTGAACATAGTTTATATTATGAAAGAAATGCAAAAAACTAATGGCACTTTGTTCTTATTTATAGTATGACTCATTTATGCATCAGCATGAAAGAATTTAAGTGAGGTCCATATTTTCAGATGTGTTTAGAGACCAGAATCCCACAAGATCTTACAGCAGTGTTTTAAATTGTGCAGGTTAGCATATCTCACTGTCCTACTGATACATTAGATATCTTTGTGTCCTATTGGGAGGAAAATTCTGCACAATCACACACTCATTGCTATTTTTAAAATGTATTCAAAAATCTTCATGAAAAGGTATGCAAAAAATGTTATGGTGCTGGTACTGCACCTGATTGTAACTACTACTCCAAAATAATATTTGCAATCACTATCCACTTTCAATTCCTTATTTTTTTGGCTGTCTTCAATAAGCCATGATATTCTGGCATGTTGTTAATCATGGTTATGTAGATTGAATTTGTGAAAAAGACTTAGATACTCTTCTAGATCTCTTGATGAAAAATATGTAGCCAATGTAGTGGAAAGAGTAAGTTTTCATTTATGTAGCTCTCAAGCTGGTTTAGTACAGCTTATAAAACCAAAATTAACCGATAAGCAACAACTTAGATATTTTTGTCTCATAAGCAATGGTAAAAAGGGTTGAAATGTGCTATCCTACAGTGTTTATTGGCAGAAGCATCATTTAATTCTAATTAAGTGTAAACTTATTAAATACTGTAAGGTCAATCACAGAAAATATCAAAAAATAATCATTAGCTCACTGTCATCATTCACCATGGAAAGTTAGTTATTTTGTCTTTCATTCACTAAAATATGCTGGTACCCTACAAAAAGGCTACTGCAACTTTTTACTCCTTTTGACATTGACAAAGGAATTAAGGAAAGAGAGAAGATCAATGTTTGCCAATATTGTCTATTTTTTCTTGTATTGGAGACAAAGTGTAGGTTAGGTTAAAATATTCAATTGACTCAAATGAAAGGGCAAGAGAGGTCAGGCAAGGCTGGAAAAATCAAATATGAATAAAACGAATTATATTCCTTAGCAGAGAGAGTGTTAGTAGAACTACGATTCCATCCTATTATCTCTAAAGCACATGAGTCTGCCTAACAGAAAATAATACCCTATATTTATAAATACTAATATAACGACATATGGTGAAAGGTATGATGCATATACAGATGCTACTCTGACCAGTTGTTGAGCAATTGTTAGTACTGCAGTCAAGGACAACTGACACTTGTCTTCTAGCTGCTAGCATATTTCCATGGAACAATAGATCCTTGGTTCAAGGAATTCTTGCAGAGAAAGGTGAAAACTTGTCCTTCAATGTGGATTAAAAGGTGAGAACTGATTTTGAATAGATATTGCTAACTGAAAGGTGGAAATAAACACAAAAGAAAATAAGAGTATCATGCAAGCAACGTGAGAGCAGTATGAGCTCTCAAATCTGATATGTTGAGAGTCCTCAGGCTCAGCAAAAGTGAGACCAGAATGGGCAGTGACAGCATCACAGAAAGTCTGATATATGATTGTGAAGTCATAATTTTTGAAGACATAAAATCATAAGATGGTTATAAGAAAATTCTTTGCTGGACTCACTTTTTTTTCCTCCAAAGCGCAGTCAATGGAGAGTTTAAACTAGGGGATCAGACAAGTGATAGGCTTATCTGGAGCATAATGGGGAAGTGGCTGCAGCAGTCTGAAGTGTTAGCCTTTGATCTCATGACACAGAGCAGTTGGATGGCGGTGTACATATATAAAGTCCTCACCAGCTGGGCTGAACCCCAGGAGAACACCCTAGAGCACAAAAGCACACTGAGTGGACCTTGTTATGTTAGGATTGTGTTATATTTAATATCTGGCTTCCTTCCAAGAGAATGGTGGATCATACAGTCAGACTCCTTGCCAAGAGAGAACAAAATAATTCAGAACTCTATAGAGCTCGAGGTTCTGTAGTGGATCACAGTCTGTTGTTCAGGCAGTTATCCTAGGAAGCTGCCTTTCAATAACCTATTTCTTATGAAGATATTTTAATTATTTAGGTTAAATTTGTACCTTAGCACCTTCTCTCTGCTTTTTTCTGTAAATGGGAAAGACTAAAAGCTTTTTTGATGGATGAAATATTATTATTTTTACTGATTCAGCCAAGTGACACCTTGCCTTCTTTCTGTAATTAAAAATCAATAATGAATTGAAATTTGAAGAAACTGGCAAAACTTTTAAAGCGTAAGTTGTTGTCTCACAGGAGCATTTATTGTATATTAATTTTGGTTTTCAAGCAATCTGTTTGAATATAGAGCAGCAGTGGCAAATACTATAAAGCGGGGAGTATTTGGGAGAAGAACAATGACCACAAACTTTCAATGAGACCACCATCAACCCACAGCTCATTCCAGCTTTAAAGCAATGCCTGCGTTTAAGCTTGGACTAAATGCACAGTAAAAGCAATAGCATTTCAGCACATCTTTAAAGTTGGGCATGTGATTAATTGTTTTGTTGTGAACAAGTTTGGATGCCGAGGCTATTCAGTGCCTTGTGTGATCAGGCTTTAATTAAAATTGCACTGGATATGCAGGCTTTGATACTCCTGGTTGAAAAGAGGATAATGATCCATAATGTGCTTTTAAAGAATAGACAGTGAACATCTGGAAGAGTTAAGATAAAATCAGGTAGCTATGATGAATCTTTTGATTTATGATGATAACATCTGCTAGAGAACCCACAAACCTACATGCCATATATAGGCGAAACAAGAAAGTGTTAACCCCTATGCTATTTGAATACATCAATTTGTGCATCATTTTTCAATTTTATTACTCCTTGGGTTAACTTCAGATTTAAGAAGTTCTGCGTTTACTTTGATAAACTCAAAAAACTATCAGAATAAATAAACATGTCACATCAAGCAAGATTTTGTCGCTAATATATTATATGAATTATATTTATAGTTCTTTCACTAAGCTTTAAATTTTATCATACTCTCTGTGCAGCAGTAAAGCCATTTCCATTGCACACTTATAATGGTAATGGATAGCAGCCTTCCAGGGACAGACTTCTGAGAAATTTATTTCACCTCATGCTGTTCAGCCACCCAGTGAATGAATTTGTTTCTGTGGCAGATAAGAATTGCACAGATCACCTCCAAAATTATCATGGGAGACCACAAATCAGCAGTAGAGAAAAACTGAAAATGCAGGATTGTACTATTTCTTGTTTTTTATTTAACCCTTCAATTTCATCCTCTAAAGTGTTAGAAGTGAAATCTTTCATTAGCAGTCATTAAGAAAACTGAGAACTACAGTTTAGATAATCTTTCCCATTCCCAAAGTTTGGATGGCTTTTTATTTATTATAAGAGGCAAGTTGAGCCTTTTCTTTTGGTCAAGATGCCCTGCAGTTAACAAGGCTGGATTTCTGCAAAACGTATTTCAACATCAGCATTGTTAATAGAGAAAGAATTGTAGCCTTAAGCCTTATCAGTGCATTCACATGTACTGCAAAGATTTACAGAGTAGGTTTATTTTGACACACTATGAGCCCCTATTGACTTGAGTGGCCTACTCAGAATGCATGAGATGGAGTATAGATGCACTCATGGATTCATGTTTACAGTATAAACAGGTTTGTCTCATCAATACAAATACAAAAGACCACAAAGAGGAAAAACATCTCTAGACCTGGGGAGGCTGTCAATTGGTTAGTATACATTAAGAGGTTTTTACACAGATGTGACTTTCATAACACCGTATGTGGGCTTTTTCTGCCTTTCTGAGCTGGCTGTTGTGCTTCAAAGCCCATTTTGGCAGCCAGGTATTAATGGCTTTATGGTGCTGTGTTGAACCATTGATCCTGCAAAGTGTGCAAGCTCTGTGACAATGAAAAAGGCATCATGTTGCTTCTTTCACACTTTAGCTTTTCAAAAGCAGAGAAAAAAAATCTTTAAGAAAATATTTTCAGTATTTTTATTGCAGTACTTTTGAATAAAAACCTTGAACATTGTCCTGGAGAGCACTAGAAAGGCTAAAGGCATCCCCTAAATTTCATCTTGCTGTTGACATTTAAAATACCTTTTAACACCTACATGCCATTAATCACGCGCATTAATTTAGAAAGAAGTTTATAATTGTAATAGCAACCTTCACTTTCAGAGGAAACAAAATGAGAGGTGATGTAAGGAAGCAGCTTGTTAAGAATACTTGCTGCCAAGAGGAAAAGCAAGACTCCATCCTGTCTAATTTTAAGTAATGAAGCAAGAATAACCAGCCACTGCCTTTGTTCACCCAGTGAACAGGTCAGCAGGAGGGACCAGCTCCTCACAGGCAGTTAGAACACTAGCTCCACCTGAGCAGCAGGAAAAATTTCCCTGATTTTGATATTTGTCAGAAAGCATGAGACCCAAGAACAAAAGCATTATGTAGATAAGCTTTAACATCATCTAGCTTGACCCATTTTCTAACTCAAGAGAATTTTACCACAGATTAAATGAGAGTGTGTGTGTGCATGTGTGTAGGAGAAAAATTCAATTTTCTTTCCTTCAGCTGTTCAGGTGCTGCAGGCCTCCTCTGGTATTGCTCTGAATGATTAGCTTTAGTTGTTCTACAGCATTTCTGGTATCAGGGAAAAATCCTGGGCTTAAATGAAAATCTGATCTCTGCTCTAGTGTTTGTATATATGTATGCCACTTGACGGATATCAGTGAAAGAGGGTTTACTTACTTTTCATGGGTAAGCCATGTGAAAAAAAAATTAATGATTGTTCTTCACAGAAATCTTGCTTTGCAGCATTATTTCACATTAGCTGTTTTCAGTTACAAAACAGCAAGTTGATATTAGACTGTATTTTAGTTGTGACAGCATGGTGCTTACTTTAGCTAACAAATTCCTTACAAGCTGGAAAGTGTGAAGGAATTAACCTCACAAATCTTCAGGATGTGAATGACTTCCATATGCAAAATAGTGAGAGAAGGGCCACCTGTCAAAGTTCACATGACAACTTTGCCATAAAGGAGCTAGGGTTGAAACCTCCTGACCGCCAGCCCTAGCTTTAATTCTCACATTGTGCTTTCAGTTTGTATTATTTTCTTTCAAAGTATTGACTCCATTCCATTTTCCATTAGTATTTAATTGGGATATTTTATAAAGAATGTACTTTTTTTAGTGCTCCTTTTTCAATGTGGAAAATGGTTCCTTTCAATAACTTCTTGTGCACCAAGACTGAAATACAACCTGTGCAACATGGTATAAACCCCACAGTACAGAAATAATAAAGAATGATAACCAGTTGCAAAGGTAACTAAGAAGTTTTAAAGTATAATATTTGAACAGTGCATTTGTAATGGTGAAGGCAAAAAAATGCAATACATTGTTGTGTTGGTGTTTCACCCCATGTCAGTCAGGCTGCAGCAGTTGACATTGCATTTAAACAGTGACCTTTGCAGAAATGAAGCAAAATGCATTCAACTCTGTAAATTACTTTTTCTCTATGCAACAGCTAAAAACACATGCAGTTACTTCATTGGTTTCATTAAGACTCATCAGTTCAGGCTGTTATTTGAGCCCTAAATCAAACTATAATTGTAATGCTATTGTCTTTCTTTTGCAGATCTGGCATTGTCTCAGCACTTGACAGATATTCAAGGAGCTTTCTGCAGTTTAGTACATCTATCTTTAGTACTGGCTCTTTTGCTGCAGTTTTCCACTGTTGTGCTGCATTAAAAGTCTATTATGTGATATTCATCTATTCTAATATTCTACATTCCTCAGTTTTCTGAAAACTGCAAAAGACTGTAAAACTCTCTTGTTCTGCAAGCAACGCAAAAGATATGGTTTAGATGGGAGAACTGCAAAATGAATTCAGCATTGTTCTGTAGTTTATTAACATAACTGATCATTAACTATTGTTTTCCATTTTATTTAAAGTTTTTCCAAATGAAATCTAAAGTTCTTGTGGTTATTAGATTCATGATCTCTGATTTGTTACACTTCCCCTCATCCAACAGTGTTGTCAGGAAACTGTTCTCAGAATCAGCTTGGAAACTGTAAATCCTGAGAAAGACCTCTGATTCCTGTCGGTAAATTAAACTGTAAGTTGCCCTGATCATATTTATATCTCTGCTTCAGTAAACACCTTTGCCATTTTACATCTCATGTCTTTGAAGTTTTCGGTAGACAATCATTCCATTATTTCTATGCTGCAGATGCATTTTCTTGCCATTTCTTCTTCCCAATGCAGTAGCAGCTTCTCCAGTGACCTTAGCTTAACCCCCTCTACTCATTCTTTGTTTGCACTGACATTCTTCACCCTGCATACTCCATGTAATTAAATTTAGGACCAATTATGCTCTGGATTTCTGTTCTAATGCAGTTATGAAGGTTTTTAAGCTCTTTAAGCTGCTTTTTTTTTCTTTTTTAGTCTATCAAGGACTTAGATCACAAGCCTTTATCAGAGAAATGTGACAAACTTGCTGAATTTAGAGATTCTCCAGACTTTTTAAAATAATGAGATGCTAATATCTTCAGTTTATCACAAATATTTCCATAAAATACATTCTGCACTATGTTTTTAGCAAAGTGTTTCTATCTGTCTGTTTTGAATGGAAGTGAAATAATTTGATTCAAGAATATAGTGACAATCATGGATTTTGTTCTTGTTTAATTTTTTTCTTTTTGAAATATTAATCCCCTAACCTTAGTCCATGACTGATAATGTGTTCACAAAGTAATTATTTTTCTACAGATTCAGAATTTAATAAGCCTTCCAATTTTTGTGTAACAATGTTGGTAATTAATTTTCATAACTGCAGGCAACTTTCTAAATATAGGGCTAAAATTAGATAGATATTTCATATATAAACTAACAGAAATGCATAAAAATAAAGGTGTTATCACAATAAATAGTTGGTGAACAAAAAAAAAGAAATAAAGCAATTCTAGTCTAAGCTTTTCAACCTCTAAGAAGGATTCCTAATTCACAGTTTCAGCTAGACCAGTATGCTCTTGACATCATTGGCAATGGTGTGTAAGAAATAAATAAAGTATCAGAACCAAGTATTTTGCATTACAACTGAATTATTCTGATGGACTTCAACAAAATTTCACAATTAAAACTCACATCAGAGCACGGACAAGACTTGTAGATAGATAACATACAGCTTAGGTAATGCAGTGGCTGAGTCCCAATTCACTGAAGAGCTAGATGTGCTTCTGAGTGTTAGCAAGACCCATTATTCTGGCCAGTTCTAAACTTGAGAAGTGAAGTTTGCTAGATTTATTCATTCATCCATCACCATAATGGTAGTTCTTTTGCAATATTAAACATCTTTACTACATGTTCAAAACTGCTAGTTCTTAAAACTGCTGACTGAATTAGTGAGCATATGCAGTACTACAGAGCTGATACCATGCATTTATCCACAGGCTCTTGGGCTCATCTTGCTCTTTGTCCAGCATTTTTCTTACTTTCATACCTCTACATGCCACTACACACATTTCTTCCCCCCTTCACTGGTCACACTGGCCACATGCTTAGGTAAAATGTTTCCATATTTTGTCACATTATGCTGTCATAAATACTCTTAATACTACCGTTGTTTACACTATTGTAGTATCTTTTATATCTGGGTTGAAGACAAGGTATTATTAACTCTGCTCTGACTAGTGTCACAGGTCTCTGCTTCAGATCAACGGTGGCTCATTACTAAACAAATTTCAGTTTTGCCCTGTATGTTTTTAATTTCTTTCCAAAATATGTTTATCTATACCTCCTTCCATCAGTATCACCCCCGAAATAAGAGCATTCCCTAGGTTGCCCATCTAATGAACTATTTTCTTAAATAAAATGTGGTAGAAATATAAAGGATTCAAAGAAAAAAAGTTGTAGCACTAATAAAGACTGTTTCTACCCCTACAAAAAGCTTTTGCGTTTCAATGTGCTATGAAAAATTCAGTGAGATAAGGATATTGATGACTGTCTAATCTTTTTAAAAGATTTCAGTGATTACCTATCTATCACACTCTTATGACACTCTCCTATTCTGTATACTTAAAATACTTCCTCATACTGTTCATCTTCCAATTTAAACCAATTTTTTCTTGTTTTCAAAAAATTGAGTGTGGGAAACAGTTTATTCTCTTCCATTGCTATTATGCTCATTTTTTACTCATATTATTCTCTCATTTTTTGACAGCAAGACCACAGACTTGGAAATTATCATGTTTTTCTGCCATTATTTATTAAAATTGAAAATATCTTTCCTTTTTTCCTAAGAGTATTTACTTAACTGAGTGAATATTTTAAAAATATATAAAATTTACACCTGAATGTTTTATTTCTCCAAAAGGTTTAAAGCAAAATATAAACCAACAACAGCAGACTGCACTGAAGGATTTTGATTGCAAATGGAATAAATTTATCAAAACAAAAATACTGAATCAGGTCAAACTTTTTTCTCATTTCAGTGTACAGATATATCTTAGTTAACAGGGGAATAGGATTTTCCCCAGTATATATCATTGAATCACAATCAGTTGGATTACCAGTGACAAGCACACAACTGTGTTTTTTCTGGCATCTAGAATTTTTTTAATCTTTTTATGTTGGCAAATACAGAATAAAATGGTGTAATTTTGTTTATACTGTAAAGCTAGACAAACATTAGACTGGATCGCTTGTATCTGTTTCAGAAATTCAGTTTTCCCTTGATCCTAATGGTCTTTGCCTACAAGCACCAAGGGCTATGTTGATACTCATTTCCTAACAAATGATCAACCATGTTTAACAGCTGGGACATTAAAGAAGAGGCAGAGGTTTCTATAGTTAAAAATAAACAGTTACACACATCAGGGACAGCTTTAATTATTTAGAATGACTTTTTAAGAAGTTGTACCATGTTATCTATAAAAAACAACAGAATTCTTTACAACATCATATTCATAAAAGAAATATTTAGCCTGGGCTTTAATAATGCAATGTATCACTAGACTGTTAATTTAGCTTGTGTATTAAATATCTGAAGAAAAGTTATTCACATGCATGCAGGGAAATTCTTTATGAATTTGATGCTATCTCCTATAATATTAAAAACTTGGGAAAAAAAGAAGGGGGGAAAAACAAGATAAATTAATTAAAATAATAAGGGAGACACTGTATCTTTGCATCACTGCAGTAAATTTTCCTGAGCTGAAAAGCTCAGCAGTGGAAGATCCTATAAAATGATAAATGGGACACACAATAATTAACAGAGAATCTGAAAGCATTGTTTTCAGAAACTTTTTAGCAACTCTGAGTTATGCAATGCTTAATACAAACATCTTGCACTGGCAAGGATATGTTATCAGAAATGAAACTCAGAAATACTTTTAGTGGGGTCCAAATCTGTCCTAATATACATTGGGAAGAATCTGCAGATGTTTCAGGCTTTTTGGTGAAGTATTTCAGAACTTATTTTTACCAAAATAAAAGGGAAATAACTGCATTTGCTTTGGCTGTAATAGAGATAATTTTCCTTATAGTAACTGATATGGGGCACTTAGATACAGTCAAGGTCTTGTCTACTGATGGAAGCTGGGAGCTGGCAGAAGTCATTTTGAGGCCACTGTTCATCATCTTTGGTAAGTCATAGGGAACAGGACAGGTGCCTGATGACTGGAAAACAGAAAATGTAACTCCAGGCTTCAAAAAGAGTAAGAAGGAGGACGGGGTAATGACAGAACACTCAACCTCACCTCCGTCCCTGGAAAGGTGATGGAGTAACTTATGCTTGGCTCTGTCTCTAGGCAAATCAAAGATAAGGGGGTCATTGGAGGCAGTCAACATGGATTCACCAAGGGGAAGTCATGTTTGACCAACCTGATAACCTTTTATGAACACGTAACCAAGTGGGTAAAGAAGTAGATATGGTCTATCTTGATTTCAGCAAAGCATTTGATACTGTCTCCCACAGCATCCTCACTGCTAAACTGAGGAAATGTGGTCTGGATGATCAGGTGGGGAGGTGGACTGTGAACTGGCTGAAGGAAACAAGCCAGAGAGTTGTGGTCAATGGGACAGAGTCTAACTGGAGGCCTGTGTCTAGAGGAGTCCCTCAAGAATCAGTACTGTGACCAGTTCTATTGAATATATTCATCTATTACTTAGATGAGGGACTGGAGTGCACTATCAGCAAGTTTGCTAATGACACAAAACTGGGAAGAGTGGCTGACACACCTAAAGGCTGTGCTGCCATCCAGTGGGACCTGGACAGGCTGGGTAGGGAGAAATTCAATGAAATATAACAAGGACAAGTGTAAAGTGTTACATATGGGCAAGAACAAGCCCACGAATCAGTATAAGTTGGGGACCAACCTGTTACAGAGCAGTGTAGGGGAAAGTGACCTGGGGGTCCTTGTGGACAGAAGGATGACCATGAGCCAACAGTATGCCTGTCTGGCTAAGAAGGCCAATGGGATCCTGGGCTGTCTGGGCATGGTAAATAGGTCAAGAGAGGTTCTCCTCTACTCTGCCCTAGTGAGACCACATCTGGAATACCCTGTCCAGTTCTGGGGCCCTCAGTTCAAGAAGGACAGGCAATTGCTTGAGAGAGTCCAGTGCAGAACCAGAAAGTTTATTAAGGGATTGGAGCATCTCCCTTCTGAGGAAAGGCAGAGGGAGATAGGGTCTTTCGCCTGGAGGAGACTGAGATCTCATAAATGTCTTTAAAAATGTAAAGGG
>VZTY01035894.1:0-11985 GCA_013400935.1 Turnix velox | reverse complement strand
CTCAGTCTCCTGCAGGTCACAGCAGGAACTGTCAGGGTTCAGCTCTAGTTTAAAGCTTTGGTGCTTACCCCGAGTTTCTAAATGTTGGTCAGAATGGAAGGGGACTGGTGCTGGCAGGCTCGGGCTGTTTGTGTGGCCACAAGGGAGGTGTCACGTGGCAGGAACAACAGCCACTTTCTGTCCCTGTGGCAAGGAGGAAGCAGGCTGAGAGGAGGAAGTGGCTGCCACCCACGGTGGCACAGCAGTGGCACTGGGGTGGGCAGAGAGGTTTTGGCTGGAGCAGGTTTGCAGGTAGCAGGTTGGAGTGTGGAGTTGGCCCTGAGACACTTTGTGGTCTGAGCAGCTTTTGCTGTGTGTCTGTCTGTCTGTCTGTCTGCCTCTCACTAATCTCCCGTGGCTGTCCTGTGACTCCCTGCATGCCATAACCAGCGTGCCACAAGGTCTGGCAGCATCTTCTCTCACAGCTGACCTGCTCCCCCCTTTGCCCTCTCCCCCCTCTGCCCTTTCTGCTGCTCAGAACAACCGTAAGAGCCCCGGGAAGGACATCAACGTCACGGGAGTGTGGGAGAAGAACGTGACGGGGCGCGGTGTGACGGTGGTGGTGGTGGATGACGGTGTGGAGCACACCATCAAGGACATTCAGCCAAACTATGTGAGTGCTGCTGCCCACAGAGCCTGACCCACACTGGCAGCCCTTTCCCTGGGGGATTCTTTAGCCACGCTGCAGGTTGCCAGCCTTGTGTGTGAGCTCTGAGCTGGCTTCCCTCTGCTCCACAGCACCTGCTGAGGCCACCTCTGATAGTCCCTTCCCCCCAGCAGTGTTGAGCTGCAGCCCTTGTGGAAGCTGCTTCCAAATCCCCTTGACTTCCAGGCTGTTTCAGCCCCCTGAAGTGCTGCTTTTCCCCAAACGAGGAGAGCAGAGCCCTGTGTCCTGACGGTGGGTGTCTCTGCAGAGCCCAGAGGGCAGCTATGACTTGAATTCCAACGACCCCGACCCTATGCCTCACCCCGACGAGGAGAACGGGAACCACCACGGGACTCGCTGTGCCGGGGAGATCGCGGCTGTGCCCAACAACAGCTTCTGCACCGTGGGGGTGGCCTTCGGGAGCCGCATCGCCGGTGGGTGTGTGAGGGCTGCTGCCCCCTCTCTGCTGCTCCCTGCCTGGCCCTTGCTCTCAGCTCAGGCTGTGGGGACAGGCAGGGTGTGAAGGTCCATCTGCCTGTCCCCTGCAAAGCCAGGGAATGTCCTGCTCTGGCCTTGCCTGTGTCCAGCAGGAGATGAGGTGTGTGCCAGGCAGGACGTGTCCCTGGCAGGGCAGAGGACTGAGCTGCAGCCTGAGACGTGATTCCCTGTGTACGCAGCAGATGGTGCCACATTCCCTGGCTGTGCCACTGGGTTTGGGTGGGCACTGCCAGCAAAGCCCAGCTGGCAGGAGGAAAGATGAGCTCATAGTTTAACTGGGTAGGGAGTGGAGAACAGGGAGGGTTTCACCTGGCTGCTTCTTTGGGCTCCAGAGCTGTACCTGGGAGAGCAGAGTGGGGCAGCCTCGAGCACTGTCAGTGGACTGGGCAGTGCCCTGGCAGTGTGGGGGTGCTGGAGCCAGCCTGGTGCCAGCCAGGGCTGAGAGAGCCAGCACATCCCTGGGCTGCTCCTCTCCTGTGGGGGGAGTCAGAGCTGCGGCAGCCAAAAGCCGTGTTGCTGTGTCAGGCGGGAGCTGCGATGGGTGGGCGGCAGCGCTGGATATAAATAGGTTTAATTGAGACACTTGGTTTCCATTTGTAGCATCTTTTGCCAGGCGGGGCTGTGATGCAGAGCAGGAATTGTTAATGATTTGGGTCACTGAGAGCTCAGCACTGAGCCTCCACTGGCTTTGTTGAACAAGTGGCTTCTCCCTCTTCATCTGAGCACGATACCTGGGAGGGGGAACAGTTGTTGCAGGCAGTGGGATAACTGAGGGTGGGATGTGCAGAAGCAATTCCTTTCCTGCCAAGGCATTTGTCTGCACTGTTGTCCTTCACCTTGCAGGCATCCGTGTGCTGGATGGGCCTCTCACTGACAGCATGGAGGCCATTGCCTTCAACAAGCACTATCAGATCAATGACATCTACAGCTGCAGGTGAGCCCCAAGGGGACCCCGAGCTGAACCAGAGAATGAGCCCCACTCTGCTTGGGGACATGGGCACAGCTCATGGCTGGATGCTCACACCAGTTCCTCCTCTCCTGTGGCTCCAGTTAGCCTCGAGGCAACAGAAGCAGCACCTTTGTGGGTCCTGTGAGTGTGCCTGGGAGGTGAGCAGTCAGTCAGGCTGCCAGGTGCTGGTCTGTCCCACAGGGGGGACACCCTGCTTGGTCCCCTGGGTCCAGGGCCCTCTTTGCTCTGCACTCAGGTTGTCTCAGAGTCACTTCAGTGCTGCTGTGACACTGTGCAGGGTGCCTGTGGTTGGAGTCTGCCCTCTGAGCTCTGCCCCAGCACCTCCCACAGGCTGGTGGCGCTGGAGGGGCCACCGTGTCCCCTGCTGTGGTCAGGGAATCCCAGCTGAGCTGTGTGACCAGGACTGGAATGTGTGAGAAGCTGGTTGTTAAAGAAAAAACATCAAACATGTTGTCCCCTGGAATGTGACCCAGGCACAGCAGAGGGGTCCCAGCAGAGAGGGGCCAACCTGATGGATGGGAAAGGGCAGAGCCCTGCAATCCCAGACGTGGGACTGGAAATAACTGGTGGCTGCTTGTAGCTCACTGCAATGGGAGGAAGAGCTCTTGTCTGTAAATCCTGGGACTGTCACTTCATGGTGTCTGTCATTGCAGCTGGGGTCCAGACGATGATGGGAAGACTGTGGATGGCCCCCATCAACTGGGAAAGGTAAAAAACAATCCCAGCAGCAGAGGTCCCTCCTCTGGTCCTTGTGGTTTGTGTCCTGCCTGTCCAGGCAAGGAGGGACACTGCCGTGGCACAGAGCACGTTTGTTTGCTGCCAGCAGAGGTGTTGCAGGTCACTGTGCAGTGGGGAGAGGTGACGTGGCTGAGGGAGGGCAGTTCAGGCAGGATGGGATGAGCTTTTCAGGGAGGACAACACATTTTTGCAATCTGTGGTGTTTTTCTGACAACATTTACAACCCAAGGGATACTTCCCACTCAGGATATGGAGCATTCCTGGTGCTCAGGCAGGGAGTGCTCTGGAATTTCAGTGTCTGCTCAAAGCTGGGACTCTCTGAACTGGGTGAAATATGGTCTGGGTGGTTGTGACTGGCCCCACTGTCACTCCAAGGACTTGGCAGGGCTGGCTACTGAAATATCAAAGTGGACTTTGATTGCTGGATGGGGATACCAGGGCACACGTGTCCCTCTGTGCCAGGGTTAGGTGCAAGGGCCAGGAGAGCCCTGTCCCCTCAAAGGGCTGGCAGGGACTCTGGGCAGGGGAAGGCTCTGCTTGCCCACATGCCCTGACCCCAGGGATGGTTCCTTCCTTCTCCACAGGCTGCCCTGCAGCACGGGGTGATTGCAGGTCGCAGGGGCTTTGGGAGCATCTTTGTGGTGGCCAGTGGCAATGGTGGGCAGCACAATGACAACTGCAACTATGATGGCTATGCCAACTCCATCTACACTGTCACCATAGGTGAGTACCTGTGTCTCCTCTCTCCTTCCATCTAGTCCATTATCTCCAGAGGGGTAGCATAGTACAGTGAGAGGTTATTTCTTGCAGAGTTGGGTTGGGTTTCCCTGCCCAGGTCCTGTCCTGTGAAAAAGCAGAGCTGGGGGACAGGGCCTGAGGGGCTCCTCACCTTGCCCTTTCAGCAGGTGGAACCAGCCAGGCTTCTCACAGTCCTCGCCTTTGACTTCTTCCCAGGTGCAGTAGATGAGACGGGCTCCATGCCGTTCTATGCTGAGGAATGTGCCTCCATGTTGGCTGTGACCTTCAGCGGTGGGGACAAGATGATGAGGAGCATTGTGAGTACCCCATGAGGCACGTGCCTTCTCCTGGGCTCTGCTGGCCTCAGGGCTGGTACAGGGGACAAAGCTGTCCCTGCTGTGTGATGCTTAGGCTGGTAGTTGGGGTGCTTTTTGTGGCAGGGAGTGAACATTTGGGGGGCTGTGGCTCAGCTCTGGGGACTGAGGCACTCCCTGCCCCACCAGCCCTTCTCTCAGGGACAGTTGGGAGCAGCATCAGGCTCTTTAAAGCACTTGGCCCCAGCTCCTTCTTCCTTCTGGCACATGTGTCTCTCCCAGATGAATTTTTCAGAATATTTTTATCAGCTTTTCCTTTTTTTGCCAAAAAATGAGTTCTCGTCAACAGAATGTCCTTTTTGTCTGAGCCAAGGAGCTTGAGCCTGACCCAGCCTGTTCCTCCCTTGGTGCTGGGACTCTCAGGCTGACCAGTCCCTTTGGCAGGGACCTGTGGGACCTGTTCCTGTCCTGCAGAGCCCACCCTGGGGCAGCTTGGGCTCCCAGGCCTGTGTTTTGGGTTGAGATCAGCAGCAGCAGCAGAGTTTGCTCAGGAATCAAGGGGGTGTGATGGGTGAAGGATGGTGGCTGGGGAGCTCCTGTGGGCAGGGACACAGGGCTGTGGCTCTGTGCCTGCAGAGAAGTGATTCCAGGCTGGTCAAACAGGCTTCTCCACATGCTGGGTGAACCTGGGGAACAGGTAGAGGAGCCACCTGGTAGAGTCAGAGCAGGAACCCCAGCCCAGATACAGTGCAGTCTGCATGGAGCAACAACTGGGCTCGTGGCAGGGAAATTAAAACCCAGAATGGAGCTAATTTGTCCTTTCAGAACTAATTTCAATTGTCCCAAGCTGGTTTGGAAACTCCTCATGTTAGAAAAAAGGGAAACAGCAGCAAAACAAGGGCCCTGCTGCACTTTCCTCAGGAGTTAGAGCTTTGGTGTGCCCCTGCCATGTCACAGCTTCTGCATCCCTTCCTCTGGAGGACATTCCTCTTGGTGCCCTTTAACCATGCCTCAGTGATGTCAGAGTTAACTTCTCAGCAGCCATCTGCTCAGCTGCTTTTTTTTTTTTCTTTTACCAGACTGTAAACTTTGTGTGGTTTCCTTAATGGGAAGAATTTAATACAGCTCCTGGCACAGGCTGTGTTTCCTACTGAAAGTTTATGCTGCTCAGGGTGTTCTTTGCAGGACGTGCAGGGCCCAAGCATGAGCTGGATCACAGCTGGCAGAACATCAGGGAGCTGGGCAGAGAAGGCAATGAAACCCATAGTGGCAGAGCAGGCTGTCACCCCACGGGCAGCACAGGGACTGCAGTCAGGTGGCATCACTTGGGAGCCTCTTACTGCTTCTTTTGGGGCTCTGTGAGCAGCCCCCCACTGGGCTGTTTTTCCTCCAAGCTCCCAGCACAGACCCATATCTTTCCACTGGTGTCCTCCCTACCTTGTACTGGTTTGTGCTGGGTACTCACATCCTGGCCAGGAGCTGTCTGGGAAATATTTCCAGGCTTTTCAGCAGCTAATCCCTGACTCTCCCCTACTCTGCTTGTTGTTGTTGTTGTAGCCTTGGCTGAGGGAGGATGACAGGATCTCTGGCTGCCCCTCCTGTCTCCCAGCCTGATCTCAGCAACCACAGAGAGAAGGAAAGCTCGTGTGCTGCAAATTCCTCCCTTAAGCCTTGGGGGGAAGCTGACTGTGCAGAAGAGATGGCTGGGAAATGGGGAGATGTGGTGTTTGCAGGGAGGGTGTCTTGGGAATCCTTGTGCACCCAGAACCCTACCTCATTTTGTCTGGAAGCTGGGTGCTGGGCTGGGTGTGCTGGATTCACACTGGGTGCTGCCCCAGCTCACTTTTCTCTGTCCCTGTTTCCCCCTGGTCCCAGGGAAGCAGGAGGTGTCCCTGGGTGAGGGACTGTGGGCACTCAGCCTCACTCCCTGCTTCTCCTCCTGAGACTCCTGGTGTGAAGGTGCATTGTCACCATCTGTGTTCCCTTTGGAAGGCAGCTGAGTGCTCAGCTCTCGGGCATGCAGCAGTGTTATCTCTCCTCTCTCCTGGAAGGTGACAACAGACTGGGACCTGCAGAAGGGCACGGGCTGCACGGAGGGACACACGGGGACATCAGCAGCTGCTCCCCTGGCGGCTGGGATGATCGCACTGATGCTGCAGGTGCGGCCGTGTCTCACCTGGAGAGATGTTCAGCACATCATTGTCTTCACTGCCACCAAGGTGAGTGAGTGGCCCTTCCTTCCTCCCTCCACCCTCTGGGGATGCTGTAGGACGGCTGAAGCCCTACATCCTTGTTTATGTCTGCCTGCCCCTCTATAAATCTCTCCCAGTTGTCTGGCTCCTGGCAAAGGCATTGCCTTTTCCCCTCGCCCCTTGTTCCTCCCAGGAATGTGGCTGAGGCATTTCCCTCTGACGTGATAACAAATGGGGTATTTGCTCTGGGAAAGCTTCCATCTGCCAGCCCTACAGGTCTGCAGGGCCTCACCGTGCCCCTGGAGCAGTGAGAAGTTCTGGCTCTGGCTTTTCTTCCAGCTCTGCACAGAGCTGGGCCCTTGGAAACAGATGTAAGAGCCTGGTGGCAAACACAGCTTTTTCTTTTGCTCAGTTTCCACTCCAGTAGAGCTGACTGCAGAGAGCAGAGTGGGAAGTGACTGTAGCTGTCAGCTTAGGGACAGGCCCCTGGAGAGCAGGAGTGCGTGTCCAGCTCACACTGTACTCACTTTGGCACAGGGCAGCCTTTTCCAGCACTCTGAGCCAGCACTGCCAGAGCTCTACAGGCTCACAAGTGATGGGACCCAGATCTATCCTGGCCCAGCTCTTGTTGATTTAAAGGACCTGGTTCCCTCTGCCCAAGGCTGGTGCCACCCTGCAGGCTGAGTGTCTGGGCAGCAGGGAGCAGCTGGGATGTTTCAGAGCAGAGGCATTTGTGCCCTTTTGTGCTGCTTCATTTCCTTTCTGAGGAGCTGGGAAGCCTGTTTGTCCTGGGACTTGTTTCAAACAAAGGTCAAACTGTTCCTTTCTAAAAAGGCCATGAGGGTTTTGCTTCCCCATTGCTACAGGGTATTTCTCAGCCTCCTTCCTCACAGGTTCCCTGTGCTGTGTGTGGCAGGGCTGACACTGTCCCCAGGGGTGACAGGAGTGTCCTCCCTTCCTTTGCAGTACGAGGATCGCCACGCCAAGTGGGACATGAACCAGGCTGGCTTCAGCCACAGCCACCAGCATGGCTTTGGCTTGCTGAACGCCTGGAGGCTGGTCAATGCTGCCAAGGTAATTCCTCTCCCTCTCCCAGCTGGGACCTGGAGGCACCAAGAGTGGTGGCAGAGGCTCCTGCAGTGGCAGTGCCATGGTGGGACACTGTTGCCAGCTCTTTGGCCGTCCCTCACTCTAAGGCTGCTTTGGGTATGAAGTAATGAGGCTTTAGGCAGTGCCTGAAACCTGCCCCTGCTCTCTCAGCACTATATATAGCCATGGTGAGAGGCTCTGCTGGTGGGAGAGGACAGCTCTGATTGATGGCTCAGGGAGGTTTGTCACCAGCCCCAGCACCTTCCTCCTGCCCACTGAGGGAATGGGGCGTTCTCAGCTGCTGTGGTCAGAGCAGGAAGGGACATCCCCATCTCTTCCTTCCAGTGCCTGCAGTGGTGTGGAGACCAGGACACATCCCTTTGGCACTTGGTCCTCACTCATGCCTGCAGCACTGTGCAGCACTGCTGCTCTCTGAGAGTTGCCAGCAGTGTCCTCTCTCCCTCAGGAGCTTCCAGGCTTCTCTCTCTCCCTGTAGCACTTTGGGTTCTGCTGTTTCCTGTCCTCTTTCCCCTGGGGCTGGAACTTAATGGCTTCCACTGACCACTCAAAGCTGCTGAGGTGTTGGCAGAGAAAAAACCAGGGTGGTGTGAGCCTGGGAGGCTGCAGCCTCTCACTGACTCCTGTCCCCTGACAGATCTGGGAGTCTGTGCCATACCTGGCCTCCTACGTGAGCCCCGTGCTGAAGGAGGGCAGGAGCATCCCCTTGCTGCCACAGGAGCTGGAGGTGGCCTGGAATGGTAAGAGCAATTCTGGGACCCCAGAGTTTGGGGTATAGCTGGACACACTGACAGCCTGAACTGTGTGAGGCCACCGAGGGGTTAAGTGCTGGGCTGCCCTGAGCTTCTTCCTCACTCTTTCCACTGCCCTTCCCCAGGGGATCCATGGCTGCTGAAGTTGTCCCCTCCCTGATAACTCCATCCCTAGACTGGTGGCTTTGAGGAGCCAGACAGGCAGGAGGGAGCTGGGCTGGGCAGCGGCCAGACCCTCTGCTCTGCCTTTGACCATTTTAGGTAACGCTGCAGCTCCTGACTTGGCTGCTCTCTGGCCACACCAACAGGCTCTGCCTGCTACCAGTGGGAAGGAGAGCCTGGCCCCAAACCCTTCCCATACCCCAGCAGGGCCCAGCTCTCTGGCTACTGGAACTGAGTTCTGGGCCACCAATTCCCTCCCAGTGCCAGGGCAGATGCTGCCCCAGGGGCCCTGCCTGTGCCAGCTGCAGCTCCTGGCAGGGTGCTGGGGCTTGGCAGCACCCAGAGGCTGTGTCCCAGGGTGGAGGTGCCCCTGGAAAGAGTTTGGAGCTTGGCCTGTGGGTTGCCTGGTCCTGGGGGCACCTGCTTTGGGTGCCCTCAGCGTTGTCAGCTGGGGCTGCTGAGAGCAAGCTGAGCCATGAGCTGAGCTGAGCTCGGGGTGCCAGGCTTCCCCCTGCTATAATTAGCAGCCCCGGGCCCAGGGAGCTGTGAATGATTTGAGATGAACACCAGGCTTCTCATCCCAGTCCTCTTCCAAACCTGCCTCCTGGGTAACTGTGGGTTCAAAGCAGCCTCTGGGGCTGCCAAAGGCTGGCGCCATGAGCGAGCAGGAAGGATTTGAGGAAGGATTAGATATTGCTTCGTTGTGGAGGCCAAAACTCTCTGGGTGGGCTCCTGAGTGAGGAGCAGAGGCAGAGCTGGGAGCTGAGGGGCAGGGCCACAAGAGGTGGAGGCAGCAGGTGAGCCCTGGTTGGGAAACAAGGATTTGGCTGCAGATAAGAGGCAGCTGGGAGTGAGAGGGAAGGGAGAGGTCACAGAAAAGTGTAGGTTCCAGTTGTCTTCCTGCTCTGGGACAAGCTTTGGATGCCTGTGAGTCAGTTTTCCTGTTTCTAAAGCTGCTCTTGCCTTTCACCATCTCCTCCTCACCATCTCCTCCCATCCTTTCCCAGTCACCACTGCCAACCTGGAGCTCTCTGGCATGAGGACCCTGGAGCACGTGGCAGTCACTGTCACCATCACCCATCCCCGCCGTGGCAACCTGGAGATCAGGCTGGTGTGCCCCAGTGGAATGATGTCCCTCATTGGCACTGCCAGGAGCATGGACTCGTGAGCAGGATGGAGGGGGGGGAATGGGGGTGTGAAGGCTCGTGTTGCTGTGCAGGACACCCAGGGCACAGCTCCAGCCTCGTGGCCTGGGCTCTTTTACCCTCTCATGGCTTGTTTCTGCTCCCCCTTTGGCAGGGACCCCAATGGCTTTGCTGACTGGACCTTCTCCACGGTGAGGTGCTGGGGTGAGGAGGCTCAGGGCACCTACAGGCTGCTCATCAGGGACATTGGTGAGTCCTCCCTGCCCCAGGCACTGTGTGTGGAGCTGCCAGCTCAGCTCCTGGGCAGCCTTGGCTCAGCTCCACGTGGTACCACCCAGCTGGGTGCAGAGGGCTGTTTCTCACCCATCCAACCTGTTTCTTCCCCAGGAGATGAGAGTCTGAGGCCTGGCACCTTGAAGCAGTGGCAGCTGACCCTGTATGGCTCCTCCTGGTCCCCAGCAGAGATGAAGGAACGGCAGAGGTAGGACACCACAAACCCTGTCTTGGAGGAGAGATGGGAGATGGAGGGCTAAGGGGCACTGATGGGGCCTGTGGGACCCTGGTGGGGCCTGTGGGACCCTGATGGGGTGGCTTTGTCCCCCAGGCTGCTGGAGGAAGCCATGAGTGGGCAGTACCTGAGCAGCAACTTCTCCCTGCCCTGCCCACCAGGGCTAGAGATCCCCAAGGAGCAGCACTACACCATCACAGCCAACACCCTCAAGGTGAGTCTGCCTGTGAGCTGAGGGGTGCTGGCACCAAGTGGGCAGGAGCAGGAGCCCACCTTGCTGCTCCTCCTGCTGCTGTGGCTTCTCTGCTGGGTGCCAGCGGGGCTGTGGAGTGGTTAAAGCCTTTGTTTCTTAAGGGGTTTTCTCCTCCACAGACCCTCCTGCTGCTGGGCTGCTTTGCCGTGTTCTGGACTTTCTACTACATGCTGGAGGTTTGTCTGACCAGGAACAACGTGGGGCTCGACCTGACCTGCAACAGCCCCTCCACCTGCAAATGGTACCAGCAGGGAGGGAAGCACAGAGCCCTGGAGAATGGCCTGGAGATGGAGTCTGTGCCTCTCTACCACGAGAAGGATGTGGATGATGTTGAGATGGAGTGTGAGCACCCAGAGCCAGGCCAGCAGGATGAAGGGGAGGAGGGGTCCTGGACCCCCACCCACCCCAAACTCTCCAGTGGGGGCAGATCCACGGGTTTCCAGGAGACATCCCCCACAGGAGCAGGGTACCTGACTGCAGAGCTGTGCTCAGAGGACAGGGAGCACCAGAGCTGCTAGATGGGGCTGGGGCTGTGCCCTCCCTCTCGGTACGTCCTTCCTCAGCACGGACAGCAGAGACTCCTGAGCCACCAGCCCCTGGCTCCCACAGAAAGTGGTGTTGGAAATGGCTCAGAAACAAGGAGAAGTAGTGCTGGCAGTGGAAGGGGAAAGCAAAGCAAGCCTTAAACCCATTCCTCATGCTGCCTGCCCTGCAGCAGCAGCAGCAATGCTCAGGGCTTCCCTCTGTGCGTGGAGCAAGGTCCTGGGGGTGATGGTCCTGCTCCACGTGGCCTTGCAGCAAGGGGAAGAAGCAAGGCTTTCTCCCTCATCTTTGCAGAATGAGCCTGGAAAAAAAGTCAGCAGCTGCCTGTGCAGGTAGGGACCCTGTAGCACTGTCATTTGCTGGGCCAGGAGCTGGCCAGTAGCCACCAGTTACACCCAGCTTTAGAAGCAGGGAGTCATTTTGCCCATCTCCAGCCTGTGCTTGCTCCCTGCCCTGCATGCTCTGACCCCACATCTCCCACAGCCCCACGGGGCTCTCTCAGGGGGACAGGACAGGGCTGTCCCCACAGTGGGGAGCACCAAAACACCTCTGGTGGCAGGTGTTGTGGTTGGGAGCTGTGGCTGCTTCCCCCAGTTGGCTCCCTGCTGGTCTCTGGGGTCTCAGCTTGTGCCCAGGAGGGCTGAGGTGTTGGTGATGCCCACATTGGGCTGGGCAGAGGCCGAGTTGCTCTGGCAGCAGCTGGTCTGTGGGGTGGGCTTGGCTCCTTCCTGCATCTTGGGGTTCCTTGGTTTATTTTTTTAAAGCCGGGGTTTGGTTTCTTTTTTAATCAGCAAAGCCCTTTTGTGTAGCTTTCCAAGTAAAGTCTCAAAAACCCTTCTCTCCCCCTCATTCCTCACTCCTCGTGCCCCCCAGCTCTTTTTTGCTGTGGGAACTGGAGTCACCCCTGTGGGGTCACTCTGCTGTATCGGGGTGCTGGGGCTGCTCCCTGGGAACTGGGGGAACTGGGGCTGCTCCAGGGCTGGGCTGGAGCGAGGAAAAACATCCTCAGCTCTGCTGTCTCCAGGTTGAGAGCTGAAAGGAGGAGCAGAGGTGGCCCATGTTGAGCCCAGCAGCTTTGATGGAGGGTGTCTTTGGCTGTCTCAGCCCCAGCAGGCAGAGTGAGGGGTCAGGTGGGAGGAAACCTCGTCAGGCTGAGATAGATGAATAACCTTTTAATGTTGAGAAAGACGAAGTACAAAACCGAGGCCCATTCTCCTTCCTCCCCGTTGGCAGGGATGTCTCTGGCAGGGATGTCTCTGCGGTGGCTGCTGCGAGGCTGGGGGGTGGCTCCGGGGGGTCCCTTCCCTCCCGGCGGGGCCCGGCGGGGTGTGCGAGGCCGGGGTTGGGGGGGGGCTGAGGGGACAGGCTGCTGCAGGGTCG
>VZTY01035864.1:252371-347831 GCA_013400935.1 Turnix velox | reverse complement strand
TAATGAGGACAGCCTAACCCTCCCTGTACACCAGTAGAGGCCGCCCTCCCGCTCAGATGTGACCTCCCGCACAGGCTGCTGCGCATGCGCTGCCTGCTGCAGTTTTGATTTTTTTGTCGAGCAGCAGAGACAGTGTGCTTGTCTGCTCGGCGATTGCCCGTTGGCGCGTTAGCGGCTCGTTTAAATCTCCCTCCGCGCCAGCTGGTTCCGCCCTCGCTTGCTCAACCGAGAGCACCACCGCCGCTGCTCTCTCTTTTCGGCTTGTAGAAAGCCCTGGAAAGGAGCTTCTTGCTGTTTTCTGCCGAGAGTGGCTCAGACGGTGAAGGCTTCCCCACACCGGAGCTCGTCTGCTCGGCGATTGCTTGAGCAATGTACTTGAGGAATTTTGTACTGCTGTAGCATCTCCATTGATAGACATAATTTGTTTAAAAAGAGGTCATAGGAGTTCTTTCAGAAAAGATTTTTATTTAAAATATTTATAATCAATTACACCTAATGTACTAGTTCACAAACAGACAACAAACCCCCTCCTCTTCTTCTTGTCCTATGTTCTCAGGAACAGAAGAAAATTGAAATGTTTGGATCAATGTCCTCTTTTTAAAACATCATCCCTTTCCTGTAACCACAGAAGGGGTTTTGAAAGATAATATGTTAAACTGTTGTTAAGCTGCTCTGAATTCTAGGTAATTTGTTGAGGACCCGGGTGTTTCTACTATTAAGGGTTAGGAACAATAAATTCATCCTGTTTGTAGCCTGTCGGTTTATATCCGTTCTTGAATCTGTCCATCTTTACATAGTCCTGATATATTCTGTAATATATTATTGTCCAAGATGTGATAACTGCACAAAACCGCAAGATGACACAATCTGTATCCTAAAGAACTTAACTATGGAAATTTAAGGAAGTCAGATGTAATAATCTTTCATCATGTCTCTACAGTAGCTACCAGAGGAATTATGCTAGAGTAAGTGACACTTTGGAAGACTGGCATGGAGAAAAGCAATTGCTATTTCAAAATGTTGCTGAGTTTTTATCACATGTTTCTATCCTGCAGTAAAAAATTAAAATTTCAGCAACTTTAGTTATGTTAAATGAGAAAGTATAGGCCCACAGAATATTAGAGATGGGAAAATAAAAAATCTCACTTTTTCATAGGGAAAACAAATACCCTGAGTAATGAGTAACAAACTTTTTTGAATCAAAATAAGCGAGCTTCATATCCAATTGTTTTGAATAAGTTTATAGTTCTGTCCCTGAATCAATTTTTGATAGAGATTGGTAGAGGTGTCCAGCTGCAAATGGACAAACACTTTCATAATCACACATGATGAACTGGATTACATTAGGGAAATTTTTAATTTACTAGTTAGGATTCTTATTGAAGTTTCTTTGAAATAGCCTTAATTTTGGTCTTAACTTTATATCATTCTTATCTAACAGCTGGTTTTGTTCTATGATGATTTAATAATTTCCTTCTGTCTCGTTCACTGTAGCAAGTTTTTTGCATCCCATCAGTATTGCTTTTTAAAATTGTATTTTAGATATTACAATGTATGATTAAGACAAGTAAAATTCTTTTCATCTGTGGTGATAAAAGCCTGTCTCTGTGGTAGAGGTTATGTGAAGTTTTGTGCTTTCCCAGGTAGTACTTTTAATTTAACAGATCCTCCCTTCATTTTGTGAAAGATGGGTTGTATAAGAGTAATATTTTTTTAATTAGAAGTTAATAGATTGCATCAGAGTAATATATTTCATGTAATCATAGAATGGTTTTAGTTGGAAGGGATCTCAAAGATCATCTGCAATGGGCAGGAACACCTCCCGCTACCCCAGGTTGCTCATAGCTCCATCCAGCCTGGCCTTGAACACTTCCAGGGATGGGGTGTCCACAGCTTCCCTGGGCAACTTGTTCCAGTGTCTACCGCCCTCACAGTAGAGAGCGTCTTCCTAATATCTAATTTGAATCTCCCCTCTTTCAGTGTAAAATCATGCTTCAGCCCTCTGAACCTCCCTGGGACTCTCTTCTGGACTGGTTCCAACAAGTCCATGTCCTTCCTATTCTGGGAGCTCCACAACTAGATGTAGTAATCCAGATGAGATTCCACAAGAAGGGCAGAAGCACCTTTCTTGACCTGCTAATTATGTTTCTTTTAACACAGCCCAGGATACAATTAGCCTTCTGGACTGCAAGCACACATTGCCAGCTCATATTCAACCTTTCATCCACTGTCACTCCCAAGGCCTTATCAACAGAACTGTCTTTGGTCCATTCTCTGTCCAGCCTGTATCTGTACTTGAGATTGCTCTTTCCCAGGTGCAGGAACTTGTGTTTGGCCTTTTTGAACTTCATGTGATAGGCATGAGCCAACATCTACAGCCTGTCAAGGTTCCTCTATATTGCAGGTCTTCCTTTGCACATGTTGACCATTTGGTGGTCAACCACCAAGTAACACACCACTTGGTATCATGAGCAAACTCACTGAGGGTGCTCTGAAGTGCACTGGCCATGTCACCACCAAAGAAGTTAAACAACACTAGTTCCAGCATTGACCCCCAAGGAACTCTGCTTGTCACTGGCTTTCTCTTGGACATTGAGCCAATGACCACAATTTCCCATAAGAAGGTAGGTGGCTACTTCAGCAAGACAAAGTAGTAGATTTTGTTTGTATCAGTCTGAGCAAACCATGTGGTGAATGACAAATTGTCACAAAAGAAGGCAGCTAAGAGTAGTGGGTCCTGTAAAATCATGAACAGGAAGGGTACAGCAGTGTGGTTGTTTTGTTTTTTTTAAGAAAGATCAATCGTCAAGATCAATACTATGTAATATTTTAACTAGTGTATTTTGTTCCAAGAAATTACTCTGAGTATTACCAATGATAAGAAGGACCTGGTGATTCTGCAGTAGAAGTGGGTGATATCATGGAAGACAGGAGGTGATCCGTGGTCCGGAGTTAAAGAAAAGTTGCTTAATACTCCAAAGTGCAAAAGTCATTAATTTGCAGTTAAAAAGCAGAATGTGTGCTACAAATTAAGACCTGGAGAAGCCTGCATAGTAGGGAAGGGTATTTTATTATTAACATAGACTGACTTTAAGCAGACTAGCATTAAATGAAAAGTTTTATCACATTTCTCAGATTTGAAATCAGTATCACTAGCCTTTATCATAGAGTCTTTTTTCTTAAAGTTAAAATTTTGTTTTTCCTTTACCCCCATTTTTTTGTTGCCTTTATAAAATCTTTATGTTGTGTAGTAGTGATCTGAGGAAATGGCACTGTGCTTTAGCCATCTCTTCAGTGTGTGCAGCCAGGAAATCTCTTCGGGGATAACAGCTTGATGCAAGCAAAATGTCGATATGTTGTGTGCCTCCTTAGCTTGGATAGCCGCTGGTTACCGTGCGTTGCAAGCCAATTGGCTACACACCTTGTTTAGGCTACACCACACAGCCAATCGCGCACACGCATCAGTCGCCATTCGAACCGACACCCGACTCCTACTAGCGGGGTAACTGGCCAGCAATAGCAAAACCCCTCCAGCAGCCACCTGACCTTCCTATCCTTAGTAAGCAAGTGTTACGACCTGCAGGCTGGAAGCCCAGGCATTCTTCACCCTGCAGTAAGTTTTGACTTTAAGCTCTTTGTTATCTCTCCACTTAGCAACTAAGCTGCAATACATGGGGGTCCGCTCTCTAGAGCAAATGCTACACACATCTAGTGAAGGGTCTCTTAGGGAACTCCAATGCATAAAGTACAAGCAGAAGCTGAGAGCACTGTTTAGGAGAACAGAAACAGCGATACTAGTGCTGCCTACAAATGCCTCATGGGTGATCGCAGAGACACAACCAGAGTCTTCTTGAAGGTGCACCGTGACAGGACAAGAAGCAATAGATAAAAATTGCGGCTTGGGAGATTCCAAGTACATAGATAATTTTTCAGTTTCTTTTTTGCTGTGGTCCCATATCCAAACAGGGAGCCTGAGAGGGTTGTATGATATCTGTATCTGGAGAAACTCAGATCAGGCTGGTTAGCACTTTATTGGATCAAGTGGAGTGTTTTTGAGCAGGAAGTGTTAGATTGGTAACCTCCGTGGGTATCTTCCAACATGAATAATTTGATGATGCTGCCAGCTATTTTGTTTGCTGGATTGCCACTTGGAGCCTCCTATTCCCTTTGACACTGGTGTTCTTCATTACAGTTATGTCCTTCTCAAAGGGTTGCCTGCCTTCCCTAACATTCAATATGACATAGGTGATTCTTCATTCTAGCAATCTCTAATATCTTTGTTACATTTTAATTCTGCATCTTTCAGTAGAATTTTGTAATGGTTTTATTTGTTGCAGATTCCAATCATGATAGAATTTCTTATCAGGGAATGGATTAGCACCTCAAAATTACTCATTGCCGACTTTCTGTATTTTCACCTTTTTGTCCTTCCTACTTTACAACATTTCTGGTGTTTCATATTTCATGGAGTTTATCACTCCTGGGGTTCTGCAGATTAGTTGGAAATAATAAAAAAGCATCCTTGGAAGCAGCTTTGAGAGAAATCAAGCTACCTCAACTATCATCTGTTTTGTTGAAACATGTTGCTTGCTGATTCAGAAAAGGGTTGAACTTCACAAATTACAGAAGTTGTACAGGAGCAGGGAATGACAGAGGTCTGGTTTAGTTTATTTCCTGATTTAAAATTTGTTAAAGTAGTGTGTAGAGCCTCATAGATTTATCTTTCTCTATAGAAATCTGAACAATTAAATATCTGATCTAAAGAAATATTATAAGTGATGCAAAAATGCTCTTTGCTCATACTGAGAAAGAGAAAACCCTTTTTCAAATTGATGAGGTTATAATGGATATTAAATACATCTTTTGGGATATACTTGCCATTTTGATTAATGGTTTGATTTTAATCACTCCTAAGCAGCAGTCCAACTGTAATTTATCTAGTTTTTCCATCTTTATACTGTTTAAGGAAAGAAATTCTTTAGGAAAACTGTAATAAAAGAAGATAGGATTGTTTAGAGATAGTTTCAATACAGTTTACTTCTGTCAAGATGTGACTAGAAGTGCAAATGAAGTATTAATGCCATTTAGAAAGACATTAATGAGTTTTAATCTGGAATACTATGTGTAACTGCCCATCTATAATTAAGAAGGTTGAAATCATGCTGAGCGGAAAGAGTTTCTAGGAATAAACAGCCCAATAGAAAAGACACAAAAAGCACTTGGCTGTGCAGAGTGAAAGCTAAGGGAATTTATTATCATCCATAGAAATACCACAGGAGAGATAAATTTTGGGGTGGGAGCTGGGTTACTGAGGATAAAGGACAGATAACACAAAAGCAAATCAGTTGAAGCAGGTTTCTGCTTGCAAAAGTGGCAAAGTAAAAAATATTGCAGTGTGACATCTGGTAGTAAAAACCTTTCATTGTTCTAATATCTTTTCCTCATTTGGTTAAATAAAAGAAGAGTAAAAGACTGTGAAATATTGTCTGAAGTAGCAAGGGCAGAGACTTGAACACCCAGGAAACCTTTTTCATTTGAGCTGGGAAGTTGTACTTAAGCTTACTCTGGACTGTGTCTCTACAAGTGTAACCAGCAGGTCAAGGAGGGTCCCTCTTCACTCTCATGAGACCCCAACTGCAGTACTGCATCCAACTCTGGAGCCCCCAGCATAGGAAGGACATGGACTTGTTGGAGCCACTCCAGAAGTGAGTCACAGGGAGGTTCAGAGAACTGAAGCACTTGTCCTGTGAAGACAGACTGAAAGAGCTGAGGTTGTTCTGCTTGGAGAAAAGAAGTCTCAGGGAAGACTTTAGTGTGGCCTTCCAGTACTTGCAGGTGCCTACAGGAAAGATGGAGAGGGACTTTATCAGGGAGTGGACTGATAGCTTGAGGAGTAATGATTTTAAACTGAAAGAGGGGAGATTTAAATTAGACATTAGGAAGACACTCTCTACTGCGAATGTGGTAGAAACTGGAACAAGTTGCCCAGAGAAGCTGTGGATGTCTCATCCCTGGAAGTGCTCAAGACCAGGGTGGATGGGGCTTTGAGCATCCTAGTGCAGTGGGAGGTGTTTCTGCCCATTGCAGAGGGACTGGATCCAAATGGTCTTTGAGGACCCTTCCAACTAAAACCATTTGATGCTTTGAGGACTCTGTTATTCCTGTGCACTGCCTATGGCTTACTCTGTTACCACATAAATTGAAGGTAGGTAGGGCAAACAGATTTTTAAATTAATATATCTGTTTCTGTATTTTCTTGTAGCTAAAAGTAACTGTAGCAGACTTTCAAAGAATTATCATATGAAATTATCACTGGAAGTCACAGTTGTTATTCCTGTGCTGCTTATTATTGGGAAGTCACCATTACAAAAAATATTTCTTTAAAAAATCACACCAAAAAAAATCAAAACAAAAGCCTTCACCTAAGCCAGTAGGCCAAATTAGACTTGTTTCTGATGCAGAGGATGAATTATGACCATTTAAGCTGCAGCACTTAAAGGTTTGTCCTTAAATTCAGTTCTGGCAGTGGAGATTTTCAGATGCCCATTCTGCTATTTCATGATGCAGTAGTTCCTAGAAATTTACCAAAAATGGATCCTACTGTATTTATCATTACTATTAAAGTAAGAAGAAGTCCCACTCCTAGACACCTAGAACTTTGCCTAGAGCAGATCAGGTATGGTAGAGGAACAGGTCAGGAGGAGCACAACTGTTTTCAGAATATATCAGCAATAGTATGTTTTCTGGCAGTGAAGTCATTTGGAAGAAATTTAATAGGTAGAGGACTAACTGGAAGAAGCAAGACAAAAGCAAAAGAGATCTCATAGGATGTAATTAACCAAAGAGGCAGGTGAGGGAAGAGTTAGAGTATAACTAGAACAAAAATAAGGGGAGAAAAGACAAAAATTACATCATGTGATTGGAGCAAGCTGTTCTGATACAGAGAATACCCAGGAAAAAGGCATGAGTTGGGCTATTGTCTTTAGCCTAATGGCCCCAGTAAAAGGACTGTGCTGGTTCCACTCTCTGGCTTCTTTCTAAAATTTCTTTTGTTAAGAGCAATAAGAAAGAAAATCTTCCAAAACAGTTCATTCCGAATGATTTTGAGCATTTACCAGCCAAGTTTAAATTTCATTGTATAAAATCATATATCATCAAAATGTAACCATAAGAGAAATTCTCTATTTTTCTGGTTATAAACTGCTCCACAATAAACTGCAGTGAATGTTTGGAAAAAAAATAGGGAGGGAAATTATGAGAAATAAGGGAAAGAAAGAATGAAATTGTGGTAGTCATAGGGAGGCATTGATGGGAAACTTGTATTGCCTGAAGTTCGGTAAAGCCAATGTGAGCTCTGATACCACGTATCGCTACATGATATTTAGCATGCAAATATATAAAGACACGTCCTACCTGCTTCAAAGATTCAGCCAACTTGTTGTTTCAAAACTCAGTTAACATATGAATCTCTGATCAACAACATGGCATGGCAGGATATGAAATCTTGCTGTTACAGCAGCATTGAGGTTGAATGTTTCAATATACATAACAAAAAGTGAGGAATGAATGGGGGAAGGAGAAACTGAAGACTGGAATGCAATTTGGTCAGGAAGCCCTGGTGGCATCTGTCAGCTTTTTACAGGATAAGACAGAACACAATGACAAAACACAAAAACAAGATAACAAGATGATGCAGTTGTATAAACAAGATAACGAGGCCTCCTAACCAAGAACCACAGAAACCTGAGGTATCAGCAGAATCACCCCCAAAGGTGAAAAGTTCAACCCTGAGGAAGACCAAGTGCTTCAACACTAGATAGCGGTGGAGCCCCCTACGACCACCCACCCATCCCTTCAGGACTATGTGAGACTGGGCAAGAAGTCAGAGCCAAATTAACATACGAAGCGAGACCCTGTATTAGCATAGACAAGAGTTTCATGAATATGTATGTATCTTGTGATATATGCCGTGATTCTGGGACCTGGGTGTGCACGTTAGGCAGAAGGAGCCCCTGTGCACCCGGCGCCGTAGATAAAGAATACCTGCCTACTCTCTATAAAAGA
The DNA here is from genome assembly GCA_013400935.1 of Turnix velox. Lineage (NCBI taxonomy): Eukaryota > Metazoa > Chordata > Aves > Charadriiformes > Turnicidae > Turnix > Turnix velox. Next base: position 339,767 of record VZTY01035864.1, on the reverse strand, counting down.
CTACTCGCATCTTTAAATCAGCTCCTTTAAATCAGATCTGTTCTGACCCTAAATTTCAGCCATAATGGTTCATATGGCATCCTTCTTTATTAGTACATTTCTTTAATAAGTTTCCAATGCAAACTGTTGATCCCTCCATTGTCTTAAAACTCCCATTGTGAAATCACAGTATATAAGGAAGTTGTTCTGGCATGTGGTAAGGTGCTCAAAAGTTTTGTAGAGTGTTTTAGACAGAAGCACGTCATGGCCATTTTAAAGTTTCATGTCATGGTTTATCATACCCTAACAACAGCCTAATGCAGGTGTCTTAAAGTCCTAATATACATGAGGAGCAGATGGCAATTTCTATTAAATAAATTTCACACATCCATAAAGCTTGTATCTGTTGTGAAGAAAGTAATGAGCAGAACTCTGCAAAGTTTGACCTCTGTATTTTTGTGCCTTTTTGTATGGGAAATTCAGTTACAGTGTGATTTGATATGAATGATTATTCGTGTTGAGAGATACTATTGTTTTTTTTGACAATGGAAGTGTCAGTGTTCCATCTCAGAACAAATTCTCAGTGATTGTTCAGGGAAAGAAATTTGCCTATGTTTAAAATACAGGAAATATTCCATTTTAAAAGGGTGCAAATTAAGGGTTTGGCTACAGGCAAAGAAATGCCAGAATTTAGAAATATGGAGTATGATGCAGTTTCAATTGATTATGAATTATGAAATGTCAGCTCTCACCAGAACTTGGGGAGAAACAGATGACTGCTGTACCAGTTTGGTTCAGTCATGTCTTTTTGACACCTCTAGTGGCCTTATCAACTAGTCCAGGCACACTTTTGCATAATCTTGAACAGTAAATATTTTTATCTCAGTGGTGAACTTCTCGATTACTATGAAAGTTATGGTGAATTTGACTTCTAATTACTGATTAGATAACTTAGAGTGACTTCAAGAGCTGCTGATACCGGCTGGGTTTAGATAATGATGATCTGGTTCTCATCAGTTCTTGCAAGTTTTCTCCTGAAGTGAAATGATTAAATAAGGCACTTGAATGTTTCCTAAAATGAAGATGAGAAAGCTGAGACAATAAAGCATAGGGGTTTTCTTATTGAGATAGTGTATTGCTGTTAATTAGGTCTGTGATTAATCGGCTATTAATTTCTGGTATTGAGTTCTTTTCATTAACCAATTTCATACACAAAGATGAAATTGGGAGTAGCCTAAGACCTCTATTCATAGATTTAATTTTTATTGTGTTTTTATGATTGCTTTTATTAAATGCAGGTATGTTGATTTCTGGTTTGATGGCTCGAATGCTCAGCTTGAAATTATACTTTTTCTTAGTTTGTTTTGATAAACTTCTTTTTCAGAAGCCATGAGATATTTAAAATTATTCAAAATTTTTTTCCATAAAACCTGTCTGTTCTGTCACATTATTTTTTAATCTGTTTGGTCTATGTCTAAACAAATGGACGAGAGAGGTATAGAAATTAGAAGTTGTTCTGCGTAATTAGGAATTGTGACTATCCTGGACTTTATCATAGGATTATCAAGGAGAAAGCTGTAGTAAAATATTTGTTTTGTTTTCACTCATTTTATTCTGGAAGAATTGGGCTTATATGTTCAGGACCTGTGAAATTTCTTCTCTGCATGAATAGCTGAGAAATACCAGTTTGAAGTCTAGTGGACCAAATTCTACATCCTATCTGTTCAGAGAATTAACAGTCAAAATCGATTCAGTAAATTAAAGTTTTCTTTGGTCTACTGCATTCTTAATGATGTTAATTTACTTGGTAGAGGGACATTTCAGGGTCTCTGTTGATGATACTTGTTAGTGATTGCTAGTTCTCAGCTTGATTATGCTTGCTTATGACTGGACTTTAATATAATCAGCTACACTCATGATACTTGTAAGTAATTTTAAAATATCTTAAGTTATCTACGTATTTTTCAAGAGGCGTGCTAATGTCATGGTTCAGGCTTAACATAACAGAGCTATAAACATAAAGCAAAACACATGGAGGAAAACCATATGTTATTTTTATTCAAGAAGAAACTTTACACATTTTTTCTGTCCACTTCACTTACCTTCTAAATATTTTTCATCTTATATGAGGTATTTGTTATCAATTTGTTATGATGCCAAATAGTTTTATACAGTGGAATCAACAATCTTCATTTCAGCATCTTAATTATGGAACAAGGAGCAGTTGATAAGAATTATTTTGCTATGAGCCTGGATATGTAACAGTGAATGGGGAAAGATCAGTATTGACCTAAATAATTCAAGAAAATGCCTACCTCTGCGTTTAGCATAAGAGAAGTCCTAAGGAAATCAATAAAGCTACTTAAAAGCTTGATGTTAAGTTGCACTTTATATGTTTCTTTGAACAGAAGCAACTATCTGTCATGTCAATACAAACAAATGAAGATCAATAACATTTGGTATTTATTCTTTTTTGTGTTTTTCTTTCTTCCCTCGTTTTTTCACTTGATATTTATATGGCTATCTCATTTTCAGTATTAAAATGATAATGGGTGGCTAGATTGACTTTCTGAATAAGTTTCAGACTTGCAGTGGCAGAAGGGAAATACTGTCCCTGGTAGGCTGAAGTGACGTAAAACATCTGCTCAATTCTCTTCCTCCTTTGGATGTACTTTTGTGTTTGAAAATTGAAAGTTACATCTGAAATACAAGTGTGTAATTGCATTCTATCCCCTAAAATACATTTAATTAGAAATCATTCACAGGTTTAAACCATAGCTGAATTATATTTTTGTATAGTAGGCTCTTCTTTTAAAACTTTTTCCCCTGTGCTATGTTCCAACACAACTATTATGTTGCTTGTCACTTAAGGAAACTTGAAACTAGGATTTTTTCATTCATATAATCTTTCTGAAGATAACAGTTTAAGAGGGAGGGACTCATCCTTTTCTTTCTAATAAACCACAGGGGCAGTCAAAAGAGAAAGAGGTATTCGTGAATTGTTTCTATTTATTTATCATGCAGACTTAGAGAATTGAGTTTAATCCTCAACTGGTAAAAAGAAATATTGTTCCACTGACACAAAAGCTGAGTGTCATTTTTTAATGTACTGGCCAAGAATCTGGAACCCAAAATCTTCTAAGCTTGATGGATTCATTTTACATGTTGCACGCTATATTTGGTTTGTAGACATCATGATGAATGGGCACAAAAGCAGGCATGTGGCAATAGCAGTAACAAAGTGATCTCCAAGTTGATTATGGAAAATATAAAAAGGCCTAAGTGGAGAGGATTAGAAATATGTGTTAGTATATAGTTAGCATACTTCAACCACTTCTGTGGACTGCTAAGAAAAATTGAAAGGAGACTAAGTGTAAAGAAGAAGCAGCCATAGAAGGGGAAAGCTGAAAGGCAACTTCTAATTTTAGGAATTAAGTGCAGTGCTTAAAGTTGGAGTTCAGTGAGTGCTTGAAGTGGGCATGGCTGTTTATTCCCACTCTTGCGTCACAGCCACCTCTTCCAGCAACATGTTAAATAGGGTCAGGCCACCCACTTGACTGAAGAGGCCCATGTGTTCTGAGTCCAGTCACAAATGGCATTTACAGACTCAAGGTTACTTGTTAGGAGATTTGTCTAATTTCAGTAGGTGCAGGACAGCTTACCTGGCTCTAGCTGCATGCTACTTAGCAAATTATCTATGTGACTTGTGTTTGTCATGTATAATGTTGTGACCTTTTCTTGTATCAGGGTGCCCTGGTGGAATCTACACTGTCAAAGGTGAATGTGTGAGCAGTGTGACTGAGGAGTCACTAATGGACTGTTGTTAGCAGCAGCCTAAGATCAGTATGTGCCTCTTTGGCTTCAGCAGCATGTCTAGAAGGATTCTTTGGTGCTCTCTTCCATTATATGCTCCAACACAACAATCTTGTAGTCCCATTTACATGTATATTATCAACACTCTTAAACTGCTTTAACCCACTAGGTAGTAGTTCATGTGTACAGGGACAAAAAAGTTAGGAAATCTGTTTGACATCATCTAGTTGGACTTTCTATACAATGGGTTTTTCCATTTTTGCCTTTTCCTTGACTGGTTGACAGATTCTGAATTCAAGAGATGGATAATTTTCCTTTGCAGCAAAGACTAGTACTGCGTGCCTCTGAAATTCCAGCACAGTTTGATTTCTTAAAATAGCAAGTGCTAATGCACTCATTGCAGTGTTTCATTGAGTTCATGGAATCATGTTGAAAATAGTTTTGCCAGAGAGGCACTGAGAGCGGCTTTTCAAATTAAATCTTATACTAGTCTGCTCTATCACATACTCAGAAATGTTCAGATAAAACTCTGTACCTGGAACCCTATTCTGCTTGTCTGCAGAAAAATAATTCCATAAAATTGAATTTACCTGCATTCACTGTAGATCTAAGTCAAAACACAATCTTAAACCATGCATTCAGCATCCCACGATTTTGTCTCTGGAGATCAGTGTTTTTATGAGTATAAAACTCATAAAAGGAGATGAACAGATGTCAGCAAAAAGCTTTTGTAGTACACATGTATTCAGGAGGTGCACATACACAAATGTATACATGTGCCTCACTGCTTGGGATTGTTAGTGTTAGAGTTTGTGACATTCTCAGTTAGATACTAATAATCTCGTGGCTTTTGGGTGCTTAATTTGAGTTCATGGTCCATTTTAATTCAGAATCATCTGCTCTTTATTTTGCTTTTGTGTTCCATCATGAATTTATTCTGAGTCAAACATTTTATTTAAAATTGAAATCAACAGCAGTTACATGGTAGTTACAAGATTTTGTAATTTCTCACAATGGAAAACTTAGATGAAAGGAATTACAGACTAATTATTAAAGTTTTTTTTTCATTACTGAATATTCAGTGTAATTATTAAAATGCATTGCATGTCTCTATGCTCTGAAGTGTGACTTCAGAAATCCTGACTACAAGGGGAATAACCTATATCGTATATTGATAAGTTGTGCTGTACTTTCTTTTACTATAGAGTTTGTTTGGCATGTTTTTGAAATGGTAATATTACCTTGTCTAGAAACATATTTTTTAATCACTTTCAGAAACAAGAGCTAGAGTTGGGATTCTGTTGAGGAGCTAAAGAGAAGGTGATCTTGTCCAGCAATGGCTAATGAGCAGATCTGCTAATGAGAAGACTGGTAGGAGTGATATGATGTAGAAGGATGTTGAAAGGCTTGAAGGTGACATGCTGAAAGCCTCAGTTGAAAGCACTGGTCTGAGAAAGATGATGGCAGGTTTTGGATGCTTATTAAGAGTCTAGTATTATGACAAAAGAGGAGCTATAACTCTGTGAGGAGCTCTGGTCCTTCAGAACTGATCTTTCAGGTTCCAAGCAGTCCTTCAGCCTTGATGGTTCCAGAGCTTCTGGATTATGAAAGAGAGGCCGCAAGAAGGTATTTTTAAGTAGGACCTTTTCCCAGCCATCTCCCTCTGCCTCTTCCCTTCTCCCTCATCCCTTGTCTGAAATATAGCAGCCTTATGGCAAAAATTGCCTTTGTTCATTTTTCATTTCTTGGTTGTCTCACATAAGTCATTGCAGTGTTTCCTTGTCATGTTTCTTCTCTTTAATGATGTGTAAATTCAAATGATGTAGAGACACTCAAGTGCATGTGTCCTATATTTTCTTTAGTATGTGACTCTGGATTGAGACACACTGGAGTGAATAATGTTCTATAGCTTACAATTTTAATATGGTGTGAAATTTGAACTATAAAAAGAACATTTATAGTTGTATAATCATTACAGCTAAAGTTTTCAACAGACAAAGCTATACATTTTTGCCAGTAATCTCAAATATATTCAAACGACAGTTTTCATTGTTTTAGCCTTCTTTCTTCTTGAATTAACCCAGATGCTAAATTAAGAGTATCTTTGTTTCCTTCAGAGGAAAAAAACTTCCCAACCAAAGAACAACCAAAGACAAAGAAGATGACTCCTTAGCCCAGTACAGAATTCGCTTCTAGTTGCTAAATGCAAGTCAGGTAGCTGAGCTTAGAGAAGTCTTATTGTTGAGATCTATTATTTGGTAGCTATTAAATACCATTCTATTGCTAACCACATTTCTGTTAACTTAGAGGGCTTGATTTTCAGCTCTGGCCAAGGTATAACATTGATTTCAGGTTTCTCAATCTGTGTGAGGTGGGTTTAACAATACTTAGCTCTGTAAGTGAAGAGGTTGCCATTAATCAGATGAAACACTTAGAGCACCAGGAAATTGAGGAGTGGAAGGACATTTCATCTAACAGGTGTAAGGTTATCTGGTAATGATTCTGAGTATAGGAAAAGTCTGTTTTAATCATCATGCTACATTTGTTCTGCTTTGCTTTGTCAATGTAACATTTTTACAGAACAAATTATGTCATTGTATCTGATCTTTCTTAAGGTCTGTGAATGCCCTTCTCTTCTGGAAGTTTTTATTATACTTCAAAAACTTCTTTATGGATCACATTGGAACAAAAATGAGAAATTAATTTAGTTTTTACTGTTGGAAATTGGGGCTTGCAATCTCAAACTTGTGCACAGAAGTTTTAATGAAATTCTTCTTGACTAAGCACTGGAACCTTGCTGTTGAGACAAGGGCAAAGTGAAGATTATGAAGGCAAAATCAGTTAGTTTAGAGCTTGCTGCTGCATTTTTGGAATCACTGGGAGGTCAGGGCAGAATCAATTAATAATTAAAGAGAAATCTAAACCTTGAAAATATCATTTCAGCTAGTGCTCTGGCTAGATGAAATGTCTTTGTCTACTGAAGAACACAAAGCACTTTTTAGTTAAACAAAAGACTAGAAAATATATCAATAGTTAATATCTGTTCTGTGTAATAGGTTTGTTAACTGTATTGCATTTGCCTTCAAAACCAAATTAGAAAATGACAAGAGCTGTGTTGTCACATTACTTATTTAGTGCTAGTGCTATAGCCAGCTTAATGGTGAGTAGATTGAAAAGTTGGGAGCTGATCTTCTAGTAAAGTGTAAGTTCAGTCTGACAGTCAGGACAAACTTCTTTGTCCTTGACAAGGAACTTTTTAAGGGGAAGATGAGTTTCATTTTAGTCTACAAATTTGCCTTGCTATTTTTTTTTTAAGTAAATGGTTTTAACCATTTTCTCCAATAGGAGAAAGAGCCCAGTAGTGTTGCATAGGTTGATCTTTACCCGAGTATATCTACAAACCAATGACAAACATCTGCACTCTTCCTGCATTACACTTCTAGGTGTAGCTTCCACAAGCTTTTTGTGATTTATAATATATAGATGTAGATAGCATTTTCCTCTGCTTCAACCTAAATAATACAAAGCCTGTGCATGAGAAACAAGCATTCTATGCACTTGGCTAGATCACGGTCCTAATCTCAAATACAACATGCTAAGTTTCTTTGACATGAAGATATTTGAGATATTCAAAACCTGCATGGACAGCATCCTGAGCAATCTGTTTTAACAATGAGAATTGACAATGTACATAATTTCCAGATAGTCAGAGTTTTTGTGTTACTCTGTGGCAGTGTTAGGGCAAGTTTGGCAGATTTTACTGGCCAAAGACAAAGACAGGAAGAATAGAAGTTCTGTAAATGCATTCTAGTGAGACAGCATGAGAAACATCTTGACAAGCCACTGGAAATTACATATTAAGTCCTGTCAACTATTTTGTCAGTTTCTGTAAACTAATTCATATAAGTTCAACCAGGAAATATTTAGTCAGGTAATATTCTATTTTTGAGAAATTTTGGTCACATCTTGTGTTAAGGGAGGGCTATGAACTTTTGAAATCTAGCAGAATCAGAAAATACATTTGCATAACCATTTCACATGAAGAATATTTTGGAGAATATTCAGAATAAATCTCTCCTGTATCTACATGTGATTGTGGAGGGAATAGATGAGGTAAAAAAAAAAAAAAAGGGGATTAATTTCTCATCTTTGCCACTGAATTTTGGGGTTTTTTTTAGTGTCCTTGTAGAGATCACTTCACCTTCTGTGGAGATTGTCGTTAGTAATTGCAGCTTAGTGATATGTATGTTTTACAGGTCTTAAGGCATATGCTATTGATAAGTGCAGAATTAGTCTGGAAATACTGGATGTACTTGAATACAACAAAAAGGAGTATTTATTCTCCAAGTCCCTACTGCAGCTTTCCTCAATCTGATTTGTATTATTCACAGTAAAAGTGGTAGAAGTTGAGGGAACCTACAGAAATAGCACTTGGAGAAGCTGAAAATGTCATCTTTTTACCTAAGGACAGAATTGGGGAACTTGTTTGACTCTCCTTTATTTTAAGATTGTTGTATTGAGAGTAAAGAAGAGCTTTATCTGCTGCCATTTAAGGAAATCTAGCACTGAGACACTATGCTGAATGGAACACATAATTTCCATGAAGCAGAGGAGCAAGTTTTGAGCTGTCAGTTTATTACAATGTCTTTATGGCCTCTGTGTCTTTATGGATTCCTGTGAATATATGTAAGGTAATTTGGAATTGTTTTGAATAATAAAGACAATAAGATCAAGGAGTCCTCCTAAAAGAGGATTCATTTCTTATCACTGAATCTCAGTTTGAGCCTTACACAGTTAAACAAAAGCAGAAAAATGTAGTAGCTTAGAACTCCTGTACAGAGACTTCGATGTAATAAAATGTCAGATGTAAAAGCAGAGCTAAGAGATTGCCTGGAAGAACATATCTTGCCATTGCTTAAAGAGTAGAAGAATTCAAATGCAAAGATGAGAGTGGCACAGTAAGAAAAAGTTATTTCATTCCTCCCACCCTCATCTTAAGGACTGATTTGCAGTTACTGTGTCATATGAAGTAAACTTTTCCATGCTTCAAAAGCATAATTGGCTTTGCTCATTAGCAGTAGGTTGTTTCAGCATTTTATTGTTTTGGGAAGTGCAGAGCATGACAGTCACCAACTTCAGAGCAAGTTAGAGGCTGGCACACTGCTGAGAGCCTCTGGGAGCAGATGTGGAACCACAGACCCTAAAATTGCCATTCTTTACAATTTGGAACTTTTTAATAAAGAAAAGTGCATTTGTTAAGTGGTTATTTTTTCCTTATCTATTCTCAGGGTTGCTCTTGTGGAAAATATTCCTGAAGGGATCAACTATTCAGACAGTGCACCATCCCATTTGTCTCTTTTCCAAGGCTGGATGAATTTGCTTAATATGGCTGAAAAGTCTGTTGACATAGTATCTTCCCAGTGGGACCTCAATCACAGTCATCCATCAGCCTGCCAGGTATGTTCTAGTCTAAGAAAAGGGTGGGACTTTAACAACCTGTTCTTGTTGTTTCACAATAGTGAAATTAATAAATTTTTTAGAAGTACAGCCCTTCCCTATAGCAGTCTTATTTGTTTGGCTAGTCTGAAAACATAATTTCTATGGGGATTTTCCCTGCCAGTGGACTTAGTTAACACATCCAACACGTATTCATATCACTTCCATCGCAGGAAAGGATGTCATTGTGTAATCTTAAGAAGATTGCAAAATTGTACCTATATCAGCACATCCATAATTAGAAAATAGATGCATAGATTTATGCATATTTCCAATTTGTTGCAACCGATGACATAAAAGAGTGAATATGTAAAATAGGTGGATAGAATTATGTTTACAAATAAAAATGTCTCAGATGGTTTCTTATACCTTTTCACAATGCATATTGGAAGGGGAAGTAGTGTTTGAGACTTCTGCAGTGAACAACAATAGGAAAAATCATAAATCACAGTGAATGAGGCAGATGTGCATTACAATGGTTCAGTGCCAACAAGCACTTTGTTCTTGAGACGATCATTTTAGAAATATGGCAAGAGTAGGTTTCCACTTAAGATCACTAGTGAAACTAAGACATCAAAGAATTGATAGGCTGAGAGGCTTTTCCACCAAATGGGCTCTTTGCTGAAAGAAACGATTCAGCTGACATGGAGTTAAAATACAGCTGAGTAACTGTAAGTAATCAACTCTATTATACTGTGCCATAAATGTCTCACTTTCCTCTCTAGATCTGTTAATACTGTGCAGTAACAAAGTGCCTCTTGGTACATGATAGACAAAGACTGGGATTCTGAGCAACTGAAGATAGCCTATGTTTTAAAGTCACAAATTGAAATAGTCTGTAACATAGTCTGTAGCATAGTTAAATAGCATACATTAACTTCTTCAGAACAAATCTTCTTCTTGTCCATTTAAAAGAGGGAAACTCTGAGATGGAAAATATTGTGCAAATGCTTAGAATGCCTATAAATATTGGAATATAGTTTGTGAATAAATTCATTATCAAAACATTGAGCTTTTTGCAATGCAATTATGTGCCTAAGCTTTATTTAAGTTTCCTGCCTAGTAAACTTCAAACTCATGTACTGTCATTCAAGCAGAGGAATTCAAAGAGATAGTGCCCTAGACGTTTTTAAGTTGCGCATGAATTGGTATGTGCATGAATCTTTTAAAAATATTTTCTCTGAAAAAAATTCAACATGTCATTTGCAAAACCAGCAGAGCCTAACAAATCCCAAACACAGGACTAAAATAGCAAACTGGAAATTGGTATTTCAGTAGTTAGGCATCAAATCCATTCTCGTGCAAGCTAAAAACTGTAAGATGCTGCTGAATGTCAGGGCAGGGGAAGGAAAGAGAGACACACAAGATCTGAATTTGTTCTTTTATCCTCAAATGTGCTATGAGAGCCAGAAAGATGAAGAATTTTTCATAATACTATACTCTAGTATTCTATTTCTGCTTGCTAGTAGCCTTACTCTAGTATTCTATTTCTGCTTGCTAGTAGCCTTACAGAAGTAATTACTTCTGTTTAATGGCAATTAATATTCTAGTCATTTTCTCATTTGTCTAGCAGTGTGAGCTGAACAGCAGATAGATCTTTCTGTCAAGCTTATCTATTCATCCTAAAAAACTAGAATGTTATTGTCCAAACTAATCACTAAAGAAATTGCCAAGAGACTGCATTTCTTGGTAAATCACTGGCCCAGAGAATGTGCTCAAACCTTAGTATGTCAAAGTGAGGGGACCAAACTTGTATCATTACATATACTTTTTCCACTTGTGAGTTGAAAGTGGAATTTCAGAGGAGCATCAATAATTGTAACCTAGCAATTTTCTGAAGTATAAATCTTATGTCCTCAAGTCTTTATCATCTGACTTCTGAGATATTTGCTGCAAAATAGCAGAAGCATTTATGAAGAGTAAAGGGGTGAGATGCAAGACTTCCAGGGAGTTTGGTGCTTAGTAAGTTCTACTAGTTCCTTGATTGAGTTTTGTTTTATCAGAAACTAGGAACATAATAATTTTCTATATGGACCCACATTCTGCTCTGTAACTATCAATTCACATTTTATGAATATTCAAGGAATATTGCAAAGCACGGTTCTCTATAGGAGCACTCCAACTTACAAGTATTTTTGAAGGGGAAAGTATGAGTAGGTTAGACTTTCTTAAGTACAAGGTTTAGCTGTGTTCTTCCTATATGTGTTTATGTAGTTACACATGCATACATATATATATGCTCATATGTCCGATATGCATATTAAAAATAAAGGAAGAAATTCTGCAGTTTTATTTACAGAAATACATAAATACATATGCCAAACATACATATCAACTATATGTGAACCTTTTCTGGTTTATCCACATGTTAAACGATATATTGGACACTGGAGGTGTTTAAGGCCAGGCAGCACCAGGCACTGAGCAACCTGGTGTAGTGAGAGGTATCCCTGCCCATGGCAGGGGGATTGGAACTTGATGATCTTTAAGGTCCCTTCCAACCCAGACCATTCTATGATTCTATGATTCTATGCATGTGCTTATAGAGAATTGCAGAATTTCTTGCTGTATTTTTTCCTTTTATGAGGGAGGAGGTGTGTTTCTTATCTNTGAGGGCTCCACACCTGGACACCTCCACACCTGTCCATACATTGTTGATATAAATCTAAATCAACAGTCATTGCTAACTCTACCCAACTGCTTGAGTTAGTGAGTCTTGTTAAATTGGAGTAATCAAATGCAAAATCATGATGGTGTAATTGTGTGTGTGTATACTTCCTCAGCTTAGGTGCTAAAATAAGCATCTGGCAAAATACTGAGTAGATTTTCTGCCCTTATTTTTCTCATCCGTAAGAAAATACTGTGTTTTGGTGACTTGGTGTCATCGTCTTTGTGTATTTTCAAGATTACAGGGTAGCTGTCATTGAAAGATTTGGAGATTTTTGATGAATGTGTGTGTGTATGACTTCTCCTGTGCCCATGCGATGTTCAGAGAAATCAGAGGACAATGGAAACAGTTTCTGAAGATAACTTAACTCATTAGTGGTGAAGGGAGGGGTAAACATAAGATGAGGCCACCTTCATGACTTTTGCAGTTTTTCTCTGCATCATGTCATTTTCAGAAATTTTAAGTTAGTGTAACCTTTTATGGTTCCATTGTCTAAACATTAGGAGTTACTGAAACGCATGCTATTTCCATCTTAGAATAATACAGTAAAAATTTTGTGTAAAAATACCTCCTCTATTTTATTTTTAATGAAGCCTATTCTTGTCTTTATCAGCATGCATTCAAAGGAAATCAGCCAGGCTAGAATCAGTCCGCCTAGTGGCTGCTAAGAAATTGCTCTGGGGGCAATTTCAGGGCCTTGTGATAATGATATCTTAATTTTTTTTTTATTCACTCGGTGGCTGTTGCAGGTACAGTTGTGATTGATACTTGAGATGTATGATAATTTGAAGTTACTGTGAGAATGTTGGTTTGTTCCCATATGTACTTAATACATACTATTTTGAAACTTTTGGTGGCATTTTTGAAACAGCCTGGTGAAAAATGGAAGAGGATGTTTTATCACCATAGTCAGGTTTGTAGTGGAATTGTTTGTTTAAATGCTGGCACAGTAGCACACTGCAGTTTCATAGCCCTTTGGCTGCTATTGTTTCCCAGTCCTCACAAGCTGAGTTTTCAGGGAGGATTCTGATCCCTATCACATAGATACAAAGCAGCTTGGTGCTGTCTTGCAAAGGGAATGTGGCCTGAATGACAGCATTGAGGGTTTGTATTCAACAGAAGCATCTCAAATGTGCTGTCAGCAGTGACAAAACTCTTCAGACCTTCTGTCCTATCTTTCTGCTTTTCACAGAACAGCACAGTAAAATTGTAAGTAAACATGTCAGAAAGTATAGAAACTGAGTTTCAAATGAATATTAATGGGGAAGAAAGCCAGGTTCTTTAACAATGAAGGTTGATTTTCTAACACCCTACTGTATTATAGAAAGTACAGATTTTTAAAAACAAGTTGTGAATTTTTCATAGTTGTTTACTGTGTCTGGACTAAGCCTTGGTGAGATTATGAATGCCTGCTGAGGGTTGATGCAGCAAGAGATGAGATGAGGGGAGTTTTTTCCAGTTCTGGCATCAGGTGATGTTTTTTGTATACTTGAATAAGCATGCATTTGTGGTAAGTGCACTCCTAGTCTTAACCATCACAACTGCTGATGTGAGAATTAAGGACCTGTGAGGGCTTCTGGGTGTTTGAGTGAAATCATGGATACTGTTTCTTGCATATGGGACCACCTAATCACTTCAAGAGATACTGCATCTGTGTATAAGAAGCATTTGAAGCTTCATGCAAAGAATGTTTTTGTTTTCCTGTTCTGTTAGCTATTGCCTAATGTTTTTATTACAGCAGTACCTTGTGGAATACTAAGTTCCTGTGAGCCCTAGGTTGATTGAGGAGCTCTGCTGTGGATTTGAGCAAGCAAGTAAGCAGGCATATTTTACAGAAGTAAAATATAAACAGCTCTTCTGTTTCTATTGCAGCTTCTCACTGATCTGTAATTTTGAGAAAGCTATTTTTAGGAGGATGGGTATTCTTGTTTTGTCACATGCAAAATAAGTGAATATTAAAAAATAGGTCTCTACTATAGATAGTTTGAAGCACTACTTTCTGTGAGTGCTTAATGCTTAAGTCCCAGAAAGTCTTGAAGTGTCAATCTGTGCCAGCAATTACAGGGCAAAGGGTGATTCTTCACTGTCTGTTTTTGGGTGCAACATGGGAGGAGAGCTTCCATGTTTTGATAGTCCATACTATGTCAGATTGCATCATCCAAATCTGCTTTATCATTGACTTTGTTTGTAGAATAAAAATATCCTGTAAAGATTTTTAGAGTAACAGTTTGTACAGAGAATGGTTTAATATAGTTCTGTGGGAAGCTTTATCTTCTTTTGTGGGTGAGAATTAAGGGGCAGACTGGCATGAGTGATACTGTTATGGGGGTCTATTACAAGCCACTGGATCAGGATGAGGGAGTCAGTGCAGCCTTCTGCATTGGGAACAGCCTTGAGAATACTGGCCCTGGTTATTGTGGGGATTTTAACTACCCTGATATTTGCAAGAAGGCCTACACAGCCAGCAATCCAAAGTCCAAGAGGTTCCTTCAGTGCATTGATGACAACAATCTGGGGCAAATGGTGGATGAGCTTACTAGGAGAGGAGTAATACTGGATCTTATCCTCACTTACAAGGGGCATCTGGTGGAGTTCAGGACCTCATGGAGCAGGAACAGGATAGCAAGCAGAATCACATTCTGTGATACTACATGTTTGAAAGCTGAAATAACTGTCACTTTTTTGTATTAATTTTTCCTTGGGTTCAGCATTATATTGAATCTAACATGAGCTGTGCAGGTAGGACAGGCATTCTGTAGCTGATTAAACCCACAGTTTTTGTACAGTGGTCTATTCATTGTGGTGGGTGTCTACAGACATAAGCTAGAATGGCAATAAGAAAACAGATGTAGTAATGCAGCACAGTAGTGGTACAATGGATACTTTATCCTTGACATTGTGTAGTTAAGTTCTTCTAACTAAGCATTTTCTTTAAGTTAAAATACCGAACTATAAACTACCTATTTACTACATGATTGGAAGGTCTAGTTTTTCTTCGTTTCTTGGATGTGAAAAAATGCAGTGATTTAAACTTTTATATTTTATGTGAAAATAAATCTCAATTTCTGTTTTAATAAGTATTTGCTTCAGTGTGAGTTTTCCTTTTTTGTTCTATCACATAAATAACTCTTGAATAGTAAGGTAATAAAAGTGTGAAAAGGAATAGCATTATTGTTCTTCATCCTGATATAGATAATTTAAATATGAGCATGTAACTACTTGAAAATGTATTGCAATAGGTTTAGAACCACATACAAAAAAATCTGTTCAATATAGAATATGTGTGATTAACTCTTTTCCTTGCAAAGTATATCCTGATTTAAGAGAATGTAATTATTCAGGAGAAATTTATTGTAAAAATATGTTTCTGTGGTATTAACAAACTGGACACTTATTTCTCTATGTGTCCCCTTTTATTGATAGTATTGCACAGTCTGGGAAAAATAAGAAGTGAGTTTGACCTTCAAAACAGTATTTCTATAAAAAAAAAATGAATTTCAACCTACAGGGTAGATTTGACCATATCTAGGGACATATTTACTCAGCAGTTGTAATATACTTTTATTTTAAAAGGCTTTTTAAATTTCTTTTATGCTTCTTGAACAATTGATTCTATGGCTTAACATCTTCTCCTTTTTCTTTAATGTTCTTCCCAGGGCCAGCGTCTTTTTGAAAAATTACTTGAACTGGCATCCCGAAATATTGAGATAAAACTAGTGAGCGATATACTGCCTGTGGAATCAAAGGTATTAAACGACTTGAAAACAAAGGGTAAGACCATGGTCTTTATGTTGTTTTGCTATTGGCTGCTGTGTGAAATTTTATTCTCTTAAAATGCAGACTCACATAATGTATAAAATACAACTATTGGTTTATCCCTGCTACTCTGTAATCCTGTGCTTTTGCTGGTTCACAGTCATCAAAACCCAGGAACAATTCCTGGAGGAGGAGTAGACATTTGCAGTTTTCCAGTTGTTGAAAAGGTGGTGCAGTGATTAGACAGATGTTTAAATTCATCAAGGCTATTTTAATGGAGAGAAATGTAACCTGGAGACAGCTGTCATACCTTGTGGGACAAGATTGCTTCCTCTCTTCAGCAATGACAAAATAATGTAATAAACCAACATGTTTATGTTACTGATGATTCTCAAGAACTGGAAAATAGAACATCAGTCATATTTAGCCAACAGATTTTCTGTTTCTTTCTTGGGTGCCTGCTTTCCTAATTGTTTTGATGATTAAAATCCCTAACGAAAAAGGGATTGCACACTTGACTAAACTTGCTTTATGAAAAACTGTGGAAAAATCATAGAGCAAGTTTAAGGAATGCTGAAAGAAATTAGATCTCTTAGGAGTTCTAACAATCTCAAATGCACTTGTCCTCAATAATAATATGCTAATTATCTCCATAATCTGCTAAAAGTATGATTTTTAAAAGGGTAAAAAATAACCTATATATTTTCATGGTGATTGTTTTTGACACAGATCACAAAGAGAATTTAAGCAAATGAGTTAAGCAAAGGTGTTGCTATTTGTAGCAATGCCCTAACATTATGTGTCTGTTTAGGGTAAAGAATAAACATAAACATGTAAAGATAAACCTTTTACATGCAGTCTTCTGACAAGGCAAGTAAAAGAAAATTAATTAATATAGTCCGGTCCCTTTAAGAGAAAATATTTAGATCAGGAGTGACATGTTATTTGAATGTAATAACTCTAGAGACTTGTAATTTCACAACACTGTCTAGTCCTTCAACTAGGACTTCGATTATTTCAGGAATACATCAACTTTGTCTAACATCTGCAAATTAATGATTGTTTTTATCTGAGTTCTTGAAAAAGAAAAGGGTGTCTTAATATCAATGGCAGTGAAACTGTCTTTGAAAAAGTAGTTTCTGTTCATATGTTTCTAATGTTCCAAGTTCCTACCAGACGCAGTAGATGAGAGGTAGAGCCTATACATTTATATTGCTATACCTGGCAATTGGTATTTCTTAAAAAAAAATGAGCAAAATTTTTAGCTAAAAAAGGAAAATATATTTATTATTGACACTTCCTTCACTTTATGTGGATATTACTCAGACTTGTGAGCTTTTGGAACAAACAAACAGAGCAATTTTATTAGCTTCAGTATCCCAAATGTGGTGTTCATGTTTCAAACACAGCTAGTTTTAGAGTATTCAAATGAATTCAAATGATTGATATATTTGAGCTATGAAAAATCCAAGTAAGTCACTTTTAGACAGTAACTCCTTTTGCTGTCATCATCTTTGAACTTTGCAATTGTATCCTTGTGGACTGTTGGTCTTTTTCTTAGTTCAATATTATAACTTACTGATTTTCTGACTATGAATTCTGAGGGGTTTTTTTCTCATTTTACATTTTGATTTGCTAATTTTTGCAAATACTGGTATTTTTGTTATAATGTCTTGATTTTAACATGTTGATTGCCAACTCTGCAAGTCTTTTACCTACATATGAATTTAGATTTGCTGTTTATTTGTCTCCAGAAAAACTAGGTTTTGCATTCCTGAGATGCATTAGTCTTAACATGAAAAGAGATGCATTAGTCTTAACATGAGGTCAGACTTAGTTTTAATTTTATATTGAAAATGGCAAACCTTGTCTGAATAGCAGAAAGTGTGCCATGCACCTTTTTAATAGAAATGTTCCTCCTATGGGAAAGAAAGTGGTAGATATATCAATAGCTCAGCCAAGTATTGATGATTCTCAAGATGCAGGACCAGAATGGATTTGGGCTGAACTCCCACTTGTTGGGTGTTTCACAGTTGGACAGAGGAGGGTCCAAGCAGAGGAGGGTTCACCAGCTAATAAACCAGCTGATTGTTCCTAAGCAGCAAATGAACTTGAACCCTGAGATATAGACAGTAACAAGGGGAGAAAGCACATATGTAGCTTTAGGGGTTCATGGGGTTTCGAATGTTCTTGAGCCTGCCTTCACCTTGCTAAGTAAAGCATAGGCTAGCCTCTTCTTTCTGAGGCAGATTTTAAGTCAGAGTCAGACTGTCTGCAGGTGGTGGACTGTCCTACTAAACTTGAGAGAGACTGGTTATTGCATAGGGAAGGTGGAAGAGCCTGCCTGCCTGCCTGCCTGCCTGCCTGCCTGCCTGCCTGCCTTTTCAGTGGACTGGGTGACCAGAACCCCTGAGTTGTCTACCCTGGCTGTCCAGACAAGTTTCTGGGGTCAGAAAGAGGAATAATTTGTGTGCTGAACACATGATGAACTTGTTGATATACTGCCCATGAGCCTGTAAGGATTATGCAGACTGTGGTTATCAACCTCACACTGCATCATCAGGTAGTGTTCTACTTTAAGTAGCCAGGGTAAAAATCCTGGTCTCAACACAGTGGCATAGGTTTATATGTAGTTGCTTGATGGTCTATACTGGGTGATCCATGCTGTTGAATGCATAATTTTTACTTTTGTATTTAAGAAGCCAAATGCATTGTAGGACAGATGTTGAGACTGCTTTTGCCAGCCAGATTATTCTAGAAAATATGTAATTTATAGACAGACGTGCATGGAGCCACCTTGAGTCTTCTCCCCATTTCTGAAATACTGTAGAAAGCAGCTTTAATGGACATTTTCCAATACAGGGGTGTACCCTACAGTCCTCCCTGTACATCCTTCCTCTGCAGCAGCCATCTTCATTAGTTAGCAGAGGAGAAAGTTGAAATCTGATTTCAGATCTGAGCTGATGGGATAAGATAAAGCATAATATATATTGATGGGAGAGAAGAACTGAACTGGTGTAGAATAAAAAAAAAAATTACTTACATTTGCAATGTTGGTACTGATATCTGAGCTAGCTGTGAGTCTGTGGATTTGTTACCGCTGTTGCTTAGGTTTTTGTCACGTCTCTACTATTCTGATTCACTTGAGCTAGCTGTAAAACAGGAGTGGTCTAGCAGTTGCAGCACGAAACATGGATTGATTTACTTTGCCAGCACAACACACCTAGAGCTGTGTGACAGGAGTCTCTAAGTGCTGAGATAATGTAGATTTGCTAATAATTGCTGCACTGTGGGAGTGTTATTTACTTGCAAAATTAAGCATGTGGAAATATGGAAATACTAGTCACACCAAATTTATTTATGATAGACTTTAATTAGATGATCAGATTCTATATTTTGCAAAGAATACCTTAGTGGTACCTGATATAATCTTACTACATTAATCAGAGGTTTTTCCTTGTATTGAGCAAGAACACGTCAAACATTTAATGCCTAAGGCTCATTCAGGAGATATTACTTCTGCTGGTAATGGCTAGAATCTTTCATTGTCTTCAAATTTAATGTATGCCTCCAGGCTTCCTTTATTGCACATCTGCCAGATCCTGCACTGAATGCAGGATGATTAATTTCCTCATAGGCGTTTCTGTGCTGCTTCTTGCTGCAGTATCTGTGTGCTCCACAAATACAGTATTAATGAATTTCTTTTTACAACATCATTGTTAGGTGAGGTCGCTTGCTTTTTCTGTCTCTTGGGGACAACTAGGAATTATTAGTGGCAGCACAGGCACCAGAAACCAGAGCTGAACATTTGTATTCTATTCTTGTAATTAATTACAAAACGTATGTTTGTAATTTAAAAAAATCAACCACTTTTGAGTTCTCCCAGCTTCTACTGTCAACATCATTATTAATCAGGCTATAAACTATGATGTGATTTTCATGGAGACTTCTGTAACATGCAGTTGTAGAGTGTGAAGGCTTCATTCTCTATAGTTATTGTCAAAGCTGTATTTCACTTTCACTTATCTATGCAAATACTAAGCATATATCCCACAATCACCTATATGACTACTTTGTGCCTCTTGTGAAAGGCAGGCCTGCCTTTAGGCTCTCTGTGTAAACAAACATCTTCATCTTTACCCTCCTTGTTCTGTGACAGTAGCTTATTAATGCTTGTTTTCAAGGTTATTCTTTTAGCCTTTTCTCAGCTGCAGTTCAGTCTACTAGATTGAAACACTTCTGAAAACACTCCCACTCCCTGCACATAATTATGTACTAGTCTTTGTTCCTTGGCAACATTTGAATAGTATTGTTTCCAATTAGCAGGTTGTTGTATCATTTCTTATGTGTACAGAATTTAAATCCCTCACTAATTACATTCTTATTTTAGCTGTCAGTGTTGATGCTTTTTCAGACATGCCAATGGATTTCCTTTCTGTAGTTTGCATTACTTCATTCCTTTTCTATTTGCTTTTTGCCTTTATTTTTATTTGCTTTCTTTTCTTTTACTCCCATTTCATTAATCATTTTTCATTTGTTTGCAAGGAATACTTCAATTTTGTCCACACTGACTGAGACAGATTTGAAAAGAGGATTCTGTTCATGTCACAATGTAATTTAAAAAAATAAAAACCAGCTTGCTCAACCAATAGCTATTGAATGTTAATAATGGAACTGGAGAATAATAGAAAGTTTGTGCTAGGGCAGGATCTAATCACTAGATCACGTGTGCAGCTGTTACTCACTGAGTAGTTCATGCACATTTGCCTGGAATTACCCTCTCTCTTAACAACAAAACTAGAGAAATGAAAAAAATTATATTATTGTCAAGAAAAAAAAAATTACTAGGAAGTGGAACTCTAGAAGCTTTTTGTGCTTTCAATTGCAAACAGTAATAGATACCATTTTATGACAAATTTAATCTATTTGTATCTGGGCAGCTGCATGATCACAGTCTTCTCTTTGCCCTCCCCATCATACGTTGTCCCTGTTGTCTTCTTTGTGCCAGTGGTCATGTAATAGGGCAGTTCAGGGGACTGATTTGGCTACAGACTGCTTCTTTTTGGCTGATTTTGTTGTCACTTGCATTAGATATCTGCATTTCTATGTATGGTATATTCTGGAGAATAAGAGTTATGAGGGGTGGCTGTGGGACCTAGTGTTGTTTAGCCTGGAGAAGAGGAGGCTCTCTACAAATACCTGAAAGGAGGTTGTAGGAATGTGGAAATTGGTCTCTCTTCTCCACAGTAGCAGGTGAAAGGACAAGAGGAAACAGCCTAAGTTGCACTTGGGGAAGTTAAGATTGGATGTTAGGACAAAATTTTACATGGAAAGGGTAGGGCTATCAAGGATTGTAACAGGTTGCACAGGGTAGTGGTTGAGGCACCATCCCTATAGGTATTTAAGAGACAAGTAGAGATAATGTTTAGAGATATAGCTTAGATTAGTGCATAGAGATATGGTTTAGTATGGTTGTATTCAATGATCTGAAAGGTCCCTTCCAACCTAGGCAATTCTATAAAAATAACATTATCTGATGCATACTGCACAAGAGTATAAAGAGTGCTTTTGAACCCTGAATGTTAGTTGATGGTTTTAATGCTGGGTATTGAATGGAATTGTAGCTTCATTGACTTATTGATCAGTCTTTTGGAGACTGGATTTTCTGAGACTCCATGGGAAGGAAGGATGTTGACAGTCACATAAGCTTCTACTCTTAAAATCCAGCAGTCGCAAAAATAGACTAATTTTTCCCTAAGAATTTTTTATGAACACATAAGCAGTATGCTTTGAAAGAACCAGTAGACTAGGTGAGTCCTCCTGAAGGAAGCAAATAATCTGGACCTAAATTTCATGGAGTTAAATAAAGGTGAATGGGAGTAGTGGGGGAGTAATCTTTGCTTCCATTCCTTTCAGATTTCAAATGCTGACATTTTTCTAAAACCCTGCTTAAGCCATACCTTAAAATATGGTAGTATTCAAAAGACACTTTATGAAAACTTTGCTGGCAAGGCCTTTGAGATCTGATTTGAAATAATTTTTATACTTTGATTTATCATGAATCAGACTTTGTTCCTTTTTCCACTACTATTTTATGTTCCTTGGGTACCAACAACAGAGTAAATGAATGCTTTGATTTAGATTTTATTAGTTGTGGCTGGGTAGCATTTCCTGATGTTTTCTAAATAAGGTCCAGCCTGTGACAAGCAGACTTAAACCCAGTTCCACGATGAAAGATCTCATTATGCTCCTTACCCCTTAGAACCTGCATAATAACTTTGAAAGAGTTCATAGAATCATAGAGTTTGAAGGGACCTTCAAAGCTCATCTAGTCCAAACCTAGTGCAGCAGGCAGGGACATCCTGAACCAGATCAAGTTGCTCAGAGTCTCATTAAGCCTGGCCTTGATTGTCTCCAGGAATGGGGCTTCCACCACCTCTCTGTGCCACTTGTTCTAATGTCTCACACCCTCATGGTGAAGAACTTCTTACTAACATCTTATCTAAACCTGCCCTGCTCTAGTTTGTAACCACTGCCCCTTGTCCTGTATCTACCTGCTTGGGCAAGCATTCCCTTCCAGCCTTCCTGTAGGCTCCCTTCAGGTACTGGTAGACTGCTATGAGGTCTCCCTGGAGCCTTCTCTTTTCCAGGCTGAACAGCCCCAGCTCTCTCAGCCTGTTCTCACAGGAGAAGTGCTCCAGCCCCCTGGTCATGCTTGTGGCCCTCCTCTGGACCCTCTAAAAGGGGTCCATCCATGGCCTTCTTGTTCTGAGGGCACCCAAGCTGGACACGGTATTCCAGGTGGGGTCTCACAAGAACAGAGTCAAGGGGAAGGATCGCCTCTCTTGACCTGCTGGCCATGGCTCTTCTGATGCAGCCCAGGATACAGTCTGCCTTTTGGGCTACAAGAGCACATTATTGGCTCATGTCCAGCTTTTCACCTGCAAACCTAGGTGCATCCCATCTTAAAAGAAAGTACCAGTTTTGTGTCAGCAGGATTTGAGTATCTACTTAACATCTAAGCAATGCTAACAGGCAAAAAATGCTTGGTTGGATCTGATATAAGTACCTTTCTGGTTAGGCACTTCAACTCCCTTATCTCAAGATGTTAGTTAGAACATCTTGATAGTAGTGAAATATTCAACATTGATTGTCTGGCTAAATCCCATGAGAACTCTCATATAATGTTTCTCACTTGTTTCAGCTGAGGAACTAGATCCTGCAATGTAAGGTAAACCATGTCCAACCTTATGTACCTGAAACAAGCAGGTGGGTAGCATTTTTCTTACATCTTAGGCACCCATACAGGTACGCAGAATGTCTTCAGCACAGAGCATCTGCATGAGTAGCAGATTAGGTTAAAAATCCTGCTCTGTCTGAAAATTTTGAAATTGTAAACTTGAAAAACTGTCTGTCTCACAGGCACCTGGTAAAAAGTAAATAATTTAGATTAGTGCTGAAAATCTTAAAATTTTTAGAACAGAGTTTGTGATCACAAAGAATGGGGGAAATGCAGCAGGTGTTCTGTAATGGCATTCAGTCAGTCCTCTCTATTTGAGATATGTTTGCAGAAGATCTTATCTCAGTCTGTATTTAAAGGTGACACTGTAGTAGTTACACATTCAAGATGGGAGAAATATAGTTTCTAGTCCCTGCTCTGCTTCTTATTCTGCTGCCACTAGATATATTTCAAAATAAATTATTGCTCTTACTTTAAGCTTCTGATTGCAGAATGGGATTTTGACATTGGAATTCAATCCTTCTGTGCCGTCCCAAATGAGGATCTGGACTAAACAACATACATTGGCATTGCCTGATGCCCAGTTAAGATGTCTTTTAGCCAAAAAACCCAAACCAAGCTGCTGGCAGTCCATTTTTTGTTATGGGTTCTATTAAACATGTATCCCCAGATTAGGCACAAGAATAGATCACAATGAGAAACAGCTTGTTTTCTCTTATGAAGCCGATACCCATCAACCCCAAGAAGATTTAGGCCTGGCCTGCCTCCTTACAGAGTTCTCTCGCACACATGAATTAGTTGCATGAGGCTGTCACACCCACAACCAGTAAAGGGAGTTAAAAAAAACAAAAAACAAACAAAAAACAAAAACAAAAACCCAAAACAAAAAAAAACCCAAACCCAAAAGCACACCATATTTAGAATTTTGAAGACAAGTGCGATTTTAGATTTTCCTGTTTTTTTTCACAAAGCAGAACAGGGAAAAATGTTCACCTAGGCCAAAAACTCTGTGCCGACCAAAGCCAGGTATGCAAGCAATAAATTATGATTCTAAGTCTGTGCAATTTATTTCAGAATTAATACTTCTGCTGAGAGGAATGGCTGTGATCCCAAGGGACAGTAACCTCCTACTGTACTGTGCATTATAAAACACTAGTCACATGCTTTACAGTAGTCATTGTTTCAAAGACCATTAAGTAGATAGTATTACATTTGTTCTTGATTAATTAGTACTATGTGGACTGTAAAGCACTTAAGCTGACAGGAGTTTATAGAAACAGTATGATTATTCTTCTACTTTGAAATTTGTAGTCTTTCATGATAGATTGATCAGTATTTTAGTACATAATTTAGGTTTGCAAATGGCTTTACATTTGAGTCTGTTAATAATTTGTATTTATTCATGGATTATGCAGAAATGGGTGCATTTGTATTTCATAAGCTCCAGCACAACAAGTGCTGGTAATCCAGCAGTCTTATGAACATCCAAATGACTTTTATCTGATAGTAATTGGTCAGGTTTATGCCAGAGGAGTCATCTCCAAATCTTGCTTGACAGTTTATGTGCAGGAATGGGTTATTCCTGCATGGCAGTAGTTGGCTTGAGTCACTGACACTTTTTAGTGCAGAGGAACCAATATCGGATGGCATTAGCAGAAATTAGTTATGACATTTTTAAAACATATGGATAGCATGCAAATTCCTACCTACAGTTAATGTAAGTGCTGGTAAGAGCTGCCAGGGCCATCTGAGCTCAAAAACATTTGTTGGGTTGTTGTGTTCCCTCCCTTTGCAGAAATTTTGGCAGCCCATACTTTCTCTTGTATGCAAAAGCAATAACACTGTTTCATCTTGAAAAGTGGTGAAGGCTGATGGTCCTACATAGATATCCAAAGGGTAACTTATTATCTTGTAACTTATTGTCCGTGAATTTTATCATATCCATTCATGTGGATCCCACATGTTTCATATTCACTTGAAGCCTGTCTGTCTTCCTTGGTCAGTCACAGCAGACTTGCTGGTATGATTTTTGATTGTTATTGTGCAGGCAGGCTTAAGCCTTCCTAATGATGTTGAGTCCTTGGTCTCATCTTGTTCAAGTTTTTTATTGATCTAGACTGAAATGCAACATCGAACCTGGGTGGATGTGAGAATATTATCTGCAGTGACAAGACACAGCCACTTGGATTTCTAAAGTTGTGTATGTGTTTTTATGTACTTCTAGTTCCTTTGCTGCTTAGTTCAATCTAATACAGTTTTAAACCTGCAATTCAGGTATTGTACATGCAAAGTTATGTAAGTAGTTGTCAGAAGCATTGAAGAACATCCATACCAATGTTATACCCTTTGATTGACACCATTTTGTTTTCATTTGATGAATACTTTGGAAAGACTGCTCACCCTTGGGTTGTGAAATAAAGCACAATTGTGATGTAAAATAAACCCATGTGAGCAAATCTTGTTGGCTTCTAAAGCATTAGTTACCAATCTTTATCTTTGCAACAAGGAGTTGCCGCTATCATGCTAATACTGATCTTTCTGGTATTCTCCTGTATCAATATTCAAATTAACCACAGACTTCTATGGAAATTTGGCATGTTATGAAATTTTTCACAGCCTAATGGTTGGGAAATAAATTATATTGTTTGCTTGAAAGTAATCCAACTGGAAGAACAGTTCCCAGAATTAAATCTCTACAGTACTCTCTATCATTTCCCTCTCATTGCACATTCTTTATTTAGAGTGACTCTCTAATGCTTACACTTGAGAACAGTGTGCATTCAGTATCTTTTCCTTCCTTTGGGTAGAATATTAGCTGTATGTGATTTACATTATTATTAATTATGTAATGCAAGAATTGACAGTTGCTACAGGAATTAAAAAACATGTCCTTGCTCTTGATGCTTTCATCTAAGTAGTCATGTATACATAAAGTGATGGCGAAAATACCATCAAATTTATAGGAATATATAGCATCTATACCAAGCTTCAAAATTATGTCAAA
Organism: Turnix velox; assembly: GCA_013400935.1. Taxonomy (NCBI): domain Eukaryota; kingdom Metazoa; phylum Chordata; class Aves; order Charadriiformes; family Turnicidae; genus Turnix; species Turnix velox. The sequence continues at coordinate 313,811 of VZTY01035864.1, read as the reverse complement.
TGAAAATTTTGATGGTTGTAATGTCAAGCTTTCAGAAATAATGGTTCCTTAGCAAAGGGTCACACAGTAACTGTTCCCAGCCATAGAGCAATGGATACAAACTGAAGGTCAGTTTTTTGCACCACTGGGGTCAGCAGAACCACACACATATGGAAAGAGTAAAACAACTGAAAGGAGGATGACATTCCCTTTACTCCATATATCCTTTTAGCAATTTATAGCTTAGGAACTGCATTGTGTTCAACAACCTGTTTTAGTATCTGGAGGATTTACTTCTTTTCTTTGTGAAAGCTGTTTATATTTTTTGTCATCCACAACATGTCACACATAGTAGCAATATGTTCTCAGCTCCAGTATCCATATTTCCTCAAAATAGTTTTTTTCACTTTTTGTAGTTTTACATTTAGCTTTCCTTAGTTTTTTTCCCTCTCCTTTCCTCACTTGGATTCAAATCTACATACTGAAAGATACTGTTATATCTCTGACATTCTACTTTAGCTTCCCTTTTAACTCTTCTGCTTTCATCCCTTGGGATAGGGGAGCATTTGGGTTTGGAAACCATGTATTCATACTGAAATTTCATTTTTAAGTATTTCCAGGAAACCAGTTCAATTGTGCTCTTTGGCCTTTGATTTTCTCTTGGCATACTTCCTTATGTTATGTATGTTGTCTTTCTGAAATTAAACACTACTAGAATGAGCTTGTGGCATGCAGATGTTACTGTCCCTAAGACAGTCAGCTGGAGTACAGTGTGATCATGCTCACAGGGGCTTTTTTGATAGTTGCAACTTGCATCTGTTCTATGTTTTGCTCAAAATAAATCAAGAGTAGTCTTTCAGGTTGTGCATTCTCTAATAGGTTGATGAAGTAATCTTTTATAGTAGGTAAAAATATATCTTCTGCATCATGTCTTTTTGTGCCATCAAGCTGTTTGCAGTTATGGTACAGGGTTTAACTGAATGTGACATAATCTTCCCACTAGACCTTATCAAATTCAGTGCACAGGGACTCTTGTGCTCATGCAAGCTTGTGTAAAATATTGTATTTCACTATCATTTTCTTTGTGTTGCCTTTTATTTTACTTACTGAACACTGGTCAAGATGTCATCTGGGGACAAAACATTCCTTTCTTCCCCCTGTGCCATTAAATTAAGTGTGTTTCATGAATATTCAAGAATAAAGGTTCAGGATGCTCACAGGAAATTTAGGAATAGCTTCATTTTATAGATGAAGAAATAAGACAGATTAAAGGCAAGACATGCACTTATTCTGATGAAAATTTGTGGCACACACAATCTATTGTTGCTTTAGTTGGGGTTTTTTAAGAGTATTTGTGACTCTATAGCACTTTATGCATCGGTGTCATTGTGAATAAGATTAGATACCAAAGGCTCAAAGTAACTCCTCAGAAAATGACACACCCGTCAGTCCTGCCCCAACCTCTGTCAGGCAGAGAGTCTTTTTGGAATATCCAAATAATCTGGATAGTTTTAAGCAACTTAAAATACAAGACTATCCTTTTTCCTCTTATTTGATTCTTGCTTGAACCATTCATTTTTTCTTTTGTAATACATCAGAGAGGTCTGACAGCAGCAGTGTTTATTCCGAGGATGTGATCCCCCTCAGCAGAACATCTCCTGTACTTTGTATGACCCTGTTAATGCCAAGCACAGCTTTCTGTTTGATTTTTTTCATTGTTTATGTTAGTAGTCACCTACTAATATTCAGCCATACTCACCATCAAATAATTTCCAGTTTCCATGCATTTGGTAATGCAAATCTAATTGATATCCCTTTCTGTCACTTATCTTGCTGCTCCACACTCTTGTCCTTCAGGCTTTTCTGGATGTGCATCCACCCTGCTACTTCAGGTGGACTTCTGAAGTAATGGCAGTACTTTCTCCTAAAGCTTATAGAGATTACCTTTAAGGAATTGGCACCAAGTTTCACAATGTGATTAATGTGACTAGAAGTGGACATACTGCCTTGTGGCCTTGCTTTCACAGGGACACCAATGTGCAGCAGCAAGCAGTCCAGTTATGTAGCCCCTGTCCTGTACTCTTCTACCATTCCACATGTCTCCAAACTGGTCCATCTCTGTTAGTGTCCTCAAGGTAATTCTTTCTGAGCTGTATGGTTTGGAGAAGAAAGAGGAGTCCTACAAACCTGGTCTTCTACCAGTTCAAGATGTTACAGGAGTGTAATATAGCTATATTCCTATCCTCCTCAGATACTTGCTGATACATGCACTGGAAAAAATCAATGGTAGTTGTGATCTACTCCCTTTGAGACACTGAAATCCTCAATCATTTCAGTGGAGATTTCAATGGTGTCAATTTTATTGACTGTATATTGTGAGTGTCCTTCACCCTATTTATAACATAGAATCTTTGGAACTGTATTGTCCTCTTATTTTGCTTTCTACATTTGAGATAGGCTGTTTAAATGAAAATGAGTCTGTGTTAACAACCTGCTAACTGAAAAGCTGTTGATTTGCATCCTTGATTTATTTTCTCAAAGGCAAAGCTATTTTTCCTCATGTGCTTTATATTTTTCCTCAGTTCACTGAGTGGATTTTTCTGCTTTTGACACTGGGGCATGTCCATTAAAATGTCTCTTTGAAATATCTCCATCGTAATGTATGAAATATCTGGGTGACCAAACCAGAATGCTGTAATCCTCAGAAATGCATCTAAAAGGCTGGCCAGAATGATAGTAAATTAAATGTGAGATTCTTCAGTCTGCTACAGAAGAGCTGTAGTGTGTACTCTGCATATTTATTTTCATAAAAGAGACTCTAAAACTTGTTCTTTTAAGAACCTTAGACATATGGTAAGAGACAAAATCTCACCTTTAGTTGTTGTTTGGACTAAAAAAGAAGAAATTTCCAGTCTGGATCCACAACAAACATCAGCGCTCTCTTTTGTCTTTTTATGGATTGTATATTATGAATTAATACCTGCAGGAGTTCTAGCACATGCTACATAAAATAAGATTTGGCCAAAACTAGGCAACCCAGAACTGTGGTGAGCTTTAAGATTATTAACAAAAAGAAGCATTTTTTCCTTTCCCCAAATTTATTTTTAAAGGCATGGAGATTATATCATGTTTTTTATATGGTTAGAAAAAAAATTTCCTCAAGCAATTGGAGAGTGGTGTAGTGCATGAATAACTGAATGAATATATGTTAAAATGAAAAAATGAATGAGTGACCAAGGCTGAGAGTGAAATGATAAACTGGGGATGAAGTAGGAGAGAGTGAAGAAGACAGATGTGCAGGGAAAAAGAAATAAAAGGAAGGAATTAAATCAATATAAAGAGAAGGACACAGACACAAAAGAGAGTAATTAATTTCGGAAAACATCAGAAAATAATGCTGGCAAAAGGCCAAGTTTATTTTTAGGGAGCTTGTGACAGTATAGATGAAAGGAGAGAAAAATGATTGAAATTGAGGTAACAGTGATCTGGAAAAAACTTTTAATTCAAAGACTGCCTTGGCAGGATAATAGGACAGGATCAAAAGGAAAAGAGGTAGGGAAAGATGTTGAGAGACAAAGAAGTAGTAGAAGGAAATGACTGGGCCACGGGCAGACCCAGCTTAACTCTGGTTGTGCCTCTGCTTTTCCTGTATGGCCATCACCAGATCAGCTAGTGCTCCTGGCTTTTGGTGATCTGGAGAGAATCAGTTAATGGAAGTGCAAGAAAAAAACCCTCATTATTCTATTACAAAGGTACTGTAATAATAAAAAATAGTAGCTCCTGGGCAAGCAATACTTGCCCTCTGGCTCCCTCTTTACCCGTTTGCATTTCTCATCTTTCAGAATTGACATTTTTTCTTCACAGGAAGGAAAACAACAGAACCAAAGTAGAGCTATGAATGTCTGAGGACTGTGTTTTGGTAATGACTGCATAGAATCATAGAATCATAAAATAGTTTGGGTTGGAAGGGACCTTAAGGATCATTGAGTTCCAACCCCCCTGCCAAAGGCAGGGACACCTCCCACTAGACCAGGCTGCTCAGTGCCATGTCCAGCCTGGTCTTGAACACCTCCAGAGAGGGGGCATCCACAACCTCTCTGGGCAACCTGTTCCAGTGTTTCATCACCCTCACTGTAAAGAATTTCTTTCTCATGTCAAGTCTAAATCTACCCCCTTCCAATTTACATCCATTGCTTCTGGTCCTCCCATCCGATATCTTATTAAAAAGTCCTTCCCCTGCCTTTCTGTAGGACCCCCTCAGGTACTGATAAGTTACTATAAGGTCCCCCCTGAGCCTTCTCCAGGCTGAACAACCCCAATTCCTTCAGCCTGTCTTCATAGGGCAGTTGCTCCAGCCCTTTGACCATCTTCAGGGAATGAATACTGTTATTTCTGGTCAGCACACTTAGAAGTGACTATTGCAAATAGTGATGCTTTTAGAATATATAAATATCAGAATGAAATCATGATGATAATTTAGAAAGAGAGATAGGGATAAATAATTGCACTCTTTGGTAGGGACTTATTAATTCATATAGTTTTGTGATTCTAATTCCTCATATGTTAAGAAAAGATGTCCCTAAATTCTGGTCGTTATAGGAAGTATATAAACAAATCCAGTACTTCATAATGCTAATTCAAGTAAACAAAAGAGTCTTTGAAGGGGTATGTGAGTTTAGTAATCTACAATATTTAAAATAGTTTTCTTTTACAGTAAAAATCTATGCAATTTTAATTAGGCAAAGAAAGCCACAATTCAACTTCAGTAATGCTTTCCCTGATAGTATTATGGTCTTTCCTTAAGCAGTAATGTACTTTCTTGCCTAAACTAAGGAAGCAACTTATTTTTCTGATCTCTAAAGCAATCACTTTTATAGCTTCATCTAGTAAATGAGCAGTGTATTCTCCAGTACTGAAGGGTGGAAAAAGATGAGGGATTTTTTTTTCTAAACATTCTATCAAATTTTGTTGTACTCTAGTTATCATAAGACTCTACTGTATCATCAATCTCACAAACATATTTATACGCAGAAAAGGCTGTTTAGAGGAATGTTAAGTTCTGCTGAGAGCAAAGAATTGAACTGATCATCAGCCCTCCCATTCAAAATTTTATTCAAATTAATCTGTGACTATTGACTTGAAATATTTCAGAAGTAAAAATTTGCCTGAATAGTGCAGATATCAAATTGAGTGCAAAATGCAAGGATTTATCTCATTTGCTGCGTTAGGCAGCAAAATCTGTTGAGAGAGAAATGAAACGTCTGCTATTTTCAATAAAATTATTAAGGGGGAAGGAAAATCTATATTTGTATCTTTTTAAGTTATGACAGATTTTTGTGCACAGACTTGATTTATTTTTAAGGCAGTCCAAACTGAGAGTAATAAATTTTGTTCCAAACAGTAAGGATTCCTTTAGTAGATGAGGTATGGAAATCACTGACTTCAAAGGCCAAATCCGGCTGGGAAAGTAGAGTTGAAGCACATTTGCTTTCTTGGATTACTCCATGTAGAGTTGGCTCCTTGCATTTGTGGGGTCCTTGTTTGTCAAAAGTCTACTGGGTAGGAGTATGTTCCAAGGACATGGTGACTCAGGTGTGTTTTATTAAGAGTGGAATAGACGTTCCTAGTTGGAAAGTGTACACTGTAAAATTCCACAATTACAATTAAAAATCTTAAATAAAAAGTCATGTAAACTCCAGGGTTTTAAAGAAAAAGTCTGACAATTATAGTGCAAAAAATTATCTGTGGGGTAGCAAAGCTAATTTGCTTTTAAAATTCGTGTTATGATATATATACTACATTAGGTATATCAGTCTTCAAATCCTGTTTTTAGATATTAGAGGGTCAGGGTGTGTCACTTGTGCTGCATTGAGTTTTGTGTTTTTCCTAAGGAGTCCTAGTGCTTTATGGATTTAAAGAAGCATTCTGTCTGGTGATTAAAAATTGGAAAGCCCCAAATTTGCTCTGAAGCAACCTGATCTAATGGGAGGTGTCCCTGCCTATGGCAGGGAGTTGGAACTAGAAGATCTTTAAGGTCCCTTACCATCCAAACTATTCTATGAGTCTATGAAACTATTTCCATCTTTGGACAGACTGGAGGTCTGTAGTCTTACGAGTTTCTCCTTTTTTTGCAGTCTAAAATTCTGTGTATATATTAAGTAAAGGTGCACATGTGATTAATCAGCTGAAGTACCTGCTATTCACAAGGAAAATTAGGTAGACTGTGCCAGTGCTGTATCTATTCAGTGGATAAAGAGGAAACCTCTTACCTCTATGCTTTTGTGTTTGTCATGTTTCCCCTACCTGCATTAAGGTGGACTTTTGGCTTTTTGTCAGTGAGTCAGGGAATATGTTTAGCTGGGTGGGTATTACAAAGAAATACTGCCAGACTTCTTTTTTTTTGCCTTTTCTGTGATGTGGCATGGGGAAGCCTTTTGGTTATGTTTTTTGGTTATTTGTCCTGCTGGGTAAATCAAAAGAGTGTAGCATGCAGTGCAAAATGCATTCACTTGGCTGAGAGCCGTACCTCTTCAGCCAAGACTGCTTAGCTGAGAATTTGGTATTTTGATTATTTGGGCTAGCAACAAAGGCCAACATTAGACATCATCGAAGACACTGTAGGAGTGAATTTAAATAAACGTTACTTAGACATCCCAAGATGTCACTGAAGTTAAACACACAGCTAGAAGAAATTAATTCTGACCTTTCCTTTGTTCTCAAGAATCCACCATCCTGCATCCAGTGAGCAAACTCTGCATACACGAGGATCCCCTGATGGTTCTTCTTGAGATCTCCTGTGTCACTGTGGACCTCTGTGAAAGTGTGTGGGAAATGTCATCCCAAGGAAATGTCAACATTGCCCTCCTATCTGCTTTGTTTGCATTTAGCAAATGGTTATGGCAGCTAAAAGGCAGACAAGTAGTGGGACTTGCCACCTTGAATTTCTCACGGGCCTGGTTTTGAGAAAGATGGAGGCTGCCACTATGTGGGTGTACCTCTAAAGGGCAGAACTGCCATCAGCAATTCCTGTGTCTCATTGAACCCAGCCATAAGTAACTGTTCCCACTCTTGGTGTGCTGTGCCGGAAAAATTGTTTTACAGCCATGTGGTGAGCTGAATTAAGGGAGCTGTTCTTCATTTGAAATAATAATTTTATTTTTTATTTGTTTTAACCTGGTTCAATTTTCTGATCCAGTAGGTCCCAGAAAAAGGTACTTGGGCACAGCTGAGGAGCTGATGGAAGGAAGGAGAAGGGCTGCTGAAAATAAGATCTGTTCATGCCACTATTACTGGGGAATGCTTTTTTATGTTTTAACCGTGCCAGTTGGAATTCTGTAATACTGTCTTATCAGACAGGGTTTTATAATGCTCATTTCTCACTTCCCTTTTCTTCCTGTCCCTATCCAGCTCTTGGCTTCCTCAGCTGTGTGGATAGAACAGTGTCTGAGGCTGTGCTGGCTCACAGAACTGATTTTTAATCATTAATGAATGAGTGAAAAACAAAGCAAAAAGCACTCTGGTGAGTGTAGAGGATATTTTTTTCTCCTCAATTGTGCAGGACAGAGCTCTACAACATGTTACAGCCTGCTGAGGAGAGAAGTTGGCATGGAAGGGAAGTTGGCTTAGTGCCTGGAGAGAGGAGGCTGGGAAGTCAGCCGGCAGCAATAAAGATCTATCTTCTCACACCCCCAACTCCGCAGGGAGATCCTTGATGCAGCCTGTCTGCTGAGGGAAGCTCTCTTGTAACAGCCTTTCCCTTAAGCTCCAGCCAAGCAGAGACATTTGGGCCGACTGGGGATCATGCCAGTGGAGATGAGTGGTGGTAGCACACAGAGGGCATAGTCTTTTCTTAATATTTTCCCTGAACCACCAATGTTGCAGCCCTGAGGTTTTTTATAGCCATCGCAATTCCAAGCGATGCAGTACCTCTGCAAGCTCTCGTACCTCTCCAGAGACAGACTAAGAGGGGCCCATGAATAGTGAATAATCTAGTTTGTATTTTTATCATTTAGAGATGCAGTAAAAATAACTTTGCTGTCAAGTTGTGCATTCTTATCCTTTTGTACTTGTCCTGCTCTGAGTGCTGGTAGGTCACACTAATGGGGCTTCTGGAACAACTCCAGACTTTTTGCAACAAGTTGAGAAAAAGGCATGAAAATTCCTGGGGAGAGATGATCCTCTGGCCTGGGTCACTTGTGTCTGCACAATATGAGACAGCTACTCTGCCAGTTGTGAACAGGGTATAGAAAACTATGGATTTTTATCTTGGTGGAATAAAAGTTATTTTTATTCACAAGTGTATTTTGTGCTAAGGCTTGTAACCAAAGTCAAACAAATAAAATGATACCATCTGCTGCAAAATATAGGAAAGGAGGCATTCACTTTATATATCTTTATACATACTCATCTGTATCATAGTGAGTAAACTGTATTTCAAAAAATATGTTTGGGACCTCAACACAATCTTGTGTTGATCTTTCTGAGTTAGCACATGATGGTGAGCTGCATCTCTAGTGATCTGAAAACTCAGTTTAGCTGCAAGAGTACAGCAGCTTTGTGACACACTGGTTCTGCTATGTTCTGCTTCCTACCCCTGTGGTAGCCCTGAGAGGCCATGCAAGGTGCTGTGCTGGCTGCTCAGATGCTACCTGCACTCAAGTGTGCATGCACTTTTGACATCTAGGATTCATGTTATGGAAAAGCTAGGCCTGCCCTTGCCTCTGGCTTGAAACTCTCCAATTATTTTTTAAATTAGCAGAAAGTACTCCCATCCAAGCCATGGGCAGCCAGTTTCTCCTGAAGGATGCTGTGGGAAACATCAAAGGCCTTACTGAAGTTCAAATAAACAACATCAACAGCTTTTACCTTCATCCACTATGCAGGTCACTTTGTCATAGAAGGAGATTATGTTAGTCAGGCAGGACCTGCCTTTCATGAATGTGTGCTGACTGGGCCTGATCACCTTGTTGTCCTCCATGTGCCTCATAATGATCTTTGAGGAACACCACTCCTCACTGGTTTCCACTTGGACAACGAGCCATTGACTGCAACTCTCTGAGTGCAGCCATTCAACCAGCTCCTTATCCAGTGAGTGGTCCATCCGTCAAACCCATTCTTTTCCAGTTTGGTGACCAGGATGTCATGCAGGACAGTGTCAAATGCCTTGCACAAGTCCAGGTAGATGATGTCAGTTGCCCTTCCTTTATCCACTGATGATGTGACTCCATCATAGAAGGCCACCAAATTGGTCAGGCATGATTTGCCCCTGGTGAAGCCATGGGCAAAGCCATGGGTGAAGGATCACCTCTGTGTCATCCTCCATGTGTTTTTGCAACACCTTCAGGAGGATCTGCTCCATGACCTTGCCAGGCACAGAGGTGAGACTGACTGGCCTGTAGTTTCCTGTATCTTCTTTCTTTCCCTTTTAAAATATGGGGATTATGTTCCCCTTTCTCCAGTCAGTGGGAACTTCACCAGTCTGCCATGACCTTTCAAATATAATGGACAGTGGTTTGGCAACTTCATCTGCCAGTTCTCTAAGGACCCGTGGATGGATCTCATCGGGTTCCATAGACTTATGCACCTCCATGTTCCTCAGGTGTTCACAAACCTGCTCTTCACACACAATTAGTGCATCCTGCTTCCCCTTGTTTATGGCCTTATTTTTTAAGACTTGAGTTGTGGAATCAGAGGCCATACCAGTGAAGACTGAGGCAAAGAAGTTATTGAGTACCTCAGCCTTCTCCAAATCCCCCGTGACCAGCTCTCTGGTGTCCTTTCAGAAAGGGCCCACATCTTCCCTAGTCTTCCTCTTTTCATTTACATATTTGTAAAAGTTTTCCTTATTTCCCTTTATGTCCCTGGCCAGCTTTAATTCCATCCTCCACTTTAGCTTTCCTAATCTTTTCTCTTGTCACTTGGACAACCTGTTTGTACTCCTCCCAGTTAATGCTCTCATGCTTCCAATTCTGATACATTTTCTTTTTCCATCTAAGCATGTCCAGAAGCTCCTTGCTAATCCATGGAGGCCTCCTGGCATTCTTGCCCATATTCTTCTTCCTTGGGATGCACAGCTCAACCTGTACTTGACTAACTCTGTTTTCTTAAAATAAGGAAGGACATTTGAAACTCCTGGTTGCCTCCCACCTTTGTAATGCTCCTGCTTCTAAGCAGGGGATAGCAGAGCCCAGTCTGCCCTCATGGTTCTCCCAGTGCTCTGCATAATGCATTGTACCAGCATGTGCCATCAGATCATGTAGCTCCATTTCTCTCTACCCACTCTGTTGCTGCATCACTGTTTTCTACATTCAGGGATGATAAAGTCAGGGCTCTAGGTGTTTCTCTCTCATCCTTGTTCAGCCTGTTGTGAATCACCAATCAGTGCTGCTGCAATTTCCCAGATATTTCTGTCTGGTTCTCCTCTCAATTCTTAATTCCTTATATTTCCCCATTCTTCTGTCTGCTTTAAAAACAAACAAACAAAAAACCAAAAAAACCTACGTTGGGGGATGGACACAGGCTAGGGAGTTAACGACTGCCATCAAGGTCTCCGAGCAAGACAAAGACAGCGATCGAGGCCTGAGGCAGACCTCGCCAGGTTGGAGCCATAGCCACGTGTGACCTTGACGATCGTGTAGAAAAGAGAGAAACAGCAAGGGGAGGGTTCTACATAGATGATGTAACATGTGACCAATCGGAGTGTGACTAGTGGGCATGGTTAACCATAGCTGTATATAAGCTTGTCTGATGCTCTCAATAAACGGATTCTGGCTGATCACATTGATCATGGATGTCAGCCCCTTCTTGCGTTAAACCTATAGCAAAAGTAAGAAAATTGTGAAGACAGAAGGCCAGTTTTAGCCATGGTACAAGCAAATGCAGTTTCTATTTCTTGGGTGTTATGTTTGCTAACTCCAGAGTGAGTTTAGCTGGTGCTGTAGAAAACTGTTGGAGTCAGAATTTGCATGTTTGCTTTCAAGGCAGCTGTGATAGTAGCAGCCTAAACAGTTGCTCTTTCTGGGTCGTCTTTATAAGAATGATTTACTGCATTCTCTAGAGTGATGATCTGACTCAGTGATGTTGCCTCTGTACCAGGAAAAAACCTGGTAATATCCTAGACTGCTTAAATACTATCTTTTAACTGTAATCATAATCATAATCATCTAGGTTGGAAAGGACCTCCTAGATCTTTGAGTCCAACCATCAGCCTAACTCTGACAAGCCTCATACCTGGATAGGAATGTAAACCCTTGGCCCTCACATTAGGAGTCTGATGCTCTCCCAACTGAACTATATATCCAGGTGCAGGAGTTGGATCTAAAGCCTCCTGATGTACCTTCTCTAGACTGTTATATAAACCTGGATCTGGAGGCCAAGTAGTAGCCCAGTGAACCCCAGTCTCCTGCAGTCTCCTATAAAGTGTCTCTCGGTCTGTGTAGCTGCCTGGTGACCTCACTTGAGCAGCAGTAAAAATCACAGCTAGCATGTGGTGCAACACAGGTTCACCAAGATGACACAGTATTTCGTGATAAGAGCATATCTCTTAAGAATGGATTAAAGTCTTCTGCTAACAATTTAGAGTTTTGACTCAAATGTACAGAAAAGATCCTAATCTTAAGCTCCTGTCCTTGAACTCGTCCTTGCTCTTGAGCCTTCATGACATTGTCAGTGAGACATCTAAGAGCAAGCAGCTAGGCCAAAGAGGATGTTTCAATGCACATGTTTGTGCCATCTTTCTTTTTTAGGGTTACTTTGGGAATTTCTTTTAGAAATGGACAAGGTTTTTTGCATTACTACGAATGTTTCTGTTTTCCTCTTCCATTATGAGACCAAACAACAGGCTAAGTGGTAGCCTGGCATCTTCCTAGGGCTGTGTTCCTTCCATGTGGAGAATGTCCAGGCTGTCAAGGACAAGGTGCCCCCTGTGCATCCCAGACAGTATCTCATTTCCCTTACACGGGGTGCAAAACCTTCCCACCTAGAAGAAAAAGTATTTGCAGAAATGTCTGTTACTTAAAGCATGCTCTGGAATCATGGAATTGCCGGGGTTGGAAGGGTCCTAGGAGTCTGTTGAGTTCAATCATTGACCTAACTCTGGGAAGAAAATATCACTGATCTAAACCATGTCTCTAAGTACTATGTCTTCTATGTCTGCTTTTAAATATCTCCAGGGATGTTGCCTCAACCATTTCCCTGGGCAGCCTCTTCTAGTGTCTAATAACTCTTTCAGTGTAAAATGTTTTCTAATATCTAGTCTAAATTTCTTATGGTGCAACTTGAGGCCATTTTTTCTTGTTCAGTCACCTGAGGGAGAGGAGATCAACCTTCAGCTCTTCACAGCCTCATTTCAGGTACCTGTAGAGCCTCTTTGTTCCAGGCTAAAGAACCTCCTTTTAGGTACTTAGTCTGATCTCCAGGTTAAACAATCCCTGCTCCCACAGATGCTTTTCATAAGACTCATTCTCCAGACCCCTCACCAGCTTTTTTACCTTTCTCTGGACCTGCTCCAGCACCTCAATGTCTTTGTGTGGTGAGAGGCCCAAAACTAGGACAAAGTACTCAAGGAGGGGCCTCACCAGTACTGAGTACAGGGGTATGATCACTTCTCTAGTCCTACTCACCACACTGCTCCTGATAGAGGCCAGGATGCTGTTTGCCTTCTTAGCCACCTGGGCACACTGCTGACTCAAATTCAGCCTGCAGTCAACTAACACTCCCACTTCCTTTTCTGACAGCCAGTTCTCTACTTGAATTTTAAGTGACAGTGCTGGTTTTCTTTAAGATCTCACTCTGCAGCTTAATTTTCAGTGAAACAAATTTGTTAAATTTATCTTTTAAAAGTCTGGCATCCATATTAGCAATCAAGTCCACAAATTGTGCCTTCTGGTTGAACTCAGTAGATCCACAGCTTTGTGTAATTGAGGCTGCAGCATGATTAAGAGTTCTGTTATGGCCTCACATATCGATCAGTCCAATTTAATTTCCTCATGGGACTTGGACCACGCTGGGGATGATGGATTGTGTTGAGGGCCTGATAAGCCTATTTTAACAAAACATCTCAAGGGCTTCTGGAACAGAAGCAATTATCAATACTGATGCATGTTTCCTTTCATCAAAAGTTAAAGCCTCATTAATAGGCTGCAGAGCAGCTGCTCTTTGCAATGTTACTTTTATTAACATGGAGATGTCGTTTCTTTCAGTCTTATAAGTTGGCTGTTTCCAGAAGAAAAAGGGACCAAGTGTCAGTTTTTTATTTTAATGATATGTGTGATGTCTCCTGCTCTCCACATTCACTATTTTGGTAACTGAAGCCTAGATTATGTTTTAGACTGATAGTCCCATCCCACTGCTTATCTCCATTGCTCATACGCACAGATCCTGGTGGTTTGCATCCTCAGAATTTTGTGCCACATTACTGATGATGTTTGCTATTTTCAACATTAATATTACTGGTTATAATAGTGTCTTTTTGTAAATTAGACTATCAGCATTTTTATTCAGCACTGGATATTTCAAAAATATTTTTAATTTGATGGAGATGTGTCATGGGTGTTAAATTTGCACTGCTATTTAACATTGCTAAATGGATGTACAGAAAGATAAGATGATCAAGGCAAACTGCTATGTTAAACCTGTTTTTTAAACACAGTTTTCAGATAAACTGGTATAACTTTAGAACCTTGCATAATTGTTTTCCTTACCTAGTAGGATGAGTTGGTTTTGTTTCTTTTCTATTTATCAGAAAACAATTTAAACCTTTTAACACCTGGTATAGTGTTTTCTGATCTCTTTTAATTTCATGCCCATTATCTTCTTAATTAGCACAGTTCTGTTCATTAATGCTTGAATTAAAAGTCTGCAGCATCATGTTCCAAAGAAAATTGATCAATACCTTTCTTTTTAAGCATAGATTAATGTGAATGGGTGATACACAGGAAGAAATGAAAAAGTAGTTGGATTGAGTAAATATAATTGTAAAGGAATCAACTTCTGTAACTTGCTCAAAACCCTGTGTTGCATGTTTGATACTTCTTGAGAAGTGGCACCTTACTTGATTTTTCTTCTTTTCTTGATGTCTGAAGTTCTAGACTCATTCATTCAAGTAGGAATTTTCAATTCCTACAATTCCTAATGAAATACAATTTTCATTATTGAAAAAAATTATTTTCTGGTAACTGGTGCTCAAAACTGCAATTCATGTCTTTCTTAGGGTGTAATAAATAGGGAATTAGATTAAAAGAGATATATTTTAGTTCTCTCAGTATCCTGAAATTTTTTGCAAGTTGTGACTAGTATCTAACTAGTATCTACTGAAATTCATGAAGATCCTGCAGGTATTGTGAAGGTCCTATGAATGTTTAATGGGAGATGGTACTGGGTTTGCCCTCCAGGCTGCTATTCACTGTCACCTTCCAGTTACTGTCATGAATCAAATGTGAAGATGAGCAGGTTAATTTAAATTACCTTCAGCAATGATTAATTCAGATTAATCACCTAATCTTGCAAACACTGGAGCACTGAAGGCACAATAATGATATGAGAAATCCCCTAAACTCATCCAATATTAAGCACATTCAATATTTAGTCCTGCAAACATACTGATAGGACTAATTCAAACTTTCCTACTGATGTGATGGAGCAAATGGTTCTTTTCCCCAAGAAGTGGCTCCTTTGATTTTAGTGGCCTATAATCCTGTTAAAACTGCTCAGTCCAGAAGGCCAGGCTGAAGATCACAGATCAGCAGCACTAAGAGCAGTTTTTTTCTACTTCAGCCCTTTGTTTACTTCCACACCCTTTAGTTCTCCACCCATAATCTTTCGTTGGGATCTGTTCCATGTGACAGCCCCACCACAGGGTCCCTGCTCAAACCATGACAAAGGAGGAGAGTCTGTTTCTCAGGAAGGAGTTGTAACTGGCTTTCTATTTTAAAGGTCATTATTAAATATGTAGCAGATTTGAATTACAGAACATACCTTTACAAATAAAATGTGCTTAGAAATATACAGTGCTGAGAAAAATAGCAGTTAGTTGGTTCTAAAATGGAAGAAAAGCAAAAATTATAATGCATAGGAATGTTCTCTATACTTGCTTTTCTGGAATATATATTAATTAAGGTCTTAAATAGTGAGACAGGAACACTGTTTATCATTATTTTTAAACATTAATTATGTGTTTAATTACATCTCTCACTAGTTTTGGAGGCCAAGATGCTGAAATGGGAAGTTGTGGGGTTATTCAATACTGTAGGTTATATTAATTTCTTTATTATTTTATCCTTATATCTCTAGGTGCTGAAGTGTTGTACATGAACATGTCAGCATATAACGAAGGTCGACTCCAGTCATCTTTCTGGATTGTTGATAAACAGCACGTGTACATAGGAAGTGCCAGCCTAGACTGGAGATCACTGGGTCAGGTAATTTCATTGAAAAATCATCCTGTATCTTTTGAGAGTATAGTGAGGAAATAATGTTTTGAGGCTGATTTGAGTATGGATGGTTTTATTTTTCCAATAATTGTCTGGAAGAGGTGCCAGCCTCAAAAACTGTGATGCAGCAATTTTGATGGCTCATCTGTTTTTGCCAAACGTGTATTACTATAAATTTTAAATCTTTTCTTTGGCATACCTCAACACTTTGGGTTAAATTTTATAAATTTGATTGCCATTATTGATTTCTGTGATGACTTTGCTGTTTTAAAAGTTATAAGTCCTGATTTGCTTACTTAAAACCCCACAAAATTAAAACCAGAACTACATGGGCAAACCTGTTGGGAAAAAACCCACTGTAGGAATACCATGGTAATAGCATGAGCCTGATCTAGTCCTTCTCATATGCCACTTAAAAAAGACAAAGGAAAATTTTGAAAGAATTCCAAATGGATAGTATTATCCTTAAATTCCCATAATCTTTTGCAGGGAGAGGGGGCGAGGGAGTGGAGATTAATAGATACAGAAAATCCATAGCATAATGTTTTTGAATGTATTAGTGAGAATTACATATTTTGATTCTTCATAAACAAGCAAGCTGGAGAAGGGATGTGTGCTAAGATCTCTTTACTAACAGCTAGTGCTGAAGGCTGTGTACACTGCAACCATTTTGAACACATGATCCATCAGTAGTACAGCTAATTTGCTTTCTTGTAGCTGCCTGTAGCTCAGGACTAATGGCTGTAATGTTCACTTTTGCTGCATACCACTGAGTGAGTGAGGCTGCTCTTCAGCATCTTTAGGGATTAGAATCTGTACTTTTAGATCTGAGTCATTGAAATGCTCAACAGAGGGGAAAAAGCAGTCCTCAGTAATTACTAGTTGCAGTTACAAAATCTTGCTTTTCAAATATGAGCAGAATCTCAGAAATGTATGGATAATTTTGAATATAGACTCTAGTAATTTTGCGAAGGTGTGAGTTGGTTGGTTTTTTGGGTTTTTTTGTTTGGTTTTTCTTTTTTTTTTTTTTGAAGCTTTGGAGATTTGATTTGAGCTAAGAGGCTCGAAGTCTAAATAAAAACAAATTAGCCATTTTAATGAAGAGTGAAGTAAATACATTTTTGTTTTTCCTGTGTGTATTAATTTGCTTGAAAGGTAATTTTTTTAATGCTTACAAATAATCTGGAACACTGGTAAAGAAGAAGGGTGGTGTTAGCAAACCAGAGAAAGAGGATGTTGTATTCCCAGTTAGTGCAAGAACATTTAGTTTGGACTTTTGGACAGTTTAGAAATTAAATGTTTATATATTGTGCCTCATAAGTTGAACTCTTCCTGTGTAACAAGTGAAATAGCTCTTCACTATTTCTCTTATAAATAGTTTCTGTTCTATTTTAGCCTTGAAGCCTCTTCTAATTGGAGTTTTGAGTACCAATGAAAATACTAAATGTGGAGAAAAGAGGTGTATCTACCACTGTTTGTTGTATTTAATGATTGCATTTATGACCTTCATCACTAATGCTACAATTCCTCATAGGTTTGGTCTTGTCATACTGAAGTAAATCTTAACTCTTGTAGTATGCCTACATTAAACTTTGATGCCAGTTTTTGTGGGACAGCATTTCAAATATAATTCCTCACTCTTAATTTTCTCAGCCTTCTACATATATCTGGAGATTTATTTTGTCTTGTTGTAATATAATCTTGTACTTTTGTATGTAGTGATAAGGTGATAGAATGAAGCCCAGAAGAATATTTGTGAAGAAATGTCTCTAAGTTTGATTTAAAGAGAATCTGCTTTCATTTAGCTAAGAAATGTATGCTGAGACTTTTTAGAAGAGCCTAAGCACATTAGAAGCTTGCCTCCTGTTGACATCAGATGTAAACAAGCAGTTTGCATACCTAAGAGTTACAGATTGGATCAATTGTCAAAGAGACCTGATATAACATCCCAAAATCATGCATGTCTTGAACTTTTCACATGAGGCAAAATAAGCACAGAAGTCTTTCATTTTACTCTGAGTTCATTCCTTGAGGAAAATGCTTTGCACATGTATAGGACCTAATTGTAAACCCCACTGTGAGCCAAGCTCTCAATAGGGAAACACCTGTGGGTCCTAATTGTCAAAGTCTCATCATCCTTGCAAATGAGGGATCACGTCTTCACTTCTTCTGTTTTCTCTCAAAATAGTCTAAACCAGTAAGGATTAAGTGGAGAATAATGGAACAGATAGTGTCTGACCTGTCCATTTTTACTATCTTTGTGGAGACTTCTATATTTATGGAACAGATAGTGCCAGACCTGTCCAGACCCATGCCCTTACACTCCTGCTGCCTGCAGTGGCTGAGTAGAGCTGCAGTTTTGCAGTGGGAGGCAGGGAATTTTTTTCCACAGATGCCAGTGTTATGTCCCAGGTTACCTGCAGGGAACAAGCTATGAAAAGGCAGACTGAGATGCTGATTATGGTTCCTTTGAAAGCTTGTTCGACTTCTAGAGCAACACAACTTGTGGTTATTGAACCAGCAAAGCACTTTGGCCAGTATCACTAGATCGTGAAAGCGAAAGACGGAATGAAGGAGGACTCTGCTAATTAGAAGCATATAGTGCTGTGGCCTCTCAAGCACAGCAGCTGTCTTCTCTTGCAAACAAAACATCCAGTATGAGTCAGTCACCTTGTAGCTAACATCTTGTTATTTGGTAGCACAGCTCCAGTACGAATAGTGTGAGTGCATCCAGTTTTGCATATAATACCATCAAAAATGTAATTAAAAAGCTTAAGATTTTATTTGTGTATAACTACCCTATCTTTTCACGTGCTTTCCCTGTATTTCTGTGTGCTTCCTTAGTAATGAATCTTTTCATATATTCAGGTGAGCACTACATAGTTCATATAGTAGCTCCTAGCAGCTTCTCTGATGTGGCCGTTGCACTAGAGTTCTGTCTCTCACTAGGTCTCCACAGTACTCCCAGATTCTTACTTTGTGCCTTATAGGGGCCTAAAGATGTAGAAATGCTTCTGTGACATAGCAGTGAAGAGCACTTAGGTGCTCAGCAGAGAATATTTACACAAGGTTATTGTGGTAAATATACCTGCATTTTATTGCTATTTTGTCCCTTTGTGGGAGGATGGGGAAAAAGAAGTCTGTTTGCATCATTCTTCTCTTGGAGCTCAAGGCTACACCTGAAATACTAATTTTTAAACAGCTCTTTAGAAAACATTGTCAGGACTTACATGTCAAAAGGTTTCAGTTCCATTTTTACTGTCTTTGTGGAGAGTTCTATATTTATGAGCTGTACACTAGAAACTGGATTGATATGAGGCTTACTGAGTTTTGTTGCCATTTTCTTGATTTACTAGCACTGACAAGAAGCAATACCAGTATTTTTTTTAAAAGTAATATTTTTTTATCGAGAGATTTTTGTATGCTGCATAAGGAATAACCTTTAAAGTTGCATATATCCTGCACTTGCTGTCAAAGTTTTAATACTTGCTAGAGTCTCAGCCTTGAAATTATGAGCAAGGCTGACAGCAGTCTCTTAATTCCAAGTCTGATCATGACTTTTCATGTAAAACTATGTTTTGGGTGGATTGTAAGTTTTCCAGAACTCTAATAACTGTGGCTGAAATAATTTATGCCAGCGATCTGCTTCAGTATGAAATCAATCCCCAGAGACAAAAGAAGGCTCCTTGAAAAAAAAATTATTTTACAAAGATTAGATGATTTGTTCATTCATAGTGAAATATTTAAATCTTATCATTGAATATAACTAGATTTTGTGTCAGGGATCCATCTTTTTCTGCTGTTATAAAGAAATATATAGTAAATACTGCCTAATTACTTAGCCTGCTAAAAATTTCAGGTTTGCCACTTTCTTAGATAGCTTTATAGTAAGCTGAGTAAAATTTTATCAGTGAAATAATCTTTCTACCAACCTAATTTCTATATGACATATTTTTATACTGATGCAAAATGCTGAAAAACCTGTACAAAGAAGTCTTTCGAGTTTGATGAAAGACTTCTGCAGAGCTAATCTCTTGCTCTTTGTGGTGGCATACTTAGTATGGCTTGGAGGCAGAGGTAGTAAAAGAGGAAAATGGTGAAGATAAAACTGTAAAACATGTTTTGAACTTTTTAGTTCATATAGGAAATCTATGCTGTACAACTTTCATCTCCCACTTAGATGACATGCATTTGGTAATGGATGCAAATGATAAAGTATTTTCCCAAAGTTCCCAGACTCTCACTTAATCACAATTTAGTTTTTGCAACCATTCATCAAGCCAAGCAATGTCTTTGGGCCATAGCTGTGCAAACTACTTAAGTACATATTTAACACAATGACATGTTAAAGTCTGGTTTTATTCAGCAAAATGGCTGCATCTATTTTTAAAATGCTTGTTTGAAAAAGGATTCACTTAATCATGTCTAAAATGAGGTACTAATTACTTAATGCCTTAGTAACAGTCGAAGTGGCTGTTGTGCTGTATTGTACTTTCCAATTCCTCGATTAGGTAGTGTATTAACATACATAAAATAATTTGCTTACATAAAAATTGTTATAATCCATAACATTAATGCAGAGCAAGAGGTAACAAAAAGTGTCATTTGTACAAAAGTATTTCTTTTGTTCCAGGACTTCCTCCAATAGTTCCAGCAAAGCTTGAAAATGCATTTAGTTCTTTAGTTCTGTTAGGAAATGTGAGGCTTGTAGTACAGACATAAGCTTTAATCAGCTCAAGAAACATTTCTGGAGCTCTTTATGCTAATAACATTTTTGGAAAAGCTTTATTCGCACACAAATATTTGAATCCAGTAGGCAAACAACTGTAATGGATTAGTTAAACTAATTCAGAAAAATACGTTTATGTGCAACAAATAATCAGCCCTTAGAAAATTCCATTACTGAAAAATATTGAAACAAGTCAAATTAATCTATTTGTCTTCAATGGAAGTAGAACAAATTAATCTGTTTGTCTTCAGTGGAAGTGCAACGAAGCTAGTATTAAATACTCGAGCAAGAAAAAACAATGGCTTAAATCATGAATGGTAATGGTTGGCAGGTAATTAAGTGCCTTGTGGAGAGTTTAGTGCCCAAATGTGAACGTTTGAGCTCTTGAGCATGACCATGCTGCTTGCTCCTTGTGGTAGAGTCTGACTGTAAGCAGCTGGACTAAATGAAAATGACGTTCAGGGTCCTCACATACTGAAGAGACATGAGGTGGAACCACCAATTAGGAAATGGCTCACGCTTTATCCTTATGCATGGAAACTCTTTAGGCTGGTAGAAAAGTGTGACTGTGCAGAAAATAAGGGCTATGGAAAGAAGTGGTCTTGGCAAAAAAGAATGGGGCCTGAAAAAAAGAATGTGAATTTCCTGACTGGAGGAAAGATGCTGGTAATGAGGGAGATCCTGAAGGTCAGGGAGCTGTGTGTAAATGGAAGCCAGGGAATGCACCAGGGACAATGATACAGCTGTAAAATGTAAATTTTTTAAGGACAAAAACCAACCAGATGAACTTGTTCTCATTTTCCCACATACTTTATGCCTTTGTTGTATTCTTTGTGTGATTTTTGTCACCAGCATAAAGTAAGACTTCAGAAAGGCATTTGATTTCTCTTCATCTTCAAAATACAATGGGAGGAGAACTAGAAAAATACTATCTAATGTCTTCACCTCTGTATTTATGTAGCCATGTTAATTCTTGGTAAATTGAACTTGGTGTTATAAGTGAAATTTTTTTACCTTGCTTCTTTCATGAAATGTGTTTGGGCAGTGTTTTTGAATAGCAGGAGTTTATCTAATCATCTCTGTTGCAAAGGATCAATGATTTGTTCTTGCTGTCTCTCAGCAGTGCCTTGGGGCACTTTTAAAGCTCCAAGTGTGACAGCTGGGTGTCTGACAGGATTACTAAACAACAGTATTTCCTTTTTAGTCAGTTTCCACTCTGTCTTCCTCTTACTCTCTTGTGGTTATAAGCTAGAAACTCTCCATTTTATCTACATAATTTAAGGTAATTAGAAAATTAGATAAACTATCTAATTCCAACTATCAGGTTGGAAACAGTGACTTGTTTTATGTGAGGAGTTAGGTTTTTGCTTGATGAACCTAATTCCTAATATTTAAATCTCCCCTCTTTCAGTTTAAAACTGTTCCAATCATCCTACTGCTGCAATTCCTGATAAAGAGTTCCTCCCCATCTTTGCTATAGGCCCCCTTCATGTACTGGAAGGCAGCTGTACAGTCTCCCCAGAGCCTTCTCTTCACCAGGCTGGGCAATCCCAACTCCCTCAGCCTGTTTCACAGCACAGGTGCTCCATCCCTCTGTTTGTAGCAGAACAGCTGCAGGAGCTCTTGGAACGTTGCTTTGTGTCTTCTCTGTTACCTCCAGAGACAGGACAAAACCAGACTGAGAGATTCTGTGGGTTTCAATTTAATTGTTCAGATTCTCCTCCTTATAAAACAGAAAAAAAAGGAGACAAAAGCAGCAAATTTTATAATTCTTCTCTACTGCCTTCTCCTTCTCTTGTTTTCTGTGACAAATGGATTGATAAAACCTTAACTCATTTTCTTTCTACTCTGAAATGATCAAAGTTGGGAGATGAATACGGTATCTCAGCTACTGATATACCTAAAGGGGCAGGTTTGGGGCAATTTTAGTTTGTGAAAAATAGTGGAGGAGTAACCCTTTGCTTTTGGTGGGTAGAATCAGTTGGAAGCAATCCATGTGGTTCTTTACTCAAAAGTTTCATCCTAGTTATATTCTCCTGAATCATGCTGGGGAGTCACAACTGGAAGTCAGCAATTAGTGAGTGGCAAAAGTTATTATGCAATTATTCCTTCTTTTGGTCTCCATTGCTGGGTGTTCAGATCCAAATCAAAACTTTCACAAAGTTCAGGAAGCTCTGAAATACCGCCAGTAGCAAATGCAACCCTTGCTGCTTCTTATGTTTCTCTCTCAGGGAAAAGGGAATTATAATCTGCTTTCAAAGCATGTCCTTGAGAGCTATAGTTTCTATTTATTTATGTGACCAAAATTGTCCTCTTATAAAAACTATGTGTAATAAATACTTGTCTTTTATATACCATAAACTATATGATATATCATGATCATCTCATTTGTTTCTATTCTCCCCAGACTCTTGCTAGTGTGGAGCCACTTCTCCAAACTGATCACTGAGACAGGATCTGCACATTTGCAGTTTCTGTTAATGGCAGTCACATCCTATCTTTACAGAACTGCATGGAGCAAAAAGTACTCTACAATCAGCCAATCATTTTTTTGAACTTTTATGTAAATGAGTCTCTTGAAGTTATGTAATGGTGCATCTGGTCCTTTTGAGATAAGATACTTTGACAGTGGAATTACATCTTTTCACTCAAGCACTAGTTACATTGTGAGTTTCCAGTTGATATAATGCTCTTCTAGTATGAAATGCAGTTATGTCCCTTACGTGCACTTCAGATTGTTGCCAATCCTTTCCATTGTCTCCTAATAATTTGCTTAATTTTCTTACTTGTCCCAGTAGTGTTCAGTATCATATTGCTATTAGGAAATTGAGTACAATCTCAAGTGTCATAACATGAAACAAGAGTCTTTTCAACTTTGTCATCCACCAAGTTTCTGTTAGGTTCAGATGACTGTCAGCCTGTGAAAGTATGTGCAACATAATTCCAGTATATTCTATCCAAATTCATACTTCCGTGTTAAATAATATATATGAGTAAGAACATCAGCTTCTAAAAATTAGTGCTATGTTGTTTGCCATGTGATCTAATCCTTTAAAAGACTTGTACTGCTAATCAGATTTACTTCAATGGGATTACCTCTAGAACTAGCTAATGTTATAAAGGAAACAGATGTAAGCAGGTATTACAGAGATGTACTGATTATTAAATACCTTGTGTGCATTTTTATTTCTTGCCATGTGGAAAGCTAGTTGGACTGTTAGAAGTCTGCTGTGACACTCTTACACCTTGTCCTTCAGAAGATACACTAAAAAATATATTTATTGTTTCCACAAAGAGCATTTGGGCAGGATCTACATCTTTGACCAAGGTAGCTACCCAAGGTAGCTAAAGTATCAGTTTTTCTCCTTTTATTTCCTCTTTTTTGTTTCAAGATGGGGAGAATATGTTGCTTTTGAAAATGTGCAGAACTCACAGGATACATTTATCATGGTGTAAAAAATTGTACTTTTGGAAGTCAAATGTTTAATTTTGCTCTTTCACTGAGACAGGCCTCTTTTTCTCTCTTATGTCCAGTAAATCAGGACAGACTTTCCCATTAGGCTTGATCTGTCTGAAATGTATTACCTGATCATGCAGTATTTACAAATTAATCTCAGTGAAGAAGTGGGCTGTTTATCTCTTGCTGGCTTTGCTGTGCTCTGCTAACAGAGGGCTGGCTAAAGCCAGACAGGAACATGGGTAATTTGGCCTCTATGCTTGCATTCTGCATGTGCTTCTGTTACTGCCTGTTTGGTGCTCTTGCTTCCTCCTCGCTCTTGCAGGCTTCTGGTTTTGTTATTTGGTGAGTGAGAACAGCATGGGGCTCTATATTCACCTTACATTTGGAGCCAAAAGGACTTCTTGTGCCTCCCCAGCTTGGCTGGCTCCTCTAAATCCAGAGCAGCTTTCCGGCTGCAAGGTGCCAGCAAGCCATTCTCATTTATCCTACTTCCCCCACTGCTGAGTTCCATTCTCATATTCATCATCCATGCTATGTATTTATATATGGTGCAAGAGAGGGCAAAATACATCTTGCAACATATTTTTATTTGATTTCTGTTAACTGTAGAAGTATGCTTGTTACTTTGTCTTTGATCTCTGAAATTACTAATCTATTTTCTTTCCATAATTTTTTTACTGGCTGTGAAAGTTCTGTAGAACAAGTTTACCTAACATTGGAGTAATTAATATAAAAACTGCAAGTCAATAAATAATAAGTCTTTAGAACAAAATGATGGCACTTCTGGTTTGAAAAGATAAACTCACTTCTTAGTAATACAGCCTCTTAATTGCTAGCTTTTTACTACTTGCCATACCATCAATAGCTTTAACATAATTAAGTATCTTAGAAGATGCTGCAAAGAGAGTGTGTATTATTCTGATTTATGAATGATCTTTCAGGTCCTTGACAGATAATATCAGTGCATTGGGATTATCAAACTTGAGAACTTTGGATGGATTCTAGAGGTCTTTAGGGAACTGGAGGCAAGTGGGAATATGGTGATAGAACCAGGTATCGCTAGCACACAGAAGAATACAGAAAATAATTCAAAAACTTGTGTACAAAACTAAAGGCAGCTTTCAAGATCAGTGTTGTTGTCTTGAAGCAAAGAGGTAGGCAGTACTAGTGATATATGCTTACATGATTCCATAGCTTAGAAATAAGGCTCAGTTGCCTTATTTGAAAAAAAAAAAAAACAAACCCAAAGACGTTTAAGATGGTCTCCCAGAAACTGCAGCAGAAATCATGTACTGGTCTTGTCTTAAAAAAAATTTAAAATAAACAATGGCACTGGCCACAGTGATGAAAATGGTTTCCAGACTACCTCTACAAGGCCTGTCTGCAGAAGAGCTTCATTTGGATTTATAGATCCTCCAACCAAGTGCACTTACAAGTATAAATCCTCCAGTTTCATTTGTGTTGTGTTCAATATGAAATCCTGAAATAGTAAGACATGCTGAGATAGCAGTACATATCCATGTAGGTGCTCCACTAGAATGGTTTAATGGTTTGTTTGTTTGCAGTTAAAGTAGGGGCAGAACTTGACCTCTTTGCCAAAGTCTTGCCCACCTCTGCACTCCAGTGTGCAAGCCAAACTGCATGAATGAGGCAAAAGTGTTTGCACTGCACTCTGCCAGAACTGGCTCATGGGAAGCTGCTGCTGGAGTTCAGCAGCTACAGGACAGGAGTTCATACAGAGTCAGTGCTCTTAAGACCAGTGTGACCTTTTACACTCATTTTGTTTGTCCTAGATAACAATACAGGCCATATACCCTGATCCAGGGATTCCAGCATCTGGCTCAACAGCTGGTGGTAGAGTCCTAAGTAGCCAGTAAATTTACATGGATGTAAGAAAGGCAGTCAGTGCACCACTATCCCAAAAATGTGGTGTATGTTGTGCTGAAATAGAACTTGTTCACTAAAATCTGGCAGAATCTTTGAAGGGTTGCTAATGCACCAGTCTATTCTGTCATCTCCCTTAAGAACCTGAGGGCAAATAATCTCGGTTGGTGATGTTAATGAATGGAGGCACATTCCTCTCAGAGGGATTTAGTTATTAGCATAACCCATCAGATCAGTCTTGTTCAACTAAACAATTAAAATAACAACATTAAAATAATCATGAAAGTCTATTCCCAATATGCGGTTCCACCCACACACACGCTTTGATGTTGCATGGATGATAGCTCCCATCTAGATAAATATCTTCATTCAGAACTCCCCTAACTCAAAAGGTCACTAAATGCAGCAGCCCAGTTGCTGCCCACTTCAACAATTAAATCCTTTTTTGTAAAACTGTTAAAAAACCACACAATAAACCAGGCTGAAATACAGTGCCAAATATCTTGATGAGCGAGGTCAAGGAAGGACAAGCATTTCAGTCATCTCATGAAGAGAGTACTGGTTCACAGTTCAGTATAAAATTAAAATCTCATCTTTTGAAATCCGTAAGTGATCAGGCAGAACAAAACACATACTAAAAAAGCATTCTGTCTGTATGAATGTGCAAAACTAATGGCATCATTGAACTTTCTCAGATTTTTGGCATTGTCATAACCATCAAGGCTCAGTTTGGAAGTCATCATGCAATTACCTTTCTAAACTTTCCAAAGTAAACAGCAGTCACCAAAAGAGTGAAATCATTGGAGTATGTGTGCAACTGCTCCACTACTGGTTGTTGCTGGAGGGAGGTGTGCTGGGAAGGTAGTGCACACAGACTCAAGTGTGAGATGTAACTTGCAGAAGTCATGAGAATTCCTCTGTTGGTCAGTCAGATCTTTACAATCCATACAGTGACTTCTTCACAGGTTTCTCAGACTTTTTCTTTTAAATGCATTGGTACAGTAGGCTTCTCTAGTTGAGTAGCACGTCATTGTGTTTGTAGATCTGTGTCGGTACAGAACCTATAGAACCCATAAATATATATACACTATAAAATTCGACTATATATGCTCTACTTATGAAGGTAATGTGTTGAAAACATCTTTTATCATCTTTGTGACTAATATTTTATTACCTTAAACTCTGTGTATGTTGAAACAACAGTTAACAACTCAGTTAAACAGCAATTGTGAGAAATAAATTTGACCTTTTAGTTTTGAGGCTGGAAGTTACAGTTAATGCTAAATGGGAATCACGTGTTTTCAGGTACATTTTTAAGTATTTCTTTTGTTTTTCTGCAAAGTTGAAGTGATTAATATCCAGTACTGCAGATAGAAATGGCATCAAGCCTTCTAGTTGTCTTTCACTTGTTTTATGTGGCTTTTTGCTCTTCATTCTGTCCAATGTTAACTTACATAAGAGCTATGCTGACTTTTATTAGTATATTAAATCTCTGACATCTTTGGCACCCAGTACTTCTGTTTCTTGCATAAGGTTTGTAATACATTATATAAACTGTTTCTTACATCCATAGGAACAGCGTCTGCCATGATTTGAGATAGGAGAATACACCCAGGTCGTGACTTTATGCAATAAACATTAATATTCCCTCTACTCATGATGAAATAGTCATAGTACTCTTTGTTCATGTGGTGCAGCAGCCAGCTGACACTTCAGCTGAATACACTACCTCACCAAGTACAGAGAATTTTCAGATGACACAAATAACTTTTTCTGAATGTGCAACACACTGCAACTTTAGTAGAAAGAGGGCATTAAAGAGGCATGAATCTGTTCCAAATTTTACTGTCACGGCAGGAGGCACAAATATGATGTACTTATTTAATTCTGAGTTTTCTTCCTAGGAGGATGTATTAGGTCCACATCTTTACAGGAGTTGTATACATGTTGAAGTAGATAGAAACCATGAAAATGTCTAAGGTGGCTACTCTGCTCAGAAGAATAGGTTAAAGAGCAAGTAAGGATTTCTGAAATAGCTTTTCATACAGGCTGTCCATTGTCCAGAGGCTGCCTGTGTAGTATTTCACTAAATTACTTTATCCAAAGCACTTGGATTCTTAGCTTACCTCAAGGTCTCACACACTGAATTTAATCAAGGTTCAGTCAAAAAATTAATTAGGTCCTTTGGTGCTCTGCTTACATCAGGAGAAGAGATTTCTAATTCTGATCAGGGAGCCTGGCAAGACGCAACATTTACAGCAGTAATTCACATGCAGTGCCATTGTCCCAGTTTGTGTGCAGAGCACGCCTGCCACCAATCCCTGTCTCTACTGCAAAAGGAAAACCCACTGTGTATGGCAGTGATGTTATAAATAATGCATCCAATTAGTCAACTACGTGCCGTTGCATTTCCCTGAAGCTCATAAAACTGAAAGTCCCAAAGAAACCGTGCACTTTTAGAAAAATGTCAGACATAAATGTTGCCCTTATTCTGAGGTCAGTCCTTTGCCCTCTCCTCTTTGTGTTGTACAGCAGAAGACGTACAGAGCCTGCCCCTTGCAGCATTACATAGGAGGAGAACAAATTCTGAAAGCTCGTGCTGTGGTTTCCAGCTGCGTGAGGAAGATGCAAGATAAGGGCTGACAGGGACAAGCTCTGATGCAGAAAAAATGGGAAGAGGCAGCAGGATGTATGGTGTGCATGACAAAGAAGAGCCCAGGCCTTTCCAGAACACAGCAGGATCACTCAGTTCACCTTTTACTTTTTTTAGGGTTTCACTGAGGTAGCGAATTGTCAAATGTCATATGAATGACACCAGTACTGAAATGGGAAGCAGCTTGTCAGCAGTGAGAAGAGGGACAGCAAAATGTGGACCTTTTCTTCCTAGCCAACACTTTTCTTTGACACAAGAACCAAAACCTGTGTTTCAAAAGAGAAACGGCATCAAATTAGAATTTACATTAATTGGATTTCCTGAAAAGAAATACATCAAACTTGATCCTGGAAAAAGAGGTTGCTTGCAAGCTTGCTTTTCCCCTAAAGAGATACTTGTGCTTGCTTTGAGAGGGGGTAATGAAACTGTAAACTGAAAATTATAAATCAGGCTGTGATTATGCCAAGCGATATTAATTATGTTGATAAGATTCTATAGCAAGGAATTTTTAACTGATTTGATTCCTCCTTGTGGCTTGCTCTAACAAGTAGCAGTGTGTCAGGTATGGTTTTTAGTGAGCTTCAGCAGTGGTGGGGAGAAAGCCTAAACTTGCAGTCTTTGTTCTGTGTTACATTCTACTTGAACATCATCACAAAGTGGTCTGTGGTTTGTTCTATTATTCGTGCAAACAGAATTATTTTTGCTGAGTTTTCTGGAGAGCAGATGGTTGAAAAAGAAAAATCAGATTTTTTTTTTCTAAACAGAGAAGAATATGGGGATTTCTGCTTTTCTGCTTCAAAGATGCATCACTGCATCTTCCTCAGAAAATTCTTTTTAAACCATGCCTTTTTGAAACAAGCCCTTGTTCTGCTGAGTGTCCAGTTTGCAACTTGGTGTCAGCACCTTTTAGTGGGTTTAGTGGAAACAAAATGCTGGATTCAGTATTTTTTTCAGCATAGTTTTCTTAAGGGTGCCATAGAAAATAATGGTGGGACTAATTAGTCAAGGTGAGGTTAATTGGAAATTAGTGGAGTTTAGTGTTGTAGATCAGCAGGAAAAGAAGCACAACAGAAAAATGAGTGTCCTAAAATATCTCCTATATCTTATTGTGGCAGCTTTTTGCCACTAGGTGATAGAAGTAAAAATAATGCATGAAGTTCTAACTTCCTTGAGACTCTCATTCTGCAAAAAACAGAAATCTAAATCTAACAATCTGAAGGTGAGAATTAAAGACCAGTGGACTGCAAGTGATGGCAATTCAAATGTACTTCATCAGTTCCAGTGGGGTACAGTCAATACACTCCTGTCCCTTCCTTTCCTTTAGTGAGAGTATGTCACAGCTTTATACCAATATTCAGTGCCAGCACCGGGTGCACTTTATCTAATGCATCACCTCTTCTCGGTTGTGTGCTCAGATTTATTTCCAGCACAGCAGTTTGAATGACAGTTTTCCATTTTCAGTGATGGGGTCAAGTTCCCAGCTGAGGCTGTGACTGCATTCTTATGTCAAGTGAAAGGGACGGTTTTTTTCTAGTCCAGTAGAAAGTCTGTTATTTCCAAATAACTTCAAACCAAGGTGACAGAAGATTAACCTTTGGCCTTAAACAACAGTGATGTAAAACACACACAGCTGGAAGACAGACCATACACAAGAGATATCCATGTGCAAGACTCCCAGATTGTTTCACTAGAGAATGGTTTAGAGCTGAATTACAAAATACCCTTTATTCACTGAAAGTGTCTATAGAAAAAAGGAACAATAGTTACAATGAAACAATTTAGTCTGTTTGATTTCTTGAATTAATCTTCAAAATGAGTTTGCAGTTTTCAAACTAACAAGGAATTCAAGAGCATTTATTAAGTTCTAGATAATTTCTGGTATCCAAAGATGCTATTAATTTTTTCAATTATTCACCCTCAGTTTAAGCTGGAGTTTTATAAACTTTCTTAGAATGCAGGGCTTTACAATTTGTGCTGAATTTTTCTGTTTAGGTTTTCCAAACTGTAGTGTAGCTCCCATGCCCTTACCAGCATGGAAAGGAGAAGTGGTAATCAGATCATAAGCAGGGCTGTACTAGATTTGATATTCACCTAATTACTTTTGGTTTTAACAACACAGCCAGGAAGCCTCTGTACTCAATTACTAGCCAAGCACAGAGGCAGGATTTTGTCTCAGGATGCACATGGGTAGGTTGCAATTTCTTGTGAAGTGTTAGCTTAGGTACAAGTGATTGTACTTTTAGGGGACTCTATTGCCTTCACAGGTTTTGAGAGAGAAAAGCCAGGCAGCATTGCTGCCTTCTGAGCCTCTTTGGCACTGTGATAAATTTTTTGTTTACGTTAATGAATGAATTTGTGATAAGCACCACTCTTGTAATCCTGTTATATCAAAGTCTGCTACAACAGTCACATCGTCACTACATTGAAATACTTTTACCTTTCTCAAATCTCTTTGTCTTTCTCTGTGTGATGGTCACTCCCATCAGAACACTATTCCTCTAATTTGCTGCCCCCACTGACATGAGACTGACACATATATCTGCTCAGCAGGTTTTGGTGAGGGGTAAAGAAGAGCTGCTTAGGAGGCAGCGTAGATGATGCTGTGTGCAATTGGAAAAGATTCAATGAGCACTCAATTATACGAGATGAAAACATATGGAAGGCTTTGAAGTAGGGGTCAAGCAAGATGATAACCAAGTGAAAAGGAACTGTATGTTTGGAGTGCAGGCTAGCCAAATAATTCCAGCACATGTTATTAAAAGATAATGAGTTTACCACCATCAATGTCTTTCATTGGCTCTAAAGTGGAAAATAGCATATTGTATATTCTTTTTCTTCAGAATATACTGAAAATTCTAAGTCCTGTTAGGCCTTAGTCATTGATTTTTCAATATAGCTTTTTTTCTCTTTTTTTCTCTATTATTCTATCCTGTTGTGATTCTGGTTTTCCTCTGTCATTCATTTGGAAATTGGTCACTCAGAAAACCTGACAAGCTTGGAAGGATAATTAAATGCATTTTCAAACAAAGGTAGCTGACAGTCCTGTGTATAAAAAGTCAACTTAGTGAATTTAGTGCACAGTAGACTACCTGGAGTTAATCCAGATTTTCTCTAGTACAGTCAGTGGATGCTTTTGGGGGAATGGCAATTAATTCCTGAGGAAATTTAGCTATTACTTTTAGGATCAGGCTCAAGTGTGAGCAATTACTGAAAACTTTTACTTTAAAATAAAGTAACGAGTTTTCTAAAGCCTCCTACTACGTTTGCCACAATTCAGGTATAATAAGCTGTGAATCAGTTTTTACCATCTTATCTAGATCAGATAGTACCTTGCCCACACAGTGGGGTTGTCCCTTAGAGTATAGATCAAGGTAAATGTGAAACACCCTGTGTAGTCTGCACAGACATTGTACATTCTGTCTACCTCGTGATCCAAATGTAGTTAAAAAGCTTTGCTGACATTGCTTCTCAACTGAGGAAGCATAATGCTATGGGCCCACTACTTTTCTACTTTAGGTCCTTTTCCTGTGTTAATTTTGAATATGATACCTACAAATGTCCAAGGGAAAAGAATAAGCAGAAATTTTTGTTTGAGAAATTCTGCTATTTGTCCAGCCAAGTAAGGAGTTCTCTTGTCAATAAAAATCAGTATTTTTTTATCTAGGGTGTATTTGTTGTATGTGGAGCTTACCTGATTTGTATAGTTGGAGCACTATTCTATAGAGAGTATGAGCCATCATTTTGTTGAGTCCCATTCACTTCTGTGCTGCTTTAAGAAAGCCCTTACTGGCAAGAAAGATAAATGGTAGTATGGTAGCTGTTAGTAATTGCTCCACACAAACATTAATAGCATAGGCAGCAAGGAAAATCATCTCACATGTTTATCACTCTTTGAGAAGAGCACTCAGTTCTTAAAAACGACAGGTGGGGGGGGGGAACTTCTTTCTAAGAGGACACAAATTCCTCTATTCAGAAAACCATTCTTGTCCCAGATCTCCAGCACACTCTGAAAATATCACTCACGGCTGACTGCGACTGTCACATCCAAATATTTCAGTTCCAGCAAGAGACAATCAAATCTGTCACTCTTCAGTTTCATTTCTGATTTATCCTGCTTGGTTTCATTAAGGTTTTGATATCTTGAGATCTTCTTCACTTTTTCAGTGAGTTGCTTTTAAAAATTCAGGATCAAGAAATCCTTTCTTTGCCTTGAGAGCTCTTTCCCTGATGGATTTTACCTTAACAGACACTGCAGATGATGCTTAGCTGCAGGTTTCAGTCACTGCAAGTCAGGCAGCAATGCTCTGATTTTGCTTCTTTCAATAGAAATGGGTTTCTGTTCTGCTTCTTCTCTGAGACTATTCTCAAAAAAAAAAAAAAAGAAAAAAAAAATTAGACAAAACATGTTCTTCTTTTCCCTTCCTTCTGAAAAATCCCTTTTAGGCATACCTTAGGAAATAACATTTGATTTNAAAAAAAAAAAAAAAGAAAAAGAAAAAAAAAGTCAGCAGCTCTCAGACTGAAGAGAAAGTCTTTTCCCTTATCTTGATGACATACCACTTCATACTAAATCTGTCACTAGCACATCCTTGCTTCCCACTCTCTGTTATGGTTTCAGGATGACAGGCTTTGTGATTAACTGGGAAAAGAGAAGTCTCTCCTCATCTCAGAGAATGGGAGTAAAAATAGGCTTGGTGTGGAAGACAGTATTTTTTTGGTCTCCAAACCTACTAGGGCTGTCATACAACAAAGGAGATGAGTGGGGTTTTACTGCATATACGACGGCACAGTTTATATTATTTTAATTTCAAGGTGATATACATCAGTCAAACTGATCATGAAGCTGACACTGAATCTGGATTCCTAAGCAAATGAAGTCTACAGAGTATGAATTGCCTTTTGAACCTGCTTTTTGGGTTTAGTGAAATTTAATCTTAAGTTCAAAAAAGCTTAAGTAAAACAGGCAGCTGGGTAAAGAGGATAAATATGTTTTCCCAGAGAGGGAAAGGAGGAGCCAGGTCTGTGTCATGTACCAGGGAACCCATATGGTGGAGAACTCTCACCCAGAAGCAGGAAAAGCTTTGATAGGTGCTCTCCTCCAGAGAAACCAATTGCAAGACACAGTGCTGTGGAAGCCAGGGCCCATTAATGCTCTCTAAATACATGTCTTGAAATGGTGGCATTGCAGTCTGTGATTTGAATGGGTGAGTAGCAGGGCCCCAAACAGGGTATCCTGGGTAACCCTGTCTCCTGCAGATGTCTGCTGCCACCTGAGGGTGAGCTCCCTGTGCAATATGGGCTGGTTCCTTTGCACGTGTTTGTGGACAGAGGCTGGTAGTAGGGCATGGCTAATGCTTTATTTTATAGTCAGGCAGGGTGTCGATCTGTAAAAATCACACTTGAAAAACCTCATTAGTGCCCCAGGCTTCCTCTCTGTCTCTGTACGGGAGGAAGCACTTAGGCAGAAGGGCAGTCCTTTAATTCACCATCAGGGAGAGGATGTATGGCAAGCACTCCTGCTCTGAGGAGAGCAGCTCATGCGGATGTGGTCCTGGCAATTTCTGGTGTGCTGTGAGGACAATGTTTTGTCTTTATTTTTAATGGAAGGTATAAAGTAGAATAGTAATAATGGGACTGATGCATGAAAGGGGAACTATAACCACATAATTATGTCAGAATCAAGTAACAGCCATGAAAAGCCGATTAAACCACATTATGCAGATACATGTAACAGAATACTATTAGTAAGTCCTTTGCAATGGCATGCCTGGCAATTAAGAGAACGGTATTAGCAGGACACAGTGAAAACAATGATAATGTATAGCTAAAATGTTTGGAGACAAACTGTGCATCGAGGACAAGGGACAGCCAAGAAATGAATACAGAAGCAGCCTCAAAGGTACTAACACCAAGGGGAAAAAACAAAGATGTTATTCCAAACTATATACTGTTTGTATATTATATATAATTTATGTTTCTTATACAAAATGAATTTGTTGAGTTATGCATAGATGAAGTCTGCAGTGCAGCAAGTAGCCTGTATTTTCACAAATTTGCATTTGTGCAGGCTAATGCAGGAATCCCATGTTTTTTGTTAATTGAAGAGGCTTGCAGAATATTCTGAATTAGGCAGCAGTGTAGTGTTCTTGTGGTTGCAACTATTCAGTAAATACTTGGGAACAAAATCACTCAGCAATGTATATTCTTATTCATGTGGTATTTCCAGGTCAGGACCTGAGGAAGGCTTTGCCCATCAAATTCCTGAGTGTTCTCACAGCCACCCTAGAAAGAGAGGTGAAGGATCAGTTCTATCCTTTGCTTCCCTTCCTCTGCCCACTCCTGCAGAGTAGTTCTAATCTGCAGTCAGGGAGAACTGCAAAGGAGCATGCTCTGAGATAATGTTAGTGTGGAGTTCAGAGTTCCCACAGGCTTTACAGAAAGATATGCTCCCACCAGAAACTATTCCACATGAGTCTGTAGAGCTCATCTGCTGAGAAAAAAAAAACAGTGAAGATTTTTTGGTGTTAAAGGATGAGCATTTTGGAGAGTCTGTACTCCCTTATTTTCCTCCCTTTGACAGACAGACTTCTGAACTGTGCTGCCAAGACAGTTTACTTGCAGAAAGACATGTTTCCTTTAAATATTTGGCCTACATATTGTTTTCAAACATATGCATGCAGATTTTCTTCTTGCCTTGCTTTTTGGAGATGGCTGAACCTGTGTCAAAATGCAGATAATGAGAGGTCAACAGTATTTGTGCCCACAGCAGTGCTTTCCTGAGCTGTTATAAAGCAAAGCAAAAGAATGTGTTACACTTTGATTACAGAAGCCAGGCAATATGTTTGTAAGTCAACAATACAAGGGATGTGCAATTAATGAAATCTCTGTCAAATTAGTATTTATGATGGCCAGGAGACATGCCTGTACTTAAATGAAGAACTGAGACTGTATACATAGAAGATTAAAGCATTTAATTG
The DNA here is from genome assembly GCA_013400935.1 of Turnix velox. Lineage (NCBI taxonomy): Eukaryota > Metazoa > Chordata > Aves > Charadriiformes > Turnicidae > Turnix > Turnix velox. Next base: position 278,701 of record VZTY01035864.1, on the reverse strand, counting down.
TACTGTGATCTCTGTATTTACTTGGACTGATGCTTACAGAGTAGTAAACCTTGGGCAGCACTTATAGCAAAACGGCACCTATGACAAATGGGTGTCTCTCCTAAGTTGCATCTCTGTTGTATTCTACCAGGACATGCAGCTGACATGCACTGAGAGTACAATCTCTGTTACAGCTTTTGCCTGCTCTTGACTTTGAAAATCTAGTGTTTACCTTTAAAAGGGCATTGTTAGGAAATGTTCTTATTGCTGTCAGTACTACTGAGCATAAAGGTATGCCTCACACAGTCTTATGTTCTTGCTACCTACTTCCACCGACACATCAGCCAAAATATCACTAATGATACAAACTTTTAATTTCACAGATGAAGGAACTTGGCGTCATCGTATACAACTGTAGCTGCCTGGTGCTGGATTTACAAAGGATATTTGCCCTATATAGCTCATTAAGATACAAGAATAAAATACCTCCAAGCTGGTCTAAGAGACTGTATGGAGTGTATGATACTCAAAATAAACTGACGCTGCAGCTGAATGAGACAAAATCTGAAGCTTTTGTGTCGGTAAGTTCTGAAAGGAATTACAGTGAGGGAAGGAAGGGAAGAAATTTAATTAACCCACCAGATTTTTGGAAGACCTGGAAATTTTATATCTGCTAACTCTGCAAATATTATTTATTCACTGCAGAGTAATTGGACCAAATTAGGTAGAGACTAGCAGCAACTGTAAAAAGAATTTCAACTGTATTTTCAATGATACAGAAATGTTCACAGTTCCAAGCAACACGTCCACCATAATGCTGTGCTCTCCTTGACAGGAACTGTCAGGGAAATTACCAGGGATTGTAATTTCCATTAAATGGAACATATATGATGCAAAATAAGCCTCTGCTGAAGTACTTATCTGAATTTGCCCTGACTGAAGAGGATGCATTTAACTTCCATGTCCTTAACCAAAAGCAGATACTGAAATTGAGACTCATTTGAGTGACTGGAAACTCAGCTGTATAGATAAGACCACTACAGCTGTCACTTACACAGGACAGAATTTGACTCATAGTCTCCTAATGCTGGAAATCCAAATCATTTTGTTCTCTGGGAAAATATTTATTCCACTAAGTATACTTTTGTGGAGAATTCTGTAATTGAAAGGTTTTTTAAAGTTATTTGCCTTTTCCTATGGTGCAGAAGAGACAAATTGCAATTGTATTTTTTCATTCTGATTTCTGTGATATTGCTCTTATATGCAATTTTCCATGGCAGAATTTCATTTGAGTAATACATTTTTAATTTCTGTATAAGAAACCACTGTGAATAGGCATCACATTGAAAGAAAGAAAGACTAATCAGAAGCCCAGAATCTCTTCCTAAACAAAACATAGTAAACCAGATGTTAGCTACAACACAAGCAGATAACAAAGGTGAGGAGGTGATACAGGAGCAGGAAGGTAGTAAGAGGTCTGACAGGGAACAGCTCTTTGGACAAGCAACTGTGGCTCTATAAAGTGCCTTTAACAACCTCTGCTCCCTGAACTGTGCTGTTCCCTGTGAGCAACCAAGGTAGAGACTTACCACTTATTGTCTCAGTACCAGGTAAAGAGCTAATTTATACCTGAAGACAGATTTCAAAGTTTCTTGCAAAGCTGCAGCATCTCCCTACAACAGTGATTGAGCAAATAGTTGTCTTCTGGGAACTTTAAACAGAAATTATGTAACAGATTTAATTCCTGGTCATAAGTGATGGATCCAGCTCATTTGGTAAGAACACAGTTATCACAGTGACTCTTTGGACAAAATTCTCAGAAATGTAACTTCAACAAGAGCATCTTTAATAACAGTGGATGTTTTGAATCTTGTGTCTTCTGCATTTTACCCAGAGCTACATGTAAATGGCAAGGCTTTCAGGGCAAATTAAGCAAATAACTCTCCTTGGTACCTTTGAGTATTCTAGCAGAACAGCTTCAGGTATCAGTTAATATTTGCTACTAAAATAAAGGGTACTTCTTGTCATATAAAGAATGAGGGAAGGGGGAGGCAAAACAAAAAATGTGTTTTAAATTACATATCTGGGTTTTTCCCTTCACAGAATTCACCTAAACTCTTCTGCCCAAAGGACAGAGTCCTGGATATTGAAGCTATATACAGTGTTATTGATGATGCGAAGCAGTTTGTGTATATCGCTGTCATGGACTATTTGCCAATTGTCACTGACACCAATGCCAAGAGGTGAGTGTCCATGTCCAGGATTAGAAATGCCAATAAGGTCTGCTGGAGAAAATGAACCCACAGGAGAGTAGTTACTACTGTGGACCGATTTCTTGGGGCCCAATTCTGCTCTTATTGAAATCAGTGAGAGTTCTGCCATTGACTTAAATGGGAGCAGAATTGGGACCTAAGAAGACATTTCCCATTCTGGGTCATAAGCTTTGGATCTGCCTATTGAAGGAGATCAGATATTGTCTAGTCTGACCATCTGCAAGTGACTGGGACCCAGGAATGCAAGAATCTGCTTATACATAAGTCCTATTTCTTACCCTATTCATTACCCTTACAGTATCATGATACTAGCAGCTACTAGCATTTTATGAGTATCATACAGATATTGAGCACAAGAGAAAGAGACTGTGTGTGTGGTGTGTTGAGAAATAATGTGTTGTATATTCTTCTATACGTGGCAGATGTTATTGTTCTATTGGAATATACATATGTGTATTTGTCTAAAATACACAGATTGCATTTGAGTTAGATTACATTTTTGCTTATAGAGTTGCTAAAAACAAATAAATCCAAGTCTTTTTTTGACACACACACTTTTTGCATGGACCACTCATATCCCAAAATTAGAGCCACAGTGTAATAAAGCCATCCAACTCAGATGGACAGTATTTAGTGGTCCTTCCTGCTATCAATAACACTTGCATTGAGCATCCAGTAAAGCTCATTGTTCCATCCATGTGCTCTGTTTGAAAACAGTTAAGCCAAACTAAATATGTGGTTATGTGTTCATTGCCAGTTTTGCATAATTGAAGAAGTTTTGTTCAGATTAAAACTAACAGTTGTTTGATTGATATAAAGTATAAGCTGTTTCAAAACCACAAGAGGATTTTCCCAGTAAACTCAAAACTTACCATGTACAGTTCCTGTCACAGTTAGAGAATCATGGGAAGTGCTGTAGAAACTCAGTTTCACAATGTGCATTACTTGCATTTCTCCTTTATATCATAAAGGAATTTAGTACTCAGATCTGTTGCAGTGGATGTTCTCTTCTGTACTCCTCCTTTCTTTGTTGTCATGCCTGAGGAATTCAGAAATCTGTTGGATTAGGGAGATCCAGGAAAGCAACTCTGTGAATTCTTCACTATTCTTCACTATTTTTTGGCTTTGTGTTTGAGGCACTGCCACATCTTCCCTACCTTGTCAGCTTCCAGTTCTTGCTCATAAGTTGTTTGCTGTCATTGTAGAGCTAAGAATTCCTTAGGCTGAATGCCTTGATGCTGCTGGAATAAAGAAAACATGCATTTTATTTGTCTATTTCTCCCTGTGTTTCGCCTCCTCCACTGCTCTTGCCACAGGTTGTAGTGACACAGACATAACTTCCAGCTATGAGTAGACAAGGAAGCCGAATTTTGGAGGACCATGCACCTACACATATGTGCTCAACCATCCACAGTCTCACTGACTACAGTGAGTGTTTTGGTGCAGGGCAGAGTGACACAGAAAAGGATACTGGAAGGACAGTCTAATGAAAACCCCTTTAAATGAGAATGACATTCCATCAATCAATAGAAAAAGAAATTGACATGTGTTTAGTTTCTCTATGAAGTCTTGACTCATATACATAAAAATCTAAATTTTTTTTCAGAAGTTCTCTGAAAATAATGTATTCTTTCTCCACAGGTACTGGCCATATTTAGATGGGAAGATAAGAGAGGCGTTAGTTTTACGAAGTATAAAAGTACGACTTCTTATAAGTTTCTCAAGAGACACAGATCCCCTTACTTTTAACTTTGTTTCATCCCTGAAAGCAATTTGCACAGAAGTTCCAAGCTGTAGTCTGAAAGTTGTAAGTATAATCCATATTGCTTTGAAATCTAAGATATTTACCAGTCTCCAAAAGAAGAAGAAAAAAAACAAAGTGAAAACTTCACAGCTGAGAAGTGTTTTCAGTTAGTATCTGTTAGTGTTCTGTTAGTTTTCTCTTAGAAATTAAGACAGAAAACAGAATTACGTCAAAAGACAGTCTGTGTGGTGGACAGCCCATGTAAAACACTGTATCTTTTCTTTCACACCAAAGCTAACAGGGGAACCGTTGTCATATGACTTGTTTATACTGGCTGATAAGAGTTTACTTTTGTGACCCCACAAAAACATGTTTCAGTTTGAATTCATGTAAACCTTGCTCTTTAGCTGGTGAAATTTGAGGCTGTTTCCTATTGTCTTATCACATATTACTCAAAATAAGAGGCCAATCCTCACCTCTCTACAATCTCCTTTCAGGCACTTGTAGAGGTCTCCCCTCAGCCTTCTTTTATCCAGGCTAAACAACCCCAGCTCCCTCAGCCTCTCCTCATAAGACTTGTTCTTCAAAGCCCTCACCAGCTTTTTTTCCCTTCTCTGGATCAACTCCAGCACCTCAATGTCTTTTTTGTGGTGAGGGGCCCAAAACTGGACAAAGTACTAGAGGTGGAGCTTCACCAGTGCCAAGAACGGGGGCAATCACTTCCCTAGTCCTACTCACAATGCAGTTCCTGATTCTGGCCACAATGCTATCTTGTTTTATCTTGGACATAATATATCTAAGTCCTACATGGGCCTATTCAGTAACTTTTGTCTTTAGCTCTTGTGATTCCTTTTGTGTTTTTTTTAAGACAAAGGTTTTGGCTGGATATTTCCCAGGGAGTGCCCATGGCTTGTTACAACTGCAGGGTATGCTGTTCTAACAGTGGCAGCAGCCCAAGGTACACAGTCAGCTTGGAGAAGGCTGAACAGATGCAATTCCTCTGTTAGATGGGAAACTTCTCCTGATTTCCTCTGATTCTTGGCCAGAGGAATGGAAGCTTTGTTATTGCCTAACTACAAGTACATAATGAGAAATGAGGTGATGCAAACCTGTGATGCCTGGGAGTCTCCCGAGTAAAAACAACTGCCAACTGCTATGTATGCATAAGATGTTCTTGAAGCTCCATGTGAATCTGTTTCCAGATTGTCCAGGTGTATTTCTGCTAAGAATAGAGGAAGGGAAAAACTGAAACTTTTGTTTATGCTCAGAAAGTCTGAAATGCCCTAGGAGTAAACCATGTATTATGAATCAACAATTAAAACTTTGCCACTAAGCACTAATTTAAAGCTCTGAATTAATGAATTGTCAGCAGAAGATGGTGTATTATTAACAGGAAGGCATGTGCTGGAGAAGTTGGGCTGTGCTGCTTAGTGCCATTACTGCATCACTTGATCATCTTGGCCACATCTGTGTATTCCATTTGTAAGGACAAATGGGTTTCACCACCAGTACTTGTATTGTCAAAAAGTTAAACACTTCTCTGCTGCTGCTGGAGAAGACATTACATTTTCAAGCCTTCTATTATTTCCTGCCTGAATCTGATATTTTCTCTCTTACAAGGTTATTATACAGATTTTTCAATTCAGCACATCTGCTGAATCTTCTCTCCATTTGACAGCTCTGAGCTTATCTGGTTATTGTGCTTGACTGTTTTTACATCAAGATATGTTATTTTTTTCTAAATCTTGTAACGCCGTTATGGTTTATTTTCTGGCATTGGATACCCATTTGCCACTTTAGACTATACTCTACACAATGCCAGTAGGAGCCATGGAGCTTCTTCATATCCCAAAGATGTTACTGCAAGTACCCTTGATGGACAGACACACTGTGGCTGCTACCGTCTCTGTTTCTACTCTGTTGGGCTAAGAAAAATGTGAACCTGTTCATCTAGCTTTATCCAAAACTTCATAAATCCTTTCAGAAATACTCAGGCCTGTCTGTGGTTTGAAAAACGTTTAATTTTTGAGGCAAGCACCTGGTTGCCAAGCAGTTTCCCAGGCATGCAGCTGCAAATTTTGGTGTTGCCTAAGAACTAACCAGTAAGATTTAGTAGATTTTCCTTTGCAGCTGTTAACATGTTTCAAACATATTTCAACATGTTAACATATTTCAAAGTGGTTTTAAACAATGGTTTTAAACTAGAGCAGGGCACGTTTAGATTGGATATTAGAGAGAAGTTCTTTACAATAGAGGTGGAGAGGCACTGGAAAAGGTTGCCCAGAGAAGTGGTGGAGACCTCATCCCTGGAGACAGTCAGGGCCAGGCTTGCTGAGGCTATGAGTCAACTGATCTGATGCAGGATGCTCACTGCAGGGGGATTGGATTAGGTGAACTTTGAGTGTCCCTTCTAAGTCAGAACATTCCATGAGCACACTTACTGAGATCACTAATGGATTTAGCATTTTGCAGTTGAGTTGTAAAAGTAGTAGATAATTCAGATAGTCTTCTACATAATCAAAAAGGTTTTTTTCAAAGTTTGTATCAAAAAGAGCATTGGTTCAAGAGATTAATTTTGCATTATGGAAAACAGCCCCACAAAGAATGATCAAGGATTTTGAGGATGGTATTTTTTAAATGCTACTTTTCAATGTCTTCAATGGGTGCAGTTTACAGACAGTTACTTTATCAGTAACATACTGTGATTACATTTTTTCTGAGGATCCACACCATCACTTCAATCAAAGTTTTCCATTCATGCAGCAAGTATTTTATTTCTCCTTTTGTCATGTTACACTCTATTTCTGGTTTTAGAATCTGTACCTAGCTATTAGTTTCCTGATGAAACAATACTCAGAAATTTATTAGAAATCTTATGTTGTCTGTCATTGATGCAGGCAATGAATACAGAGAGCTTAAAAAAATTTCAAAAATCTGACTCAGACTTCACCCTTCAGGGTGAAAAAAAATGCCTTTCCCTCTTGTTGCCTGGAAAATTTGATCCCTCTGTATCAAATGTAATCCTGGGAAGTTTTTGAAATCAGCAAATTTCCCATTGGAAGCCATGCAGTATGTAATATAAAGGTATTAATTCAGCTTGTTGGTGTGCCTGCCAGCCCAGATCCAGAAACAAACTTCAAACCCCCATGTCCCTCAATAAATGAGGAAATAAGCCACAGAAAAAAACCCCTGACTCTTATTAAGCAGAATACAAAGATGAGGAGGGTTTTTGTTTATTTCATACCTTTATTACCTGCTACTATCTTGTTTTTAGTAAGTGGCAGCCATATAGTTTGCATGTTTCAGAATGCAAAGACATAGCTAATATCACAAACTATGAGACTTTAGAATGAGATGCAATGTGCATTGCTTTGTTAAAATGAATCCTTGATTCTAAAAACTCCAGCTGTTCTGTAGCACTGTATTATTTTCAAGAGATTGGAGAAATATAATTTTTTCAGTCCATTACCCAACAGTTCTCATTAACCTCCACATCCTATTTCATGGCAGAAATTCTTTGACCTTGAGGAAGAGAGTGCGTGCTTTCTTAAAGAACAGAAGAACACTTCCTTTCCCAAATTAAATCGTAACAAATATATGGTAACCGATGGAGCTGCATACATTGGTAAGTAACCACATCTCAAGAAATTCTAAACTGAAACAACACTCTTTTGTAAAGGAAGAATCTACACCTGAATTGCTTTATAATTTAAAATAATAGTCTCATTTCTTTAGGAACTTTGATGAAGATGAACTTTGAGCCACTTCTCATCTAAAAACTCTTCTCCCCCCATGAATCAGTTTCTCAAAACCAAAATTCTATTTTCAGAATTTTAAAAGAGACTAAAAGCACACATACAACACATTTTGGAAATAGGAAAAAAATTGAATTATTAATGTATTTTCTATTTCTGAAATCCATTGAAGTTGGGCTGATCTCTGTTTCCCATGTTATTGCTAAAGCTATGGTAAATCTGGTAAATATCAAACAAGTGCCTTTCATCTGCATTTTCTCAAGTCTTAGTCCATTTACTATACATAATTAATTGGTATTTTGCTGTAATTTAATCTAGTAAAAGTTCATGATCAGTCATATGCTCATTGAATGCAAGCTAAAAACCACCTTTAAAAAAAAAATCAGACATCACGAGCTGTGCACAAGCTACAAGATCAGAAAATTCATACTGAATAAAAAAAGTAACCCCTGGGATTTTATGAAGTTAGGAGAGAAAACACACAATCTAATGTGCTGCAGCTCAATGCTTTAGTTGCTCTTGTGTCCTCACTCTGACTTACTGCAAGGGCTTAAGGTCAGCAGTGGCAGAGGCAAGGAGGCAAACTTATTTTTCACTTCAAATACTGAGTTTATTCATCTCTCATCTCCCAAATGTTTTATGAAAACCCTCCATAATTATTTTTTTCTCCATTTTAAATTCCCTCCCATAACTAGATCAAATTTCAGTGCCTTGTAACTTGTCTGCACAGCTAGATTATTATCCGAGTTGGATTTTTTTCTTTCCCATTGTCCTTACATGCTGAGATACATATGAAATAAATATTCAAAGCTGTGTGAAAGCAATACAAATGCAGACTAAGAACCCAATACACCTTTTACTTGGAAGCACAGGAAGAAGTGTCCCTTATGATGAGGCTTCAATTTACCATCCTTGACAACTTCAGATTTATTAGCATTTCCTGCTGAAGTAGCTGAAATGAAGCTGAAAGGGTATAGGTTGCTCAGACACCTTTATGTTTTATGAATTTTCAGATATTGTTTTAAAAGATTACTTGTATAATAGCGTATTTTTTTTCCAAAGTCCTGCATGTGTTATAAATATAGAACTGAAATAGTTATAGTGAAATAAAAGGAAATAGATTTCAACTTGATTTGCCAATACTGGAGTTATCCTCTGTCTTGTGATTCACAGGATTTGAAATGCCTTGGATTTCATCAAAGGTGGTAACAATTGAAATAAGAGTAAAACTTGATTTTCTTTCCTGAAATAGCGCCTATAAATGAGTAATCTGTGACAGATCTATTGGTTCAGTTCAGTGTTATGGAGCAAGCACTCTCCATCCCAGCTACTTCAAATTGTTTATATGGCAGAAAAATAATTTTTGGCACTGAAAAGACCAATGAGGAAAGTAAATGGAGTAATAATACATGTAAAAGTGCAGATTAGCTTTGAATAAATAAAAGAACATTCTTTTTGCTAACAAAGTATTTGTGCTAAACACTGGTATGTCGGAGTTTTTTTTCTTTCCTGCTACTCTAGAAAATTCGTGTCTCTGCCCAGGTAGGCATTGGGAATAGTGATACTGATCAATGGTTGTGTTGGATTGCCTTAGGAAGATTGCTCTTTTTGTGTTAGTACTTGATGCTAGAAACTCATTGTCTATTCCTGCCTTTACTTGTAGGTAATTTTGATTGGGTAGGAAATGCCTTTACACAGAATGCTGGAGCTGGCCTCGTTATCAACCAAGCAGACGCAGGGAACAGCACAAGCATCATTAAGCAACTCAAGGCTGTTTTTGAAAGGGACTGGTATTCACATTATGCCAAAAGTTTACAACCAACAAAAACCCCAAACTGCTTTAATCACAAACTTAATAAAGCGCCATCAAATAAGACTGCCGTGAGCAATGTGAATTAGAAAGACTATTTTACTGTTTAGTATGGCAATGAAGAATTAACTTGGGGTGTAAACCTCTTTCATATTTAAAGACAAAAGACTTAAAGAAAAAGCAAAAAAAAAAGTTTGGTTGGGGGGGATGTTTTTAGGAAAAAGCACACTTATATAAAAACTGTCTGAACTATATTCTCTATATTGAATTATTTAAGACTTTCCTGTTTGTTATTTCTGACACTGAATGTCATTTCTGCTTCCATGTTAATTTTAATGTTCCGCATTTGAGTTTAACAGCATGTGTCAATTCTTCTGTTTCAGTTTTAGGATTTTCCCTAATTGCCATCCTGGCTCGAATGAACCTTGAGGCAAGACTCAAGCTATGAAATGGCATTCTATGCTCAGTTATTATTGACATTCAAGTAGATAGTAGGTTTATCGTATTAGAAAACATGAAGGATTAAGCAAACAAATCATAGAAATAATTATCTTTAAATAACTATCAGTCATGCAAATACTTCCTAGTTTTGAGCATTTAGAGAGTCACTCTTCCAAGTCTAACTAGCCTTAAAATACATCAGAGTTACATGACCAATAATTCATTTCTCTCCTAGAAATATGAGAAGGGTTTAGGATTGGCCTCATGAAATTCATCATAATCTTTAAAGCCTCTCAGATAAATGGGTTTTTAATCAAAGTAATGTGGATTCCTTTCAACACAATAGTTATTTCCAGTGATTCTACATTTCAGCTGACAATGACAATTTCTGTATTAACAGGAAAGACCTACAACTGATTATTTTTTTTTTAATTGCAAGAAAATTTCTTCCCTAAGTTAAACATTTATCAAGTGGAGTCAGCAGCTGCATTGATGACCCATTATCAAACCATTGCATATATAAAAATCAAATACTGCTTTTTAGGAGGGTCAAGGATTATGCAAAATCATGCAATAATTGTGGTTAAACAATCATTTGGTTGTTTTGTTTGTTTTTATACTGAAAGCCTTTTCTTTCCTAACTTTTACTGAAAAAAAAAAATTGTGAAATGGCATTTTTTGTTAAAATGTCATACATGTAGGTGAATGCATCAGCACAAACAGAAACATGATGCCTTTATTCAGGCCACAGTTAGTAGTGTGCCTCTACAAACATAACTCAGTTGTAACAAGTGTTCTGTAAAAGCCTGAATTCACTCCTTGAAAAACTTAGTTCAAATGTTCAGCAACAGATTTTTCTCCAGTCAGAGCTGTAATAGCTTTGTTTTGTAATAAACCTATTCCATTAGTTTCCCTCTGCCTCTGTTGAAGAAATACATCTAGGAAAGCAAACTGAAGTCTACATTTTGTTAAATGTACACTCACCTGGTTGTATGTTACTAAAGGCACACCACAGAAGTGGTGGGCAAAAGGAGAAAGGAAACCAACCACGACCCAGTTCACTACTTAAATCTTAAGAACACATTAGAAACCCACCTTGACTTTGAAAACACAAGTTTCATTTACAAGGTTAAAGAAAAGTTCAAGTTTATTATTTTAAAGTAAGCACAGTTCAGCATAGGAAATTCTAATAAGGTAACATATGCACAACTTTGAATTGCCAGCTAGAGACAGAGGCATGCCACAAAAGTAGTTATGGCTGGCTGCAAAAGGCACACTTTTGACCAAGAATGTTTGTTTCTTTTGCAAATGCCATAATTTACATCATCCTACTGAAGTTTGTGTCCTTCACAGAAAAGATTCTGCACAGCTCTAATGCTCAGTAATATTTCCTGATATTCAGATAAACACAGGCTATTTATTAGCGTCCTCCCACATGTAGAGAAAAGCAAGTATTCTGACATTTGTGTAAGAAACAAATCTCTAGAAAGAAGTTTTCTCAGTTTCTCTGAAGGGAAGATCTTTGTGAAAAGAATTTTCCGTGTTTTCTTTCTTCTGTATATAACTTTAGAATATGTACAACAAGTACAGGAGAGCTCCCTAGCACTTCATTTACCTGTTGGGGTTTTTTTGTTTTGTTTAAAAAATAAAGATTAGACCAGGTTAATTTCCAGTGAAAATTTCAACTGACAATCACTAATTATCAACCAATCCTAAACAAACAAACAAACAAATAAAAACCCACCACATTTTTATAATCTGTCTGAGATACTTGCAAATGTTCTGAGGTTTCCATGGATGGGTGATCTTAAAGCTTGAGATAAATTTAATATGGAGTCTTTTTACATACAATCAAACAAAAGAACCCCACTGTCCAGAGCTGTCAACAGTAGCATCTAATGGCAATAATATACAGGAATTAATCAATGTAAATTTTTCCCTTTTGTGTTATGGATGCTAGAAACATGTTAAGTTTCTTAAATATGACCTTGTACAAATAATAGAGGATCTGAGAGGATGAGAAATTTGGCAGAAGTTTGATTTAGTGATGAAATCGGACTGTGGAGTTACCACTGAGCTTCCATTTAGTATACCAAATGAATCACTTGGATTTAGTAGTTTTACAGGACAGATGCTAGGGGCAAAGAGTCACTAATATTAACCAGATCTATCAGTTTACAAATGCATTCTTATTGGCTTGATGAATAAATTCTGATGTTCCAGTGAACCTCCCAGAAGAGCTGAAAGTACATTTTAAAAGCTTGCCCCAGCAGCCCCAATTCCATCTCAGATCCTTCTACCAGTGTAAAATAAATCTGCAGCAAATCTGTTACAGTGATTTTGCACCAGTTTAGCAGGCGCCTAGACCAGTTTCCTTTTGTTTTAGTTCTGAGTATCACCAATGCACAAGCTATTGCAAACTCAACAGGGATTTTCATTCAGTGGTTTCTAACCGGCATAATCCAAAAGATGCACTTTCTCTAACCCACTTCTAACTGGCATATTAAAGGCAATTTCCTAAATAGATTAACTTTATTCTTAAAGAATATAGTCTGTAAATGTTGTTTGCTGCAAACATTTACTAGTGCCTTATTCATACAAGTTTTTGTTTAACTGTTCTTCATGTGAAGTCCTGCTAAAGATCTTGTATCTGGTTTTGAGGCATACAGCAAACTTCCATATTGTGATGTTTACAGGTTAGTACCTAAAACTAGAGTCACAAAAAAACAAGGCCTGGATGTGACATGTTTCAAACCATGAGCACATCTAAATCTAAGCATTTTTTCCAAGCCTCATTCTAGAGTTAAATTTCATAAATTACTCCTAGCTTCACTATCATCAACAAATCCACAACACAGTTGAATTATTCAGTCCCCTCAAGGTGTAAAAATAAAATCTGAATTCCCACAACACCTGAATAATACTAAGAAATTCCCTTAAGCACAGGATGAGGTCAAAAAAAATCATGCACTGGCTACTTTACAAAACTTGATGTTCTAAGTCCCAAGTTGCTTTGGGCTGGCTACCACTTTTTCTGCCTGTAGTATGAACTGGCATCCCACCTTCTCTCTGATAACCAGAAAATCATGTATTATGCACCATAGCATAAGGGCCACAGTGGTACCCTGACAGGAACAGATTTGAGTTTTTGTCTAAATTCTTTTTTTAAGTAATTTTCTTTTTATAAATATAATACATCTTTGAACTGAATGTGGGGTCATGCTGTACAAAGTTTACCCAGTACAGGGCCCATTGTTCTCTCCAGTAAATCCACGTTCTGCAGGTGGTTGAGAGGAGAGCTTGAGAAACAAGTTTTAAGTCTCTGAATGCTACTTTTAAGACCTACTTATTATTTGTTATATTACTTGCTACATAAATCCTACTACTTTGTTGAGCTTTGCATACATAAAAGCAAACAACTAAGCTCTGTATATTACCTGCCATTTAATTCTAACCTGACTCCAGACAAAGAATTTATAAGATTTTTTTTTTTGTGGCTTTAATGGGTACTTAATGAAAATAGCGCAGACTTTCTCATTAAGATGGCAAAGACATCAGCTAGCTATTCTAGAACCTTAAACCGAACTTCATAAATATCCCCATCTTGAATATCATGCACTTGACTCCTGAGAATGGCCTTATTGAGAGTGCTAAGTTACATTAAAACCGTTTTGGACTTCAAAACTAACCTTTCATTTTAATGCAGATATATTGACTTACATGTATAATATGTTTCCAGATGGTCCAGATTTCTGGCACTGTGTTTTTTTTCCACTTGTATCCTTTCTATATGTGTATATTCATGGAGGTGTTTTATCACTGTTAATTCAGTTCTATTTATGTAAATAACAGAATGAAACCTCGGTATATTTAAAATTTACAACAATACCTCCTGAGTTTAGTGCACCAGTAAACATAATCCACCTTTAGCACTGCAGAGTATAGTAGCTCAACTGATACTGTAGTGTGATTGCTTTTCTTAGCTATAGTTTTTCACTTTAATTCCTGCTGGATGTTATTTATGAATTTCTCAGTGCTAAATCAGGTTGCTCTTGCATCATCACTTTTCACAAATGCCTTAGAAGCTTGCCAAACTAGCATGTAAAAGAGACCTTGTTCAAAATAGTTTAGACAGGAAAAGAAGAACTCGTGTGCTTGACAGTGTGTGGACACTGAAGTCAGAGAGTAAATTTCAGTCTTATATTAGAGTGGAGCTTTCTGTTGTTCCTCTTGTTTGGATTAGCCCTGCATGGGCTTCAAAGATAAAGGCTGTAAAGATTGTGTTGTTAGAATTAGCTTCAGATCAGCAATTTATAGAGAATCTGAAGGAAGAATCCAGCAGTGCTAAGTGATTCAACACAGTAACTTAAATGGTGTTTTCATGAAAACAAATTTCTATTTTCTATCTGTATGCCCCAAATGCATCAACACACTAAGGTTAAATTTTCCCTAAAATTCAAAATATATACAGGACAAAAATCAAGCTACTGTGGTGCATTTTTGAAAACTGTTATAATTAAATTTTAAGAATGCAGTTCAGTTCTGGCCACAAACTATTGTTAAAGGAGTCATCTCTATTTTGTTCACAACAGATTCTACACTGGAATTATACAGAGAAATTCTTTTTAATTCTGTAAAACATCAAGGTATTTTTTTTATTTAAGAACATAAATTGGGCTGATGGCTGATTTGGGCTACAGAATACAGTGAAATATAATAAAATGGCCAAGAATTGTAGCATTCCAAGGGAATATTTTGTGTTCCTTAATGTTGCATGGCCACAAACATGAATAAGATACATATCTATGTATGTATTGTAATGGCATTGCATAAATACATACCAGGTTTTGCATCTTGTGTAGGAGTATCTATCCCATGTGCATAAAATGTAACAGGAGTAGCAAGGACAAGGGGTCATCACTTCAAAGGTAGATCAACTTGAAGTAGACAGCCTTAAGGAACTGGGTGCTGGCTCTGGCTACATTCTCATTTTGTTCCTTTCCCTGCAAAATCCTGTCTTTCTTATGCACTTGGCTTTTCTTCAAAAGAGTGAACTCTCATGGTCGTTCTCAGAATGAAGATGAAGCATTTAAAAACTACAAATTTACACTTAACAGAAAGGAATTAGCATGTCCATTTTGATGTAGCAGGTACTGCAAAGGAAAGTGACATCAGAAGTTCCTAATGCTACATAAGCAAGGATTTGCAACACAAATTTCACAACATATGCAGCAGTTGCTTATGCTGTCTCAGGATATTAATATAGCGAAGTGAGACAGAGCTATTCTGAAGCCCTAATAAACAGACGAAAAAGCACAAGTATCAGGCCATCAAATGGAGCAAATTAGTAACGCTAAAAATAAAAATCCTTCCAAGGCATAAACTACTTAAAAGCCAAAATTATTTTCAAATGTAACTTTGAGGTACTTAATGGGGATCTTAATAGGAAAGAATTCTTTATGTTAAGGGCATGCACCATTATAAATGCAGTGCTGCCTAAGCAAAAGAGCTTAATATAACAAAATTAGAAGCTCTCCAAATGGAAGAGTTAGTTAGTGTGGACTAACTTGCTAACAAATGCTTTCCTCAGTATTCAGTTAGTCCACATTATTGCTTAATTGCATTACTGCATGATGCTGTACCTACATTCATGTATTTCTTGAAACTTCACAGAAAAGTAAGATGCTTCTGGAAGTGCCACCTGTTTCTTTATAAAGGTCAGGGGGGGTGCTGTCCTAATCTCACTGTCTCCTGCTTCTTCAACACCCCTGAATAACAAAACTTGCCTGAGGAGCAAAGAAACCAGTATGGTTTTAGTAACCTGCTTCTTATGAAAACTGCTGGCTGCTCAACATGATTTCACTCTTTGGGAGTTCCCTTTCCCTCACCTAATGTGATACTAGAGGAAGTATCATAAAGGAGATCAAAGACAGCATTCCAGGTACCACAGAATTCTTCACCAGAAGAGACAAACTTTGAAAGAAGAAGAGATGAGGGGGTTGGGGAGAGGTAGAATGTTTGGCAAACTCTAAATGAAATAGATGTTTTTCCAATGATATAAATACCTCTTATGGTGGCAACATTTCAGTGTAGTGTATACCATTCTCTATCATACAACCAGATTAGTAACTACTGAAAAGTATGGCTAAATTGAGCATGAAAAGGTGATACCTCTTGTCCTCAGGAAATTATTTCTTCACTTTGTAAGAGAGGTGGAAGAGGGTGGTAAAATGGAAAATGCACTGTCTCCTCCTTTCAAGGAATAGCCCAGGTTGCTACTAGATATAGAACTGATAAGGTTTCTTAAAACAAGAAGAAAATTCACCATCACATCCAATTTCTATTAATTTCTATTAATATTTTTAATTAATTTCTATCAATTCTCAAAAGCTGGTGGTATACCTGTGGGATTTGGGGCTCACAGCTTAGTGTGAACTGCTTTGTGGCAAACAGGCTTCAAGAGAGAGAGAGCTCCTTTCCCTCCTTCACAATGCACTCAAGACCGTGACATCTGCTTTTAGCAATCTCCAGATTCTTCAAAGAATTTTTCCTGTGGAAAGAAAAATGCATGGAAGATTCAGAGAGGAATTGGAAGAATCTAGTAGGATCAAAATCAGGACGCCTTCTCATTTTTGCAAACATCTAAAGAAATAAATGAGAATCAAAACAAGAATGAGAAGCTAGTGCTCTCAGATTATCAAAGTTGAAATGTATAAACCAAAACTATCTGAATTGCTGCTCATAATATGATGAAGATGCAGTGAAGAATCTGTGAAGCACCAGCTTTGATACGTTGTATGAAAGCTCCTGCATTCCAGATCTTGTGTCCATTTATGGCTGTACACAGCTGACAAGGTACACAAAAAAGTGAGGTCTATGTGTATTTGTCCAGACCCTACTGCCAAATTATCATTAAAAACTAGTCACTTCTCACAGCATTTGTCTTCAGATTTCAGAGATCTTAGTGAACAAATCTGGAGAAAGGAAGAAAAGCAACATCTGTGGCAGCAAACAAGCCAACTAAAATAAAGTGTAAGCCTATTTTCCAGGTGCCAGCTGATACAATGAAAGCACTCAGCATCCCATATTGTATTTCAAATGACTTTGTTGTCAGATTCCAAATACAGAGTTGAGGCTCCATGTACACAGAGACACATCCTCAGAGGAAAAACAAGTATCTGTGCCAAAATGCTTGGAAAAATCTCTAGTATAATGACTTGTTCTGCTGCTTTCCTACTCTTGAATAAGACCAATAGGAAAAGATACAGTGCTTTCTGGAAAGGGACATGCATCCTTTATGAGAAAACAGGAACATGCACACATAAATGGACTTCCAACCCGGGTCATTCTGTCATTCTGTGATTCTGTGACTTTAAACAATGAACTTCAAAAGTAAACTCCTGGCCTCAGCACAGAAGTACATTAATGTAACCGTTTCTGATAGCACTTAACAAAGTCATCTACATGTGTGCCAAAGCTCGATTTTAAAAACACAAAATAAAACAAAGGGCATTGTTTGTCTCTGAACTAAACATTCCAGAATTCAGAAGAGGATGATACTTTTTTTTTTTTAAGCAGCAACTATTTCCCCAAGTCTCTCTTCCATTTATTCCCTCCCCTTTTTCACTGACAAGTACTTCTTCCCTCTGCCTCTTGTCTTTTTCCTTTTCAAGCTATCTCCTACATGCTATTTCTGAAACATCTTGCTGCTTTCTTCACAGGGGTGAATCCCTGCAACTTGTATCACTGGTGCTGTAACACCCTACAATGTCACTTCCACTAACTTTACCTGAAGTATATGCACACACTGTTTAAACACACACAAGTGACTCTATATGAAGACAAGGGGAGCCAGGACAAAAGGAGAATGCAAACACTACTGGAAAAGTATCTGGATGGAGAAAAGTCTTACTCCTCAATCCAATTTTGCCTTGACATATCCAAAACCTGTACCAGGACTTTACAAACCTCACACAACCCACTCAAGCCTTGCCTCCAGAGATTTTGTTCACTGTTGCCCTCAAGTTACACACCACGTTATCCTGCCAAGCTAGGCAATAACAAACAAGCAAAAACCACGTGACTTCAAGCCACACGACCTCAACTTTACCACCCTCCAGGTGGCATTTGGCCACAGGAGGCTGCAATTTGGACAGTATCACATTCTGACAGTCAAGATGGTCCCAGCTCACCATCATTTATAACAGCACCACCTTCAAAAGAACAAATAAAGAAGACCTCTCTCTGCAAACGTATTTTGAATCTCTGAGTGTGACTTTGGCGCTGCATGGCATTTCCCTACACAGTCCAAAAGTAGCAGGGGTCCTTTGTACAGTTTATGTACTCTAAGTTTACTACTATACCTCTTCTGATAAAATAACAAAAATCTGTCTAAACTTATTTTGAAAACTGCATGGCCAGCTTATGCAGTAGCTAGATATGTGGCAAGGCTGCAGAGTTACTCTCTAAGGAGAATACAATAAATATGCTTATCTCTTTTGTTGAAGTGGAGTTCTGTGAGAAGTAGGGTTAACTTCTCATTACCCTTCCCATTTGAAAACACAGTATGTATCACAGATGTGTACAGTACAGTGGCATAGCTTAGGCCTGTTATATAGGTCAGTACTGCAATGCACATGAGAACATAGTTTGCCACTGCCAAGGAGAGTGGCTGCAAAATCTATTTTGGATAATCCAGTTTATATTTGAGCAAATGTGGTCATTTCTAGATCTATGAATATAAGGCAACTGCTGCATGCTTGTACATTTGATGAGTTTTATTACACTATATCCTTATATGAATGCCTATGCAGTGTAAATGCTTTAATATAAGATACTGAATGGGGTTTTTACACATTATTTTCTAAACAATGCTACATTTTACTGCATGCTTATCTGTGCAAGGAGGCAGATACATAATTTTGATAACCTACACAGCAGCTATTCAAATACTTATTAATCATTATAAAAGCAATCTTACATAAAGAGTTTATTTGGTAATAAATGTGCTTCCTTTAGACAATGGGCTTGGTTCACAGCAATATCTGTGGAATTAACATTTACTTATTAAAAGAAAAAACACCACCAAATCACTAAATGGAGCTGCTGACTCTGCTGCAAACCACTATGTTGGTATGCTTTGAAACCTTTGAAAATTTAATTCATCTGACATTCTGGGATTCTGTGAATTTACTGGAAAAACAGATGACCTGTCTTGATTCGAGCTGAAAAACAGTACTTCTATCAAGAGAGTCCAAAACTGAGCAGCTATTGTGTTTGGTGCTGCAGGATGACAATGTAGCAATCTTTTTTTCTCTTTTTAAACAGAAGTTTCTCATTACTTTAATGCAATGAGTTCACATTATTTGATTGTGAACTGGGCCCACTGTTTACAGTGTTACTCTATGTAACCAAAGTTCAGTGTAATTAACAGACTTCAGCAGAAAGTGAAAAAAAAAAAAAAAGCAGACTTCAGTTTTGCTGAGGTTTTGGAGAGGTGGTTTGGTGGAGCATTGCTCCTGTACTGATGCGGAATCCGCTGCCTGATGGCTAAGACAGCATTGGCAGTCTTAATCCATTCTACAGCTGGAAATGAAGTTGCCAATGATATAACACTAAATCAAGGACGTAACACATTAAGGATATGTAAATATTTATTTACTGCTGCAACATCATAGTTTTAATTTTTCACTGCTTTGATATCCAAGGATTCTTAGTACTACATGAATGTATTTCATTTACTTCATTTTTTAGTTTCAGTACTTTCATTCAAAGCAAAGTAACTCCTATTTCTTAGTACTGCACTGAAATAAAAAAAAAAATCTTGTTTCAGTATATGTTTTTCTTATTCTTTCTGGTCTGTCTCCATCACTGTTTGTTTCTATGAGCTTTGAATCACAGCTACTAGTCCTTAGTTCCCAGCCTTCTGAACACAGCTGTACTGAAGGCACACCTGGCAATACAGCTAAAGCTCTGTGAAGCCAGAGCAGCACTGGCACTCAGCCACCAAGAGTACATAAACTTCACAACTACTAGAATGCAAGTGTCCTATACCTCTGTCGTACACTTCAAACGTGATGCTTAAATCCCATTTTTAAACACAACAGTCTCTGCATTTCTCAAGCTACATCCATTCTATATACTACTCTCAGTAGCATGTACTTTCCTAAGCCTTGGTTGACAATTTTACCTGAAAGGTAATTTTTGACTGCATAATGAGGTAAACAATAGGTGGGGAGAGTCTGACCCACAGTTCCACATACAACACTCAAGGACAATTCATCAGTAAATGCAGCAGAAGTAATGAGTTCAGAACAAGGAAAAAGAACTAACTCCTGGTGCAAAGAAACATTATCTTAATTCCAAAACTACTCACAATCCAATATTATACCAATATGACCACAGCATCTCACTATCACACTTCCCATTCTTTTCACAAGATAATTCTTCTACTTGATCAATTATTATTGTAGTGCCCACTTTCACAGAAAATTAAGTGCACAATACAAAAAATCTACATCCAAGAACTCAAAATTCTTTTCACGTACACAGCTTCAGAACAGTTATGTGAAGTAGGAAACAAAACCTCAGCCTGGTTTACAATGAAGAACTTTAATTGCTTTGTGTGCACTCTACTGAAAGAAGGTAGTTTGCAAAATACATAAAATTTAAATTCAGCTGGTGATATCTGTTGTCGTCTTAAATTTCCATTCTATACATGCTTTCTCTCTAGAGAAATATTCATGGAAATGTCCAGATGTATTCCATGAGAAGACCTCAACAAATTCCAATCCCAGCAGCTGAGAAAATCAACCACTGTGTCCCAGCTATAGTGTGGATCACTACCATTGGACCTACATACTGAGCAGGAATGGGTTTTGTCCCTTTCCCCGACTTTGATAGCACCCAGTAGGCTTTGCACTCCAGTGGAATGAGATTATGCTGGTGACATCGATGAATTCCCTCTCTACCTGCTTTTTATGAGACTGTCTAGTCCTAAACACGCCACTTTTCAAATATAACAGGTGTTCACTTACAATACTGGAACTCTTTTTAAAGGATGCAACACTTTTAGACACCACCACCAATGCAGAACAAATCTTTTACCACTTAAAGTAGGGCCCTGATCCTCAAAGTTGTTGACAGCTCCAACTCAAAATTTGCAGCTCCCTCCAGAAAGAATTAATTTGAGTACCAACACTCATTTCTCACCAAGTACCACCTCTAATCCAGCAACACTGCACTGAAAGAACACAGAAAGCAATAGTGCATGAAAATGAATAGCAACAGCTGTCGTATGCTCCTGGATTTCACTAACACCTTTATCACACATCTGTTGCCCCAACACAAAACTCTGGTCCACTTCAAGAACTCTGCTAAGTCTAGGTTTTCAGCTTCAGGCTAACGTAATCCAGGTCAATGGAACTCAACTATAGAATTCAGCATAAGATTCAGAACAATTCTGAGAACAGGTATCCATCTCATTATGATAAATTCTCTCCAAATCACTTAATTCCTGCAGTCTCACAACCAATGGTGAAACAGTGCCCCTAATGTGATGCACAGGATGAAGGCAAACAGGTCACTGAACTGCAACAATGCAAGTTGCAGTGCTCTCATGTCCCATCTTTTTCCTTTAAGTACTGTTTGGACACAGGGGATAGATAGCCTCCTTCAGCTCATCTATAGGCTTCAACCTGCAGTTTTATCTGCTTTAATGATACATAAATTAGATTATGCAAAGATGAAACCACAAATCAGAATTCAGTACCAAAATGTCATATTCATGTTCCAGTCACTACCCTTGTACTCTTTTTATGGCTACAGCCAGTATCAAACTAGCATAGCGGTAAGTTATTAGATGGATTTTACTGATGGTGTAATATAATACTCTCAAAGCTTATTCTGAACATACCAGCAGAATGCTAGCACACTTCCAAGGGGTTTTATGAGTCCCCAGAAAGCTCATACCTTCTGTAGCTGAACCAGCTTAACAAGCTCATTTTAAAGGCTTTTAAACTCTCAAAGCATCTCAGCTCACGTAGAACCGTCATAACAGTCCAGTACAGTAACACCTCCGGGCCATGCTTAAGTTACAGACTTGGCCATACAAGCTCAATTTTAGTCAAAAGTTCCAGTTAAATCAATGGCCTAACTCTAAGGATCACTAGAGGATCAGTATATTAATTTCTGATATTATACATTAAATACTTCGGGTATTTAATGTTGAAAATACTTAAAACTTGTAGGGGGGGGCCTATTCAAAATTGCCAGAGGTTACACAAGCTGCACAAGTATTCTGCAGAGAGGTGAAGCAGCAAAGCTTCTTCCGTCCAAGTATACACTCCTGAAGTCTTTCAGTTTTATAAAAAGGCCTTCTACATCAAAACAAACTGAGATGGATAAGTCTGTGGCACTGCCTTAAATAAATAAGCACAATCAAAACAGCATTCCAAGCTCTGGCTTCCACAACAGCCTGTAAAATCTGCTCCCCAGCTTTGCTTTTAACTGTCAAACTGACAAAGAATGTCTTTTAACAACTTAATTTTCTTGATGACCTGACTCGGAGAAAACTGTTATTCTAAATCAATACAATGTATTCAGCCATGTCATGAGACTCCCAAATCAGCTGGATGCTGCAACCCGATCTCTTCAAATCCTTATCTCAGTGCTTGCAAGGAAATGGTGCAACACGGTAAAAGGCTATACTCTACCACCAGTCTATGATCTGTCCCGAGTCTGTGCAACAGAAGTCAGTTTTCACATTAAATAAAATAAAATTTTGTCTCTATGCCTCACATTTTTTGCTAATTTAAGAAAATAATGTGAATCCTAAACTGCACCATAGAGGTATGAGATTAATCACTAAAATTCCCTAGCTCCAGTCTGTCAGACAGAGAACACTCCTCTTGGTGAATTCATATACTGGGAGTCTGATAGCAGAAACAGCAACTAAACTCTGCGAGAGTAGAAAAAAAGCAGTAACATTTTGCCTAATGACGTGACAGCAGCTACTCCAACCCTGGTAGAGCTACTGTGGCAGCTGCTTCTAGGTATTTGCTCCACCACTATGTCCAAGTCCAAACACACTTTGAGTCCCAAGCTTTCTCTATGTTTCCTGAAAGCTCTTCAGCTAAAAAATTCAAGGGAGTAAACCAAGTAAGAACGAGGTTACAAAAGCCACTTTTCTATTTTGACAGCAATTGTATCACCAATACAACCAAAGATGAAGTACAGACTTAAAAATTTAATAACTATGAGATGCTTCGAAGATATTGGCTTATTTACCTTTACATAGTCCAGTGAAAGAATCAGAACAGCCACTAAAAATTACGCTTTACAGGAAAATGGTTTTAAATGGTCTGTTTTTCCTGTGAACCCAAACAAAAAGTGTATTAAATAATTCAAAAATAAAACATAACAAGGAATGTAATAATAAAATTAAGATCTTTAGTACCCAAAGAACGTATTTTCAGGAATGTACCTTGTTGTCTTTGGTATAGTGTACCCAGACATACGAATGATAAATACCAGGACTATTTATATACACTGTAATACTGCTTATTTGCAATTCCACCAAGATGAATAATATGGAAGACTGGTTTACAATCATTATGGCTTCTGGAATGCATCCAGGAATTGAACAGGAATGATATTAATAGCAAAGGAATTAATGAGGGAATCAGAAGCTCCCATCTGGAAGTGGGAAGCATCACTGCTAAAGTGATTCCGCTTGGTCCTCTCCCCACTTGATATCATGCACCTGTTGTACACAAGTCTCCAGAATAAAGCAGATTCTCTAACAATGCCAAGACCTAAGGAAGGATGTGCTCACATTGGGTTTGACACTAGTTTTTTCACAGGAGCCATAAATGCTTGCAAGCAACAAGATATTATCTGCAAGGACCAGAAAGGTTTCACTTGTTGGAGTGACCAGTCATTTATTAACAATAACCATTTTAACACTGTAACACAGCTCAGAGGTCAAGCCAAAGACCTTTGATGCATCAGTCAATTAAAAATTAGTCCCAGATAACACAGCCACTTTGACAATGTGCATAGGAACCCCAGAAACAATTTTCATTGCAGAAGTAGTGCATACAGGAACAGTGTCATATACAAATAAAGGGGTCAAGCATCCTGAAGTACTTGGGAACTCTCATATGGCACAAAGATATTCTTACATACTTTGCTTTACTCTGGAACTGCATCTCCAGATCTACCCACAACAAGAAGTACCAACTTTCTGTCAGATGTTCTCCTAAATTTATATATTGCTAGTAAGGCTCTTTTGATCAAATTTGCTGATGTTCGCATCAGGACCAAACCTACAGCTAACCAGAATTACTTCATATAAGCAGCATCAAGGGTGATGAGCTAAAAAGGTACAAAGTCAATAAAACCAGAAATGCATCATCTAGCTTTTAACAGGTCTTTGCTTTGCTCTGTGGGAGAGTGAATACTTCTCATCAAACCACTAATTCAAATCCCACAAGGTCCATTAAGATGCTTTTAGTTACCAAATACATCTTTTTTGCTCCAACGTGCTTCCCCCCTCCCAGAATAACAATGGAAAACTCAGGGAAATTCTGGTTAAAGAAACCTGCCAATTTGAGAAGAATGATGTTACAACCAAGCATAGCACCGCTTATTTTTATAGCGCTTCATCCTATGTGACCATCCAGGCTCAAGTGAAAGAAAACAATCTACTCATCAGTACTGTACAGTACTTTTCAACTACTACACCAAGCTGCTCTCTTGTCCATAGCCCTGCTACAAGGGCTAGAGCCAATATGAAAA
The DNA here is from genome assembly GCA_013400935.1 of Turnix velox. Taxonomy (NCBI): domain Eukaryota; kingdom Metazoa; phylum Chordata; class Aves; order Charadriiformes; family Turnicidae; genus Turnix; species Turnix velox. The sequence continues at coordinate 253,900 of VZTY01035864.1, read as the reverse complement.
AGAATCGGCATTCATAAAGTGCTCTTTGTATTCCTCACAGTTAAATATCTCTTGCTTCCACTCCAAATACACTCGCTTTTTGTGTACAAGCAAGTCCAGGAGCAACTCGTAAATCCACAGAGGCCTCCTGGCACCATTCTTGCCCATCTTTTCTTTCTTGACATGCACAGCTCCTGGACTTAAGGGAGATGGTCCACGAATACTGGCCAACGATCTTGTGCCCCTCTTCACTTCACGGCTATGTCCCACAGGGCCCTGCCTCAAGAGGTCAAAGTCTGTTCTCTTGAAGTCCAAAGTGAGGAGCTTGCTGTGCACCGTCTTGGATAATAAACTCCATTTTGTGATCACTGCCAAGGCTCTCCTTGAGTTCCACTTTACTCACCAGCCCCTCATCATTGGTGAGGACAAGGTCCATCTCCCACCTCCTTTTGTGGGTTCCTACACCACTTAGAAGAGGATGTTGTCATCAATGCATTCCAGAAACCTTTTTCACTGCTGTGTGTTCCTTCCACCAGATCTCAGGGGGGTTGAATTCACCCATAAGAAACACAGCCTGTGAACATGAAGCTGCTTCTAACTGCCTGTAGAGGGCCTCGTCCACTTTGTCTTCCTGGGTGGGTGACCTGTAACAGACTCCCACTGCAACACCTCCTTCTCCTGCCTTCCCTTTGACCCTGACCCATAAGCTCCCTAGCAGCTCCTCATCCACCTCCAAGCAATGCTCCATGCACTCCAGCTGTTCATTAATATAGAGGGAAGCCCATCCTCCCCTTCCTGTCCTTCCTAAAGAGTTTATACCCATCCATTCCTATAATCCACTCATAAAAGCCATGCCACCATGCCTGAGTAAGTCAAATGACATTATAGCCCTGTAAGCATGGACACATCTGCAACTCTTCCTGCTTGTTCCCCATGCTTCATGCATTAACTTACAGGCATNCTGCTTCTAACTGCCTGTAGAGGGCCTCGTCCACTTTGTCTTCCTGGGTGGGTGACCTGTAACAGACTCCCACTGCAACACCTCCTTCTCCTGCCTTCCCTTTGACCCTGACCCATAAGCTCCCTAGCAGCTCCTCATCCACCTCCAAGCAATGCTCCATGCACTCCAGCTGTTCATTAATATAGAGGGAAGCCCATCCTCCCCTTCCTGTCCTTCCTAAAGAGTTTATACCCATCCATTCCTATAATCCACTCATAAAAGCCATGCCACCAAGCCTGAGTAAGTCAAATGACATTATAGCCCTGTAAGCATGGACACATCTGCAACTCTTCCTGCTTGTTCCCCATGCTTCATGCATTAACTTACAGGCATTTAAGTTGCCCCCTCACCAATGCCAACTTACCAACTGGAATTCCCTTATCCTGCACTTCAGGAGCTCTTTCTGCTCTGTGATCCTAGTCCAGGCCCAGGGCATCCATCACCTTCAGCTTTGTGGATGTCCAGATAGCACGACTGGTTCCTAACCCAGTCCTCATCATCTGAGACACACTCCTTTACCCTGACTTCTTGTATCTCAGAGCACCATCTC
>VZTY01035864.1:195264-250932 GCA_013400935.1 Turnix velox | reverse complement strand
TGTTTCCGCATGTGAAAGGCGTTTGTGTGGGCGGAGGAGGAGCGGGGGCGTTAGTGCGTTTGCGCCTCGTTTAAACCTGCCGCTGGGAGAAGATGGCTCCTCCTCGCGCTCCGCCACTTGCTATCGCGTTTTGCGGCAGCCGGGTGTGGTCTGACCTCGCTGCTCTCTCCCGGCTTTGAAAAGCCTCGAAACCGAACTTCTTGCCGGTAGTTTTTGCCGTGAATCCCTTCCCTACCACAGACTAGTTCCTGCTGGAGCTCGTCGCCTTTGAGAGTGGCTGTTGGTCCGTCTTCGTTTCGTTTAAATCTGTCGCCGGGGGAAGATGGCTACGCCTCGCGTTTTCTCTTCCTTATGCAAGAGACCGTGCTGAGCTTGATGCGCTCTTTGATAACCAAAGCGGAGAGCTCAGAAGACCTGGATGCTTTTTCTCGTGTTGATGTACCCTTGCCTTGAAAACGGCTACACGCTAGATTATTTGGAGAATGAATCTTGAGATTGTTCCATTTTTAAAATACGGAGCAAAATTCTCTGCGAGTCACCTGACAAACTCGTATTTCATCCTACTCGAGCATCTGACGTGGCCTTTCTTGTTGGGATGCATGTATGTGTGTACAACAAAGTAAAACAAAGGCTTCTACCTCCATGCAATTTGAAGGTGGGGTTAACACACTGAAAAGAAGAAAGCTTCCCACAAGATCTCTTGTCAGTAGATCTTCAAATTTAACCTTTTCAGTTTTATATCGCACTTCTATTCACACCGATGCAGGGAGATCCACGGAGCTGCTATGGCAGATCATCACCAGCAGAAAAAATGAGCTTTAGAGGGGATTCACTGCAAGCCTGTGCTGTGTTACAGGTAACACTCTGCAAATTATCCTAATAGTCCTGGAAATGAGTTCTATTTGGTGTGAATCACAAGAGCTGCTAACTGAAGGACTCTAAAATGGGCTTTTTAGGAAAGATAGAACGAATGAGCTGTTGTACTGGGATTTTTTTTGTTTTTTTTGGTTTTTTTTGTTTTTTTTTGAAAACTCATTAAAGTGGGACAGCTGTTGTTTAACAGTTAACTTCAGGAAATAAATGCCAAGAGTAACAGATATTGCAATTAAGGTTGACTACCTGCCCTTTATCAGTGGAATTTGCAAAGGTTGAAGGTTTGTACTTCTTGGAAACAGTCTCCTAATAGCATGTTTGGCTGTTCCCAAAAGGGTAGCAAATGCATTACAATAAGAACCCTAAAAGATCTTATGAAGAATTTCTATCACAGACTCATGCCTTGTGCCTGATACAATTACCACGGCTGGAATCTCTAGAGCAACAATCTCTAAATCCCCTGCAACACACTGCTTCCCATGGTCCCAGGACACTTTTGCTTCAAGTGAAAGAACACTGCACTTTCTTGCTTCCATTGCAAGTCAAGTCTATGGGCTGCTGGGGGTTGCCTCCTATCCCTTTTTTGCTCAAGAATGAACACCAGGGTGAATTACCTTCATTATGTGTCAGCTTGGAAGTCCAGCTGCAAATGGAAGGCAGGAGCTCTAATTTGATTCCTTGCCAGCAGAGGTGAGAACCACAGCCAGATCTGCACCAGAGGGTCAACAGGCCATTGAATGACTGGGAGAAGGAAGGCAGCTTTACCCTCCCTGCAGCTGTTAATAAAAGCAGCAAGAAGTGTGTTTTGCACGAAGCCACGGGTGTTTGGTGCCACCTGAACATCCTATCTAGGTCAGATCTCCAAGGAAAGAGTTTGGGATATTTGCAGATGTAAGTAACAACTAAAGTATTCCTTTCTAACAAAATTCAGGCAGATAGAGGCAAACAAACAAACAAAGACATGAAATTATAATCCAAGAAAACTTCATAGGTGGTTTCAGACTGGGCATGATACATTCTGAGGATCGTATTCTTGGAGCAAACTTCCTACAACCAAAAAAATTACTTGGTTTTTTTTTTTTCAAACTGCTGTGTCTTTTGGTAGACAATGTACCATCACTTGCTAGTACTGCCTAAACAAAGTGGGGAGGAGCTACCTTTCACAAGGACTCAAGGAAAATAGTAATGATCCCAAATACTGGAGAAATGCGTTTGTTAGTTTGGAGGGTAACCGTCTATTAGGCTGTACTTTTTGCTGCTACCTGCCATAATTGACAGTGGGATTAAACTAGCATTGTTAAAAGAAAAATCCCTGAGATTCTGTGCTATCAGAAATTTACCTACAGCTTGTAATTCTTCAATAAATTGTCACTCTAATGAAGGCAGTCTCACACACTCTCGTGTGTCAACATGAGCTGTTAGGGCAAGTAAATGTAGCTTTTTTCCTGCATGGCCACAAAACAAAAGTAAGCAAGGTATGCATTTGCTACATGCCTTGACCAAAAATGAGGAGTATCCCAAACAACTAAACTGCTCTCTCTTTGAATACTCAAAACTCATGGCCCTAGGCAGGAGCAAGGTGTATGGTAGCTATTAGCATTCTTGGGGAATAAATGCTCCAGGGCAAAAATCTGTCTACTTCACTGAAGTACATTAAACCTTTACTCATGAGCCAGAGGTAGTCATGCCTCCAGTAATATTCTTATACTGAATGCTGTTATGGGTTTGTCCTAGGGGTTGCTGTGTTTCAGATGTGGTATGAAAGGAATGTGAATCAGGTATATTGTTTTCATTGTTGCTAGGGAATGTTTATGCTATTCAGGGACTTTTTGCAGCTTGTCATGGAAACTGAGGAGTATAGATAGAAGAATGAAATGTCCAATGGAATATTCAATACTATAGACATCATGTTCATTATATAAATGGGGGTTGACTGATGGGCACGGATCCACTATTCCTACTTGGAGTAGGAAGGGCAACCACTTCAAAATGTAATGATAATTTCTGGTTTATTACTTAATTTTGTATATTCTTCCATCATTATTATAATTGCTGTCATTTGCCTTTTTCTGTTATTGTTCTCTTCTATTTTATTAAACTGTCTTTATCTCAACCCATGAGACTGAGGGTTTTTTCTTTCGTTTTCTCCCTCTTCACCGGACTGTTCCAAAGGGAGAGAGGGAGAACTGTGCTAGTGGCTGCAAAGACCCACTGCTGGCTGGAGTTAAACCACAAAAAGGTAAAACAATTCAACATCAGATAGATCTCCATAAATAAACCTAGTAAGTCTCTTAATTGAATGTTTGTGAAGATGGAAGAATTCAAACACATACATGTAGGGACAGTGTGACCATGCTACAGAAATGTGTCCAGACAGGACAATATAGGAGTATTTTCTTTCCCTTCAATTTCGGCCTCAATGAGGCCATTATCAAGCAACCTGTTAATCATCCTGAAACAACAAATCCAATCAACCTGAGGCATTCAGTATGACAGGTCACCAAATCCTCCAATTCCCATGGGATTTGAAGGGTACAAAGATACTTCTAAACCAGAATTGTGCACGGTCATCCTGAGTTTCTTTTTAAAGAATTGCAATTTTTGTGGTTAATATTAACACATCCACTGAAACAATTCCTTACTAGAATATACTGCATGTAAATGTTATATGTATCCCCATGGCAGGATTAGAACTCCAAGCTCTGTTTTTGAAAGAGACTCAAACCTTTAGGAGCATATTGGATTATTCAGCCATCCTCTTGCAATGAAGTTAATGCCTCTGAGGCACTCGGCATCACTCAGAACACCGCTGATAAAAATCTCACGGGGCACACCAGTGGGAAGGCATATTTCAAAATAGAAGAAATAACACACTGCATAGGTATTTAGAGAAAGGCACTTCTCTATGGACTGTTGTAAAAAAAAACCATCTCAGCACATCTGTAACAGTTTCAAGCCAGATTTGTACCTCACCGCAGCATGTATTGGAAAGACCGATGTAGGATTCAAATGTATATTTGCAAAGGTGCTGGCTAATTTGGATGTAACAGAACTTAAGTCTCCAAAACGCATGCACTCCAAAGCAGGAAAGAGGCTGGTGAGTCAGTTAAGGCTCGTCTTCCCAAAGGGCTGTTATCAAACAAGATGCACAATATGCCTCCTGCAGACAGTTTTCTAGCCCACACATCACTAATTACCCATAAGGAACTTCCCATAAGGAACAGGGCACAAACCAAGTCTCAGCAGCAACCTATGCAGTGATATAAACAGTCAGCCAACCTGGAACAGCTGAACACTCAAAAAACCCTCATAAACCTACACATCTAGGGAGACTAAAATCATGCCTCTCCTGGGACCAGAGGAACTAGAAAGAGAAGATGACCATAAGTGCATTCAGAGTAGTTTACTTTGCTGTCAACAAATACAATCCATAAGATGAAACCTTCCACAAGAAATTCCCAGCTCCACGTTTGTCCTTATCCTACCTGACAGTTGCATGTTAGGATCTGAATAAAGACAAGACTGGCACTAGCATCTTAATCTGCAGTCTCAACTCAGCCAGCAAACCCAGATTACAAACAAACATGCCTCCAGGATCATGCCCATGGGAATCCATGTGAGTAGGAAACCCTACTTGCTAGTCAGAAAAACAATTTAATGGGCATGTCTGTTCTCACCACACTCTGTCCACTGCAGAGATGACACAAGAATGACAAACACACTGTTCATTGTGCCCTTGGCTTACAGTCAGTGAACCCAGCAACTGACTTGTACTAAAGGTCTCTGAAGCCTTGCAGTTCCCTGTTTATAAAATTTAATACAGCTACACTTAGAGTATACATCATATAAATTTTCTTTAATACTTTGACTATTTCGTTAGATGCCAAAATACAAGGAGAAATGACAGCACAACAAATGACTACAGAAATGCTGCTTCTAGCCCATGAGACATGAACAGAGCTCTGTTTTTCTCCCATGTATGCTAATTTTTATGAAACAATGCAGTGATTCCCCAGTTAATTCAAAATCTGACATTAGTCCCTATTGTTACAACACACAAGGGAATCCAAGGACACCTCAGTCTAGCTCCACTGTAGTATCTGTGGTCTTTATTTTTGCTTCTGTTAGTCCTTGGCCAAGCATGTTGTTAGGCAGCATGTAATACTTCACACAGCATCACCATGCAAGTTACGTTTGCCCTGTCAGGACAAAACAGCTTCAGTTTTTCATTCCAGAGGGAAAAACTTGCAGCAGTAATAGCGATCTGAACACAGCATTGGATGTATATACAATGACATGATCCATGGTAATGGATTTGGCAGGAGGGAATGAAAAAAAATCTCTAATAACCACCTCTATTAAACCATATAAACACTGTTGCTAACTGAGAATGTGATTGTATTCAGTCTGTGCTAAGGCAGCTGTTAGACAGTGTATGTTTTGGACTCATTTATTCCAAGTTCATTTGAACTGCCTCATCTGCTAATAGTGAGTCCCAGCAGATGGCATCGTGTTACAAGCAAAAGTTATCTGAGTGCCAGTTGCATTCCTCTCAGCTCTTACAACTTCAGAGCAGAGATTCTAAGTTTTCTCTGCTTGGACATAGCCTTACCTAACCTCCTGTGGTTTTTTTGTCCAAGCCTAGTGTACAGTAATTACATTTCATCTGAGTGAAAGTACAGAGGAGCATAGCCAGAAAGAGATAGAAAAGCTCTAAGTGACTTCTCTTTATTCAACTCTGTTTCAAAACTCCTTACCTCCCCGTGGCCCCTGAGGACAGCACCAGCACTGTATACAACAGGCTGATAATAACTGTTCACTCTCTGATGTCTTTTCTAGGAGCCAACCCTAAGGCAAGAGTAAATTCAGTGCTGAAGTACCTCTGAATTCAGATGCCAGTGAGACAAAAAGGGTTTAATCACGAGCATGTGAATGCAGCTGTCACTAGCTCAATGAGAAACAATGCAAAACAGTAAACCCAGATCTCGGGGCTTTCAGACCTGTTAAACAATAAGAGCTGGGGGTGCAGGGTACATCAACTCCACAGAACTGCCACAACTGCTCACATTAATATTCCATCCTCAGTTGCTCTTCTCTCCCTCTTCCCAATTTCCTACTGTTCCAGCTCTCTGTCTCCAGGACATAGGCTGGCTGGCTTTGTTCCTGAGATTAGAGAAAGCAAAGCCCTGCTGTGTCCCAGGCTACAGAGGAGGTTACAGCAGCAGTCCTGAGCTCAGACCGTGCTCTTTTATGCTACTGAGTCATGCTGTACTGTTGTGATCAAGGAGGAGAAGCTGAATTTATGACTACGAAAAGCAGTTGATAAGTCTTGTGACCCAGTAGTTAAGGGCCCTTCGCTGACCCTAGGGTATGCCAGAGCAAGATGTAATTTTCTCATTTTATTACAGAGCTGCTAACCATGAAGCATCTGCTCCCCAGTGACTGTAGCCAGGTATAATCAATGAGGAGCAAGCACCAGCGAAGAACTGGAATAAGCACAACTACTTAAAAAGGAAGATATTTGAGTGTAATCAATTTGTTCAGCTGTGGATGATGTATAGAACCAATGAGATCAAGTTAATTCTGGTTCACTAAATAGAGCTTGCTTTTATACACAGATGTACTAGCTTTTATGTATCTAAGAGCCCTTATTCTGTTTGTCATTAACTTTCCTGTTTAATTGCTGGAATGTTACCTTTTTTGTGCATGAGAGCCTGGCTTTTGATAATTAATCTTTCTGACATGAACAGGAGTTCCTCTATCACTCCATTGCTCTCAGAAGAGCTGGCGTTTCAATATCACTTCCTTTGCACCTTTAATTACCCAGACACAATCTGGTCCATATTTAATACATTTTTTGTGCATGAAAAGAAGCATTGCTACTTTGCTATTAGAAATATATAGAATCTTAACGCATAGAGTAGCAGTGGACACATGGCAGCGATATTAGAAACATGGACTAAACAGAAGCTAGCCAGACATTTTAAGTAAGAAGTCCATTTTATGCCCGTCTGTATGTGCAGACCATGAAGTATCTTGTGCCACCTGCTGGCAAGCACCGCAAACTACAGCTTCCCAAGAATAGGGACCATGGTTTGAGCTGGAATAGATTGCTGAGGTGCTGAGGATAATGGAAAAATTCTGACAGCAGGAGTTGGGAAGGATGTGCTGTCACGCCGACCTGTGCGGGGCAGTTTCTATTCAACAGAGCTCACATCTGGCACAGCTTACACACTCCTCTGTCTGCGCAGTGCTCTGCTGTGTGATCGTAGCTTTTAGTTCCTCATACGAAACACAATAAAATTTATATTATTTTTCTCAGGCTTGTGCAGACTTTGGATAATTCCTTGCTGTGAGCAAGTAAGGAGCATAGCCTCCTGGTCTTCAGCCCTCTTATCAGAAGGACAGAATCATAGGAACTCATGAGAGCATATGTTGATTTTTTTTTTTTTTGCTTCTTCCTTCTTCTTAAAGTATTATTTTGGCAAAAATATAAAGTCATAAGTGATTATAAGGCTATAGGCACCAAGCACTGCAGCTGAGGAAAGAGGATCCATGAGTGTTCTGGTTTTGGCTGAGACAGAGTTAATTTTCTTCATAGTAGCTTCCATGGGTCTATGTTTTCAATTTGACCTCTTAACAATGTTGATAATATATTTTGGGGTTTTTTTGTCTGAGCGATGCTTATACAGAGTCAAGGCCTTTTCTGCTTCCCACACCACTCCAACAGTGTGAAGGCTGGGGGTATTCAAGACTTTGGGATGGGACAAAGCAAAGACAGCTGATGCCAACTGACCAAAGGAATATTCCATGTGGTATGACATCACGCTCAGCAATATAAAAGTAAAGGAAGAAGAAGGAAGGGGGCAAATGTTTGGAGTGATGGCATCTGTCTTCCCAAATCATTCTTATGTGTGGTGAACTCCTGATTTCCAGAAGATGGATGACCATCTTGCTGTCTATGGGAAGAAGGGGACAAATTTTTTGTTTTGCTTCGCTTGTGCATGTTGCTTTTGCTTTATCTGTTAAACTGTCTTTACCTCAACCCACCTTTTCCACACTTTTAACCCTCCAGTCTTCTCCTTCATCCCACTGGAGAGGGAGTGTGCAATCGGCTGTGTGGTGCTTAGCTGCAGGCTGAGGTTACAATCTCGATAATGAGCCAGGATTGCACAAAGCAGCAGATTCCAAAGGCTGTAACAAAATGGTTTGAAAAAAGTCAACCTGCCATGTCTCCCTTTCAGATTTATGACTGAATTGAGTTTTCAGTAGCACTGAAAGACAAAATTCACGTTTTGTAAGATGTAGGGAAAGGCAATGTCAGAAGAGGGGTATCAGGTTTTTGCTTTAGCTAAAGGGATATGCACCAAGTGGGAGATAGTGACTAAGCAACTCTTTTTTTCATAAGAAATTTGTACAGATAATTTTGCTTCACATTACCTTTCTCTCTCCTACACACACACATATACATAACCTAAACACCCTTTTGGTACTACATTAGGTGCCACTAGATAGAGTTAACAACTGTGCCCTCTGCCCTTTCCCTTGCTGGGCTGCATCACAGCTTCCATCATCCCTAGAATACTTGAACACTGCAGGTCAGCACATTACAGTCAGCCAGCATGTTTATTCTCCTTTACTCTTACTGCGTCTGAGCTCACACAAAACAGCTGTGGCAAAGAGGAGATGAAAGAGTAAAATCATCAGCACTTTGTTCTTTACCTTGTCCTTCAGCCACTGCCTTCCTTTCCATCTTCTCTTTCTCACCTCCATCTGCTGATAGGCACATAAATGTCTAATGTTGAATGTCACACCCAGAGACAGTGCTGAAGGTCAAGGTCATTCCTAGAGCCATCCACAAAGAAGCCACTATCTGTGCTGGATCCACCTATGTTACTTTATGTTCCTTGCTCCTGCCTGTATCACAGCAGGTTATTGTTTCAGCAAAACTCTGTAGGTCAGCAGAAATGGGGAAACGAGACCTTACTCTCTTTCTGAAATTTCTGCTTCATAAGCTCTCTTTTTTATTACCTGAGTAGAAGGAAGTGGCCTTGGTTTCTCAGGCATCCTTAGACTTACAGCTAACCTTACAGCTTAGGCAGCCAGATGCAATAGGTGTTCATCTCACATGACAGGTATGAAACATGTCCTCTGACTAAGCATAAAAATTCTTGGCAGGAGTCATCTGACAGTTAAAAAGCCCAGGAAAATCAGGTTTCAGGTTGAATTTAATCTGATGACTGTTGAAGAAATTTGGTGAAGGTGGTAAGACTTTCAAAATTAGAACACTAGATGATCATCTCCATGATGTACCTCCCCAGCCACTTTATATCTTGGGTTTATATTTCTCTAGCTCTATTACACACATTGGGGTCAAATAAAAGACAACAAAATGTCTGACTCTGCTCTGAGTGGAGTTTTCCAAGTCGTGCTGCTAACTGGATGGGAACAATAAAGTGGCTTGCTTGTTTCCAGCACTTTCTGAAACTGTGGGCCATTTCAAAGCTATCATGCTGGCAGTGAACCAGGCCATAACTCACAGCATAAACTGTTGTGCTGTAGCAGAGTGGGAGAAATGGATGGTCTACTAACCCAAATATTTTTGAGAGTCTACAAATGGATGATTAAAGTTTTTCAGCAAAATTAAATGCTTTCTGGCACTGTTCCCCAGGTGGTGGAGCACTGGAGAACACAAACTCCCCTTCCCAAGGTTGTTGGGGGAGCTGCATCAAGGCGATGCCAGGCTGGCCTTGAGGAATGCCCTGCTTTGTGGCCATCATGTAACTCCTCTTCCTCTGTGGGAGCCATTCCTCACACAAGGCCTGGCAGCTGAGGAGAAATGGCTGGTGTGAGCAGTCCCCCCCTGTGGCCTCGAGCACTTTCTCAGTGACAGGAGGCCTGGCAGGGGCTGAGGTAGCCGCTGGCTGCCCTTCTCCAGCCCAGATATGCCCAGAATGGAGGGAGAGCTTGCCTCTGCCACAGTGGGGTAAGTTTAGATTTGCCCTATTTCCTGAACACCACCTGGCAATGAGGGGAAAGCAGACCTGAGGAAAGGTCGGGAAGGAGATCTAGGCCGAGCAATGGCCCCCCACTACACCCAGTGAGGTCCTAGCTAGAGACCAAAGGTCTCCAAAGGGGGTAGTGAGGTGCTCCAAGAGTGAAGGGAGCCACAGCCTGGCTGTGCAGTGAAGCAAGATGGCAGAGGGCCCCGGGAAGAAAGGGGACCCCCCTCCTTCAGGCAGAGTAGAGACATGAATGTGAGGGGAAGCTGCCAGCTCTGGGCAGTGAGGACTCCTGCTACAGCCCTGCAGAGGCCAAAAAGAGCTGAGCAGCAGGACACAAGTGTTTGCACCATGGAAGGGATGGTGCAAAAGGCCCTGACAAACAGTGAGGAGAGATGGTGGGCACAGAGGAAAGAAAGCTGCACAGTTCAAATGCAGTGGCAGTGTTAGTTGGGGCCAAGAGAGGCCAGTGCCAGAGCGGCTGTTGAAACCCCTCCTCACCCAGTAGCAGCAGGTGTCCAGTGCTGCTGGCCTAGCCCACCTCCAAGGTTCTCTGCAGTTAGCAGTTGTGGCAGCAGTGGACTCCTCCAGCGTGGCACCTGCACTCCAACTGTAACAGTAACTAAACCGCACACCCTCCTGCCATTGCCAGCCTGGCCTAGCACACCTGGCCTGGCCTTTCTGGGAAGGTCAGAGTTTGTCCCCGGGACTGGAACTGAGGAAGTTTTGCAGATGCCTGAGGCCCAGCCGGGTACTGCTGTAGGGTGGAAGCTGCTATGGCTGCTGTGGAACGGCAGGGTGCAGTGTTGGCAGAAAACCCACTGAGAAATCATTGTTGGCTGCTGGAAGCTTAGGGTTTCGGGGGGGGTGGGGTATTCAGGGAAGTGGGCCAAATTATTGGTGGGCCTCACCTTTTGACCACAGTCGGAGACAGATAAGTACTGGGCTACAAGGATTCTTAGCACATGTTGCATGTTCTCTAAAGCACAACCAGTTCAAGGTAGTGACTGCATGCAGAAGAATAGTGCGTATGATGAGATGATTATTCAGCTATTGTAAATATTCACAGTCACCATGGAGCTGTAAGTAAAATCATCCCTTATGTCCCACTCTCTGCCACACACACTTCTGCCTTGAAGATTAATATGAGTTTCTGTGCTACAGTCATACCCATGCTTAAAGAACTAGCAAGGAGAATCTCAGCTACAAAAGGCTGCAGGGCTGTGAGTTACAAAAACTAGGAGAGAGTGTCCTCTCAAACTTTGGAGGTAGGACAGAAGGCCAACTCAGGCTTTTTTCATATGGTGTTTTCCATTATGAGTTAGATAGAGCATTCATCTTCTGTTCTTGAAGGAGGGCTTGCTATCAGCAAAACATGGTCCCTACAGAGATTGCTAACCTGCATACTAACACTTGCTTCTCAGGAAACAGCCCTTCACCTCAACAATTTACCCAAATTTGTGAAACTAAGAGAACAGTTACAACAGCATACTAACACCAAAATGTTTTTCCATTTTAATACCTCTTCAAACTGGTCACTCCATGAACATTACAGCATTTCTACACCTATTGTAGAAGGGGAAGCACAGTGTAGATTAAACCATGGAGCAGAGCTAGTGACCTGTGTCATAGCTGCATTTTGTAGCGTACACCACAGAGTCCTAGAGACTTTATGGACCTGTGTGATCCCTCCATATTGAATTAGTGGTGAAACAAGAGCACTTGACCAACCACATGTTGTGCCTTAAGAGATTTCTGAAACTGAAAGGCACTTTGTCAATACGTTAGTTAGAGTCCCTGCAAAAATAGCCTATGTCATTCTAGCTGCAGTCGTGGATGTGTTTCAGGAAACCTAACTTTTCTCAGGCATACCTTGGAATCCCCCTTGAATTGTTGCTACACGATAAGAAAAATTATTACCAAACTAAGATACCAAGTGAAGTTTTACAAGGGAGAAACTAACTGGTACACATATATTCCTATAAATTCATGGTTGTGATACCCATTATTTAATCAAAATAAAGAAAAAAATTAATTTTAGTATTTTTGTACATTCTCTTAAGACTTTTAGCTATCTTAAGGTCTGATTAAGCCAGAGCAAAGGAGTTTTTTATATTTTAAGGTCTGTGTCAATGATTCTTGTCCTTGGATGCTTTTTGTTTTCATTTAGAAATACTGTGAAAAATCTCCCATTGCTGGAAAAGCATTAATAAATTCTTTATTACTCAGCAGTCACTCCAAAAGTGCCTTTCCTTTGGTTGCACAGCAGAAGATGTATATTTAAGGACTAAGAAGTAATGAGAAGAGTGCAAACACTAATGTAGAGGCCAATAAGAAGCTTTCTGGAGCAGGAGACCTGTCCTAGCTTTATCACATCATAATGCTGGATGTAGGTAGGATGTCTAAAACCAGAAGTAAAAAAACAGAAATGAACACTCATGAAATACAGCAAAGGAAAAATGGATTTACATTCTGCTTTTACAGAAGGTCTCATTCAAAGAATCATAGCATCATAGAATAGTTTGGGTTGGAAGGGGCCTTAAACATCATCGACTTCCAACCCCCCTGCCATAGGCAGGGACACCTCCCACTAGATCAGGCTGCTCAGTGCCATGTCCAGCCTGGTCTTGAACACCTCCAGAGAGGGGGCATCCACAACCTCTCTGGGCAACCTGTTCTGGTGTTTCATCACCCTCACTGTAAAGAATTTCTTTCTTATGTCAAGCCTGAATCTACCCCATTCCAATTTATGTCCATTGCTACTGGTCCTCCCATCAGATATCTTATTAAAAAGTCCTTCCCCTGCCTTTCTGTAGGACCCCCTCAGGTATTGATAAGTTACTGTGAGGTCCCCCCTGAGCCTTCTCTTCTCCAGGCTGAACAACCCCAACTCCTTCAGCCTGTCTTCGTAGGGCAGTTGCTCCAGCCCTTTGACCATCTTCGTGGCCCTTCTCTGGACCTGCTCCAATAGCTCAATGTCCTTCTTGTGTTGAGGGCTCCAGAACTGGACACAATACTCCAGGTGGGGTCTCACCAGTGCTGAGTAAAGGGGCAAAATCACCTCTCTTGACCTGCTGGTCACACTCCTCTTGATGCAACCCAGGATTTGGTTGGCCTTCTTGGCTGCGAGTGCCCACTGCTGGCTCATGTTGAGTTTGTCATCAGCTGACACTCCTAAGTCTTTCTCTTCAGAGCTGCACTCAAGCCACTCTCCACCCAGCCTTAATTTGTGCTTGGGATTGCTTCGACCTAAGTGCATTCATCCTATATGTGCAATGAACTATTCAAAGTTCACTTTATTCAAATATTCAATTATTCACATTCAAATAATTTGTTGACAATTGATATAATTACTTCAAATTATTCTTGATTAGAACCCTGGAATTATTTGATTACATCTAGATGTATGCATCACAAACACAGGAGATACAGCTTGGATAAAGAGGAAATGTAATTTAATTGTTTATTCCTTTTTACTAGTTAAAATGACTTATGAAGGTTAATTTACATGATCCTTACCAGTGGCTGTCTTTTACAAGACAAGTCTCTTTACATTTCTTTTTGTAAGCTGAGTCATAGAACCTTTTCAGTTATGGATATTTTTGGTATTCAGGAAGACTGAGAAACAGTATAGAGATGTGTATTTACATGTAGAGCAAGTATTTACACGTTTTCTTTCTACAAAATCAAGTCTGTAGTACTAAATACATTATTCCTAGGAGAACATTTGAAGAACAATTGGAATAGGATCAGTTGATTCAAAACTAAATTGCTTTTAATCTCTCTCAACGCCTTGATCATTCTCATGATCCAAATTGAAATGTTTTTGTTTCCTTCTACTGTAAGTTCAACTATATACGTTGTTTAGCAATGTAGAATTACACTTGTTTTGATATGTATCAGATAAGCATCTGACCTTGATATTCTTTATGTCTTTATTGATAGTCATGACATCATGTGTCTGACTCTGCCACAGCTGAGAACAGCATAAGCTAAGAGTGACTGCTGAAGTCAAATAATTCTGCAAGCAAAGTAGAAAACTGATCCCAAAAGTCTTTGATCATGGCCATTTATATCAGAACTGAATTTAATGGCATTATATCTAAGATCACATCTTCTCACATGAGGGAATACTACAGCTGAGAAAAATAAGTCCTGGCCACCAGCAGTTTGCATGACTGGGCAAATGCCTCCTGGGGTGAGCAGAAACTCACTGCCATTTTAATTCAAGATTGGAAGTATCTCACAGCAAATTATTTCACAAAATTCCTAGTGGCTAGATGAGCGCAAGTGAATACTTAAATCACAAATATATTTCTGTTTTTAATTTCTTTATTTAGAGCTCACAAACAGAAAATAATTCTTTCTGTGCATTTACAAATGGATAATCATTGTATAAAATTTTTATTTTAAGTGTATCAGGGTGCATAAATGAAGTCCTTCAGAAAAGAGATAGAAAAGATCTACTAAAAATCTTTTTTCATTCTGTTTTCTCTGGAAGCCCTTCCAGTATATGCAACTACAAGATCAAAGAAGCTTCTCTTGTCTAAACAGAATACATTACATCAAAGTGTGGTGTTTTTCTGAAGACAGAAGCCAGTAATACATCTGCTCTGATGCTGGAGTATCAGCAGCTGACCAGTGAGGAAGATTTTTTTTGCTAGCTTTGACAGATTAGAAAATATTGGCATGGCCTCTGCTGGAAGAGAGAAGTTCTCAACAATTTTTAATGCTCAGAGTCATGAACCCTCAGTTGAAAAGCATTCCATCTACCGACACCTCTCACTAGCTCATGGTGGCCAAGAGAACACAGCATCAGTTTCAGGAATCTCTGAACTTCTTAAGGCTACTGAAGAACATCAAGCACAGATTTTAAAGCATGATTTAGAGATACCGCCTCAAGCCACAATCATATCCATACCACTTTCCTCTTTCCCACCTAAAATGCAGCAATTAATGTCGGCCCATTCTAAAAATGTCACTGAAGCTACAGAAATGCTAGCTGTCACTTATATATGGCCAGTAATAAATGTGGAAGACGCTCCCAGCCCCCTTTGGGACAATTTTCAGAAGTCTTTAATGCCAACTAGCCAAAATATACCAAGACACTCTTCTCTTCCTCATGTGAAATATCTTGAACAAGAAGATCTAGGCAGAAGGACAGCAAAATCAAGTAGTCTTATTGTGAAGTCATCTAACAGTATTGTTTCTGAAATTTTTAAATCACTGGCCAATATCAAAACCAAGGATTTTAAGTGTGTGTTACCACTTCTGCCTATCAGTCGTATTGGAAACAACTGGAAAGTTCTTTCTTTAAGGGAAATGCTGTAGTGATATACAGTGGCCTAGTCTATGTTCTGTATGTAATGGCGCATGAAGTTCTGTCACTACAAATGGAAAGACATGACCATGATATGTTGCGTGGGCAAACCACAGTTTGGATCATTGCATGTACTGCTGTGACCCAAGTTCCACATCCACTGCAATCAAGACAGTATTGTGTGAACCAACCTCTTGGGAAACATGCTAAGCCCGCACACCAAGATAAAACTTCAAACGCATCACATTTATCTTCATGCAGGTTGACTTCCATCTCACAGCTCAAGCAGTGCTGCAATTCTACTGCAGAAAGAAACCAGGTAGTAACCTATGATGATCAATAGGATGTCTTTGTGCAGACAGTAGATTACTGCACCCTTAGATACAGCTGAATGCAAAGTGCATTGTTCAGCCTATTTATAACAGAACCAGTTCTGTGAAGGTAAGTGACAAATGCAACACCAGTGACACAATCACTTCAGAGTAAATCAAAGTAAGCCTTTCATGTAAAAAACCCCAACCTGATAAAAACCAATTAGTAATGAAATAAAATAATTATAGGAAAAAATAATGGAATCATAGAATGGTTTAGGTTGGAAGGAACCTTAAAGGGCTGTAGTTCTACCCCCCCCGACACAATGTTGAGATATATCAAGATTGTTTTGAACAGGAAAAAAGCACTGGATTTAATAGAAGCAACATGTTACATTTTGGAGAATATTAGGCCTGAATTTAGTGTAAGGGCATGGTATTTTCCAAGGGAGAAGGTGAAATTTCTAAAACAGGTGATGAGTGCCATCTGAACACATTTTCAAGTAAAAGTTAATAAAGAGAGAAGGGCTGGCTTGCAAGAACACTCCTGAACTGAATTTTACTTGCAAAGCTACATCCCTGAGGTAGAGGAAACAAGCTGTAAAGTTAAAGCAGGGTGGGAGGGAAGTCGCTATTTAACACTCCCTTTCAGAAAGTCACCTTCTGCTGTTTCTTGTTTCAGCTCCTCAACAAGACTGCATTCCCAACCAAAGAAGCCATGCAAAAAAGAAAGTGGAAAGAAACACACTGGGAAAAAGACAACAAACTAAGGGAGAAATTTGGTATTGTTAAAGGTGTAAGAGTCCATCTCAACAGGTTAAGCCTCCTGGAAATTTTAGATCATTCTGGCAAACCTGTGCTTAAATGGGGGGCATGCACCAAGACAAAAAACTGAGGAAAAGTCCCAGAGATACTTAACTGTGCATACACAAACATAAAGCATGCCCCATCTTCAATTCTTCTTCAATTACACAGCATTAGTTGACTTGCCAGATTTTTTGAGTGTTTGATCCCCTGTCATTAAAAAATTCCTATTAGAGCCAGCTACGTTCAGAAGAAGTTACAGTGCTGATATTTTTTATGTCCAGGCTATTCATAGAGTCAGGAAACTGGCTTTGTATAATAAAACTCTCAAGATTGTTTCAGCAGCTAGACTGGACACAGGGTTTCCAACAACCTATATCATTTCAGTATACCTCTAAGTTGTTATTCTGCAGATAAATTAGTAATGAATGGTAAATTAGTATTTTTCCTAGATCTGTCTATTATCTCTTGTTCAGCCTGTAGTATTAGACATCCACTTTTGACAATTGAATTTTAAACCAGCATCACCCAACCTTTCCAATGGTCTACTTCTGTTGTCCAAGCATGGAAACATCATGGGCATAACTTAAGTATTCACAAAACTTTACTGTTTCTTCTCATTAAATATTTCAAAGCCAACTTCCAAAGGAAGTTTTCTGACAGCACCCAAATGAAATATCCATTTTAATAAAATTAGCATTGGTTGTTATTTTTCTTATAATTTGTTTTCCTGTTCACATCAAATATTCTAAGGATAATCAAATTTTGATGCTGCTTCTCCATCTATCTGCATTGTCATTTCCCAACATGTGTCCCAAAGATCAAATAGGATTAAATACCTAATGAAACAATTCACATTTGGATTTATTCTGCAGCTGTTTTATACAGATGCTTCCACTTACTAGACTGCTATTGAAAACTTTCAGTGTTAGTAAGTACTCATTGGCCTCACCTGTTGTTGTGACTGGTTTTTTTCAATATTTTCTTCTGCCATATCTTTTTTTTTTGCAGATTATATTAACTTTGTTACTTTCTGTCATTTAATGCAGACTGTTTTTTGCAGAGTTATTTAAATAATAAAAAATATGCCTTATCTTCTTCAAATAATTGTTCCTCATTTTTCTCTTTCTCTGATTTGTGTTCCTTATATGAACAATAATTTTATGCAGAAGCTTTGACAGTGGGATTAACTTACAGGTTATGATTCTTGATGAAGGACCCTTTGAAAGCACACGCCCCTTGCTAAAGGGAACACCTGTGCAAGATGTTTGGGTTTATATGCAGGAAAAGATTTACAAAAAAGGTTAATAGCTCTTACCCTTAATCAGAGGAACTAGAATACTAGAAAGAGATACAAGAAGCATATTCAAAAATCAAGTGCAAAGTAGGAATAATTGGTAAGGACATACATATAGACTTATTACCTAGACAGTTCAACATTAAAAAAATTATTTTTTTAAAGAATGAAGGGGAATTGATTTACAAAATTTCTGTGTCATTTTCCCCTGACTTTAGAAGGCAGGTTGAGGGATGCCCTCCTTCACCTTTAATGCTTGTCTGCTTCACTCGTTCCCCATATGTGTCATTTGGTCTACCACCCTTTCAAAGAGCAAGGTTGTTCTGAATCTCTTCTCTGTCTCTCTGTGCCCTTTTTGGCCGTTGTGTAAACTGCTCTATGTCCACGATCACGATCTTCTTCAGGAAACCTGAGAAATCTTAACCATTCTTTGGGGGATGCCAAAGGTGAGAAGTCCCCAAAGGTGGGGAGAGAGGGCAAGGGAAGAGTCCTATCCTTGGAAGCTGACAACATCCACATTGGGAGTGAGAAATTTGATAAGGGCTAGGATCTGGCCATGGGAGATTGAAATGTGCCTTCCTCTCTCTTCAAGTGATATAAGAACTTCCCTGCTACTGCGATCACATCAGCTCTGGCTGAAACTATCCAGTGAGGTCTGACAAATTTCTGCCTCCACACCTCATGCCCCTTTCACCAGATTGTTCTTGCAACTTGACTTTTTCTGCCACAGAAAATATCTTTGCTCTCCATGTACAAAGCACTTAAAAGTGGGCTGCATCAAGAGGAGTGTGATCAGCAGGTCAAGGGAGATGATTTTGCCCATCTACTTGGCTCTGGTGTGACCTCACCTGGAGTATTGTGTCCAGTTTCAGAGCCCTCAACATAAGAAGGACATTGAGCTGTTGGAGTGGGACCAGAGGAGGGCCACGATGATGATCAGAGGGCTGGAACGCCTCCCTTATGAGGACAGGCTGAAGGAGTTGAGGTTGTTTAGCCTGGAAAAGAGAAGGCTCAGGGGAGACCTCATAGTAGCTTATCAGTACCTGAAGGGGGCCTACAGAGGAGGGGCAGGGGAAGGACTTTTTAATAGGTTCCAGGATGGCAGGACTAGGAGTAATGGATGCAAATTGGAAAGGGGTAGATTTAGGCTGGATATAAATAAGAAGTCCTTTATTGTGAGGATGGTGAGACACCAGAACAGGTTGCCTGGAGAATGTGTGGATGCCTCCTCCCTAGAAGTGTTTAAGGCCAGTATGGATGAGGCATTGAGCAACGTGGTCTTGTAGGGAGGTATCCCTGCCCATAGTGGGGGTTTGGAACTACGTGATCTTTAAGGTCCTTTCCAACCCAAACCATTCTATGATTCTATTCCAGAAAAACAGAGCTGTAAGCTACATTTTTCAAATTTAACCTAGTAACTTTTTCAGACCAAACAAAGTCCAGTACAACAGTTGGCAGGCAGTCAATTAAGTTCAAAGGTAAACTACTTTAGTATTCTCGTAATTGGTGCTGGGAAAAATGAGTTATTTCCATGAAACTTGCACCATTTAATATTACACTCTATGTTCTATGGTGATGACATTTGTAACAAGCACAGTGTAAAATAAATAAGAAAACCTGAAAGGATGATGAAAGATAAGACAGACCTGAAGAGCTACCTGATGATTTGGCAAAATCTGCTGTCATCCAAGAAGAGGCTTAAGATAGAAGAGACCAGGTGAAAACCTATTGCCTGTGTTACATGTGATGTAAGAATGAAAGACTTAAGCTTTGTTTGTGGCCTACACATTATATAAGTCTTTGAAATTGCCTTATATGTTTTGTTGACTTAAAAACCTATCTAGACTTTACAGTGTAAATTCAATTCCAACCACAGTAGTCAGATGATTTGTTTTTGGAACTATAAAACACCATCTGTTAAAATCTAGTCTGACTTTCCCAATGATTTAAAGAGAAACAGTGCTAGGAGAAACATTACTAATTTGAATGCAGATAATTCCTTTCTGCACTTTCCATTAACATCAATCACTATAATCGACTGTCTTTACAACACCTCCTTTGTGTACTGAAGCTACAGAAGACAAGCACCGATATCATGTGTTCAGATGAGAGGATCCAGGGGTTTAATTAGGAACAGCAGACAGCCAGCAAAGGTGGTTTCCTCTTAAAAGGAAACTTCATCTGTTTCAGAGTTGGGTTTCAGTTTGAATCAGAGCTGGGACAGCTCAGCAAAACAGCCTCCGTGCCAGTAGCAAGAGCAGAGCCAGGTATCTGTGTCACTGAAGGCTGGGGCTTCCCAGGCTCCCTGACTTTCTGCTCGTTCTCCAAGGGACAGCTCTGGGCAAACATCTGAGAGAAAGAGGTGGGGAGGGAAATTTTAGCTGCTAAAACATGCCATCTATCAAATAAAATTTGCTCTGTGAGAAAACTTAAAGTCTAATCTCCTCATCTGGAAGCTCTGTCAGAGGCATCAGTTTTCACAGCATGAAGAAGAAAGAGGTTGGATACAGAACAACATGTTGTCTACTACCAACAATGGGAGCTGAAGTTTCAGTTGATGGAAACTTCCATAGCATAACTCAGTATCAGCAAATTTTTGCTGTTCTCTTTTCAAGTATAATGTCTGGAGTAGAGCAGCTGAGCTTTACTGGTTGCACTGCAAAACCCATTCATCGTAGCATCCAGAGACAATCTTACTGCTTCTTTTGCCCCCTTACAAACACAAGTGTATTCTCTCTTGTGAGAGACCAAGACGCCCCTTTCGTACAGCATGTGTATAGCACTAGCACAAGAGGCCTCTTTAGCACTCAGCTAAAGCAAAGAAGAAGAAAATACAAATAATTCCTCTCCATTAAAGTCATTACCAAAGTACATGATTCTCTAGCAGGTGGTTATTCAGCTTTATTACTTATGGAGATGTAAAGGATTTTTTGTTTAATTAGCAGTCCAGTTGCCCTGTGGAAAGAATAGTACTCTTCATTATAAGAATAAGGTTCTGCAGACTGCTGACTTCTAAGACAGAAATGAAGCCAGGGAAAATTGAAGATACTTGTTATCTTGACAGAGGTACTCAGAAATATTGCAAGATGATACCTCTACTGCGTTTGGACTTTCCAGTGTGCTCGGGAAAGCAACAACTAACCTGCTGGGCAATTATCCTAAATAAACTATCTCTGAGCCTTTGGCAACAACACATTCACACTGGATTGTTTCAGCTTGCATCCAACATGCTATATTGTGCAAAAATTTTTTTGTGCTATGTCTCTGAGAGGCCTAAATATAATCCTCTTTGTGGCAGACATTTTAAGGTTCTACTTTTCTACTGACAGCTAGAAGAAAAAAATGATTACTCATTTCATGTTTGGAGACCAAATTGATCTGAAGCACACTTGCATTTTGTTCATATCTTTCTGGGATTGCAATGCCCACAGTGAGTAAACTCTGGAGGTGTTCAAGGCCGAGGCTGGACATAGCACTGAGCAGCCAGATCTAGTGGGAGGTGTCCCTGCCTAATGCAGGGGGGTTGGAAGTCGATGATCTTTAAGGTCCCTTCCAACCCGAACTATTCTATCATTCTATGATTCTATGACCTGAAAGATCATCTAGTTCTACCCTCCTGCCATGGGCTGGGACACCTCTCACTACACCATGTTGCTCAATGCCTCATCCAGCCTGCCCTTAAACACTTCCAGGGAGGGGGCATCCACAACCTCTCTGGGCAGCCTGTTCCAGTGTCTCACCACTGTCACAACAAAGAACTTCCTTCTCATATCCAGTAATATCTAAGTAATAGTTTTACTTCTTTCTCTCTGGATTTCAAGATATCAGGCTTATTCCAAATGAGGACAAAGTGCTAATCACTGCACAAAACACAAATGAGGAGTTTGTCACATCTTCGGTACACAGGTTGAAAATCCCACCAGAAGAGAAAGACGTTCTGAAGTTGCCCTGGATAGCTGCAGCACAACTAGGTTATTAATCCACAGACTCAGAGGTAAGCTTTCACACAAGGTTAACTTTTCTTAGAGTAATTATCCATTGGAAGAAAAGGTATGATTTTATAATGTGAGAAAAATACAACCATCTCATAGACAGCAGACAGACTGGTCCAAGTTACTTGCTTGTACTTTCAGTTACAGGAAATTACAAAAAAAGAGCCACACAAAATGGTAAGATGCTCTGTTCCATGAGATTTAATGGTAAGAATGTTTTCCCCAGGACTTACCAATTTCCATTTCATTGGCAGCTGTGTTGGCACTGAGAGAGGAGAGGAGGTTTCGCATATCTGTATCCTGGTAAGGGGGACCTAACTGTGCATAGAACACTGAGTTTCTGAAAAAGAGACATTGAAAATAATAAAGGATAAATCCTGCTTTTGTTCCTCTGGGCAGAGGCTTGCTCCATCATCTTCTACATCCTAAACTGAGTCTCCTACTACCACACTGATGATCTATCTGACCCTGGCCCACCCTGATATTTTGATCTTTTCAAAACACATCCATTTTCATCAAAGCAATCAATGTGGTTTGTTCCTGTTCCTGTTCTGGAAAAAAATTGTTCTGCTTGAAAAAACACCTTTTGTGAGGAGATTTAAGGCTTCATGGAAGAAGATGATTCAGGTTGGCCAGCTGAAGAAATTTTTGATTAGTGACTCTCTCAGTCCACTTCCTTTACTTTGTGACATTAACATGATGGTAAGCACTAACTAACATGTGTTAGAGAGGCAAAATATCTAGTCATCTTTAGGCAGTTTGCCACCGTCCATCAACAAGCCCACTTCAGAGGCAACTGAAGAAAATTGGATCAGAAAGTAGATCTCAAACCACATTACATATGGGAAATAAATGCTGTCCAGGAAACCTTTTTACAGGATTAAATTATAAATCATCCCTTGAAAGAATTTTTATTTGGGAGAAATTTTTGGTAAGATGCTGCATTTGGCCACAGATGGATGCATTGTCTGATGTGATTACACCATGTCATCTTACATTAAAGAAAACAAAATAACAGTATTTTTTAACCCAGTTCACTGAAGACAATGAAATTTAAAAGGGAAGAAGACTTTTTATGTTAAAGCATTTCTTTTCAGCTTTTGCAGTTAGCAGTTGCATGGAATTAATGCCACATAAGGGATGGGAACAATTAGCAAGAGTCCAACGAATGATGTAAATGAATGCCTGGGCTTCCCAATTAGCTCATTGTGACACATTGAAATACACCACAGAATTTCAGTAATATAATATTCAACATAATTTAATGTAGCATGATCCTGCTCACATAATTGTGAGACAGTATATGAAGTAAATAAAAGGTAAAAGGTAAAGCTATTTGCTGGAGAGAATACTAGAATGTAGAGGAGCAAATGACTGAACATCTAACACTATATTGAAACACAGAAAGGAAGACAGCTCTTGCTTTTTTTTTCTAAAATTTGATGTTCTCTTCTAGAGTCTAATCCTTCTGGGAGCTGTTTGGTTTAAAAAGATCCATGGCCTGCAAGCAGAGCCAGTTTTAAAAATTAACACCTCTGGCTGGTGAGCCCAACAGACTATGAGTCTTTTAGATAGCAGCATAAAACATCCATGATGCTGATGCAAACAATCAGGTGCGTGTGTGAAGGGACAGGTTTTACACTTCCCAGAAGAATCCATGAATCTAATGCTTGTCCACAGTCATCAGTAGACAACTTCATTGGTCCCTTCTTGAAACAGGATAAGGTTGTTTGCTAGGAAGGATCAATATTTTTAAGGCATGCTGTAACTTAGTGTTTGAGAGATCCCCTTGAAAACCAGAGGAAAATTTACACTTGGTACTTTCTTCCTTTATTATAAATGGTGCTACTTAGGGAAAACTGCACAGTAGAAACTAAAGTGGCACTATTCCATGCCTTTGTTCCTATAGTCTTAATCACAGATAAACTGAGTTATTTACAATAAGCATGGAATGTAGCTGGTACTAAACAACTCAGACACCAATTCAGTGAGACATTTGATTTTTAAGTATGGGCTTCCTCAGGTTACTAACAGGAGCCAACCAATACTCAAAATTGCCTTCTATCATGTCTGTCTTATTTATGTGTTTATATGGTGGGACTTTCACCAAGACTCAGACCTTTTATTTAAAACACGGGAACAATCCTCTTGATTAGTATTTCCTCTGCAGGATTCTTCTGAGAGACTTCCCTCACAGTTACAGAGGTGTCTGGGCAAAAGCTATTTTCTGCTGCAGGCAACTGCTGCATGGCCACGGTTTCCAGCAGTAACAACAGCAGATCTATTCCTGTCTTCAGCTCTTGCCTGCTACACTGTGATACTAGTATCACACTGCTTTTTGAAATACTGTTGAAAAAGAACAGAGAGTCTGAAAGCAAATAGGTGGTGAAAGCAGCCTGCTTTCTAAAGCAGCTCAATTTGCTCAAGGAGACAAAAGGCAAGACAGTGGCAGATGTTTTGCATAGTCAACAGCCCCCTCATGTGCAACATATTCCATTTGTGGTTTAAGAGCTATCATCCCTTTGTAAAGATTGCCCACTGCAACCACAGCACTGCAAAGGTCAGGAAGAATTGCCTTATCTACTGCATACATGATAGTCACACAGACTAAAGCCTATGAATTGTGCAACAAGCCAGTGTTTTGCTCTGAAGTTAACCCAGAAATACCATGGGTGACTTATAAACCTATGTCTGTTTTGAGAGGGGCTCAGTTTGTGATCCAAGTCTTATTGGTAGGTGACTTCGAACAGTAAATCTGAGATACGGGACTAATCATCCCCTAAAACACAGGAATACTCCAGCTCGCTTTTTGGCAGGAAGACTTACGAATTCAGAAATTTAGTTGCTGGCACAAAATTATTTCATGCTTACTCATGAATGTTGGTTTGCTTCTGTGTCACAGCAGGAGCACATGAGGAGAAAAAGGCAGGCACAGAGTTGCAGAAGGGAAGAAGGAGGCAAAGGATTTCCTCCCTGTAACTAGCCACACTCAAGATACATGCAAATATTCAGGCACTTTAAAACCTATTTAAGATGGCTAGCTGAACCTGGCTGCTTGAGGGCTTTTCAAAGTTCTCTTGACTTGACTATTCTATTTGCACTTATAGGCATCCCTCATGAAAGCATGTATTTAAAATAATGATGCATAATACTGTAGAACTTCATAGGCTTTCTCAGTGCAATAAATAAGCTTTCATCTTGACAAGCTACATTTTTTCCCTAGAACATCACACTGCAGTTTCTCTTCCTATTTAGTTAGGCTGCTTAAATAAATAAATCCTGGTCCTTCTAGTGCTGTATCACTCAAATTTAAATTTAGTCTACACAGAACTGTTTTGTGCCTTCAGGACCTAATCTCTCGGCCTCTTGTGCTTACAAATCTGCTTGTGATGAGGATTATTAAGTGCTGGATGTAATTTAGAGAAAGAGCAAAGCCCCATTTGTCATCCAAGTTTTGCTACAGTGGAATTAACTCAGTAGCAGCTGCATACTGACTTAGGAAAAAAAGCTCATTTCATGTTTATGGAAGGCTAGAGTGCTTTTCACCATGTAACAGTAGGGTGGACCTCTCTCACTGGAATCCAAATTGCTTCTAATCCCATCCACATTTTCATATTTATTGAATTTTTATCTTGACTACATCTATCCCTTGGGTTTGCCTTCATTAGGTGTCACACCATTCAGCTATCTTGGCAGAACAGAATAATGTGCTTCAGTCCAGCTTAGAAGACTGGGTTATTTGCTTCCTGAGTTCTGAAAAATAAAGCTTTAGCACTTTAAAAAATCACTGCCCCCACTCTACCCATCGATTTGCTTGCTGGTTGTTACTGCCCAGTGGCAAGAGGGGCAGGAGTGGATGGGTGCTGAAGTCTCTTGTGCCCTTGGCCACAGTACTTCAAACTAACTGAGCAGGGGATCTGACCTCGATGCCTCTGGAGAGGCAGTCTCCAGCTATGAGATCATTGGTCTTAAATTACTATGGCTTAAATTCACTGAGCTCAGGAGTTGGAGGCCTCTGATTATTCCTATTCCTTAAATCTCACAGGGCTTTTAACCATGAAGGCCTGGAAGTACTAGTGAGCACTGGAAAAGCTTCTGAAGAGAAAACACTGTGCAATCACTGGTTTATAACTGAATGCTTTCTACAACAGGCAAAATTTTTGCAAGAACCTCATAGGACTCACTCATGCTACTGAAACAGTCTGATCAGAGCATCCTGGTCCCCCGGTTAACCAAGGCAGGTCTTTCTCCTCAGCTCCAAAATATCTCACAGATCTACCTGAAAGCTGTTTGTTTCAAGGCACCTGGAAAAAAAAAAGATGCCTCCCTTTAAGTATGTCACTGTGCCTCTGCAACATCTGAGGGGTCAAAAGCACTTGCATAAGGAAGGAAGAGATTCAAATAGCTGATGCAGAAAACAACCTTGGTGTCTTTTACATTATTTTATTGCATAGCAGATCACAGATAATGTCATTCAAACTTTCATACATGCTACAGTAATGTCATTCAAAACTTCCGCTTCAGAGCAGGAAAGAATGGAGGAGAATTCACCATTCAAGGTGTTTAGCATTTCACTCCATGGAAGTGCTAAGTTACAAGTCTACTAGATGGCAATTGGACATACGTACACAGACACAATGGACATTATAATGTTATGATATAATCCTATCTTTGTGATGTGTCAGAGATAGACCCTCTCAGAAGCAACTTGTCCCTCCATGCTCAAGCACTCTGTACTTCGTATTTTATTTTTCTCCTGTTACTGGAAAGCTTTGGAAGTCTGATTTTAGCACACAGCAGTCAGCTATGTAAAGGCAGCTAGTCATGTATTCTATAGTTTCTAAATACAGTCACATGTAAAATATTGATGTTTGTCAGATTTTTTTTTTAATTCTATAAGAGACAGCTCAGTCCCGTGATCACTCAATGCATTTGTGCTCCAAAAATGTGGAACATGCTACCTTTTGTACTATAGCCTTCCTCATGAAAATGAGTTGAAAATGTTGCATGCATTCTTTGCGTTTTGGATTTTTGCAACTGTCATAATTATTTATGCTTCTTTTGATCATGTCTGGGAAATTTAGATTTCAAGTCCTTCACAGCAGGCTTGTTTTTTATTTTCTGAGTGGTTTATATTTTTCTAAGCACAAGGAGACTTGCATATCTGTACAGACCTATATGATTTGAATCATGAATAATTATAAAATAAGAGCAATTTGAAGAAATGTAGTTTTTCTAACTCTGCATGCATTTTCTCTGACATTGATTAAGATCCTTTCTGGGTAACAAGAGCATGAATAAAACTGAACAGTCTAAGATAAAAGCCTTATATTAGAGCCCATACATCTGTCTCTCCTTGCTTCCCTACCCAACTTGCAAAAAATAAAGAAAATTGTGATGAAAAAGTGGAAGAAACAATATAAACAGTGAAAATTCCTGAAAACATAAAAAAAAATTGCCAGTGAAAGTAGCCAAATTTTAGGATGGACAGTTCACATATGATAGAAAGTCTAAGAAAGAAGCACTTGGATCACTTCACTATAGAAACAATGGAATTCAGAATTCAGTTCCAAAGCTGTAAATGGAGAGAAGCCATGAGTGTGGCTATGGAACCAGACTAGATAAGTTATGCAGCTCCAAGTTTGCACATTTATGTTCAGGGACTTACAGGACTCCTAATATGAGTGCAGTCTTTGGAGATTCAAGGAGATAAAAATACAGTAACAATTCCCTTTGGATCTTCTGTTTTTGTTTCAATAGGGTCCTCTAAATACACCATAAAATTACATAAAATTACAAAATTACTATGCAAAATTACTCTAACAGGTCAGCAATTACATGTATGCAAGCAAAACTTACAAGGTAAAGGAGAGAAGAAGAAATAAATTCCACATTTGGGTCTGAAATTAGGTATTTCAATGCAAGAGCAGGTGCCGTGTACTCACACACTAGATCTCCCAGTCTTTCTGCCTGCATATGGTGAATAACAGTATATTATTAGACAGTGCATGTTAACTAAAGTCTGGAGGTACGCTCACTCTCAGATCTTATAGCAGTTAGAGCTATAACTGGTCACCAGTTTCACTGATCACCAGGGAACTCTTCTTTGTCTCCTCTTTTTAGCAGGTACTCATTTTTCTTACAAGCAGCTGCTGTAGGAGCTTATGGTTATGAAAAGAAACCACCTTCCTCTAGAAGCTGGGCCACTGGAGCTTTAGCACTTTGCATGCAACAGGAGGTAACACCAGAGTCCTGGTGTTGCACGTTCCTATTTGTTAGCACACACTGGGTCACAGATCCTTCTGAGGAACTACTGGACAGAAACCAGCAGGGATGTATGGAATATCATGTCCCCTTTCTCAACAACTTTGGGAAGCCTCATGGTGACTGCAAGTCCAAAGAAACACTCTGTAATATCCACACATCCTGCTTCCTCCTACAGGCTTTGTTCCTGTGCTATACGTAGGTCAATGCTGTTTCTTTGCCTTTCTGCCTAACCTTCTGTTTCTCAATGTGTTTAAACATGTATCTCATCAGACTGAGTTATGGCACCATGCCACTTCTGTGGCACACATCCTCCTACTGGTGCATCCCCAGTCTGTCAGCCCACCTCTGCTCAAAATGATTAGTATTAGACAAATAAACCCTTGGGCTTACCTGCTCCATTACAGAGGTCTGCGCATGAGGTCCTGTAACCAAACCACTCCAGCTGAGGCTCAAGTCCTCTTTCCAAATTCAGAACTCTTGCTGATGAATTCCTCAAAGCAAAAGTCTTGTCTTCTTTGAGAATTTAACTTTGTAGTGCCACACGGGGGAGCTTGTGCTGGGACTAACTAAAGCTTTACCGGACCAGGAGAGAAGGACAGCTCAGCAGCACAAATAACTTAAGCTGCTGGCAACTCTGTTCTGGAAAGGCTGATTGAAAATCATGCACATACACATCGTGCATACACCATAATTAAGATGTTCCTTTTCAACATGATCTTAGGTGACAGTCATTGTTTTTGCCTTGAAAAAGCAGCCAAACCCACAACCATAAACCTTAGGAGCTTGCAGTAGCCTGTAGCCTAACAGATTGAATAAAATGAAAATGGCTATATTTTAAAGGAATAATCAAAGCAAATGAGCGATAGGGGTGAAATTCAGCATTTCACTAGGATGACTCACATACACAAAACCCAGCCTTTAGTTAATTCTACTCCTTGCTGAGCTATGTGTATCTGTGAAGCCATCTTGACAGTTTAAGTAAAACCTAGGGAAAAAGCAAAGAGGCATGTCTCATCATACCTGGCAAATAGGCACTTGAAGTCTGCTTGGAAACCTTTAACGTCATAAACCATACCTTAGGGACAAAGAAGAGTTTAAAGCTCAGCTCCCAAGCCAATCTGGCAGCCTGAGGGTATGAAAACCGACATGAAAACTCATGCCTTTGGTGGTTTGGGATTTGTGTAGGTTTCTTCTTCATTGCTTGTTGTTGGTTTGGGGTTTTTTCTCTAAAACCAATAAAACAGTTAGCAAGCAGTCTCTTCGCAGGAAAAAGGTGGCTGACCTTCTGGACAGGCCGTCTGTCTGGAAGAGAGACAGTCGAGCCTTGAGTTGTGCCTTTTAACCACCCTGAGGGCAGTCAAATATCCCCTCACCAAGTATTATAAAATACTTTGCAGTTCGGGGAACTTCTATCAGAGAAAGCAAAGGACAGGAAGGATGCTGCTAGGACGAGATAGAGAAGCGAGGTCACCCACAACGCACCTCACCTTCCCGTCGTGCCAGGGCGCGGAGAGGAAAACGTGGGAGGGCAGACAAGACCCCTCCCCACCCGGGAGCGGGGCGGGCTCTACGGGCAGCACTGGCGGGGCGGGATCCGCCCCTATAAGGGGCAGCTACGGCGGCAGGGCAGCACCGATAGCTGAGGAAGGAAAGGAAGGAGCGATGCAGGCAGCTCCCGGAACGCAGGCCCGGCCGTTCAAGCTGAGGAAGAGTTTGGGTAGGGCAGCGGGGGCACTTGCGCGGCGGAGGGGGGTGGTGGCTGCTTATGTGCGTAACTCTGCTCTCTTCCGCGCAGCTACTCGGATAGAAGAAGTGGCCGGAATCCGGGCGAAGTTCCCGACAAAAATCCCGGTAAATTTCTGCTTTTGCGTTGTGAGAGGCTGCTGCTGTTTAAGAAGAGATGCTGGGAACCCCTTTCTAAAGTCTGAGAAGGGAGGGAGGAAGGGACCTGAACGGTTTGGGTTTTGCTGAGTGTGACTCTAATTAAAACAGGTAATCGTTGAGAGGTACCATAGGGAGAAATACCTTCCTCTCTTGGACAAAACCAAGTTTCTTGTTCCCGAGGAGCTGACCATGATGCAGTTCATAACCATCATCAGGTAGGCAGCGAGTACCCCGAGGCTGGGCTGCAGCTGGAGCTCAGGAAAGCTACTCTTCTCCAGGCAGATGTTTCTGAGTGCTGCCCTGGAGCATCTTGCTTCCTCTGCTGGGGAGGAGGATGAAGGTGTTAGTAGTGGTTTCTCTGTCCTGCAAGCTCTTAAGAAATCAAGTGCTTCTAGGGAAGAATATGGTCTATGCCTTTTGGATTCGTAAAGCTTTCTCTCTTCACCTTTAACTCTAATAAGTGTGAATGATATCAGGCTCCTGTTCCACTTTCTTCTTCCTTGATGAACTGAGCAGTAGTTCTTTTCTGTTTATAGCTGTTACTACTTTGCTCTCTTACCACACTCTGCTCTATGTGCTTAAGTCCAAAGCAACTCTAAGGCATGAGTAGCATGAAATGTGTTTTAAAATTATTCTTTATAAACCACTACAGGGAAGAAGGCACCCAAGGTATTTAGCAGTGTTCTCAGACATAGGAGGAGCCCACTTCATAAAGTACAGAAGGCTTTATAGATTAATATCAGAGGATAATTCCTCTGTAAAAGAGGCTTTTGGCTCTTGGACATCTTACGTCTTGATTGTCATATGTAATGCTTCTGAGGACTCTTCTTTTGGAGGTAGAATTTTTTTCAAAAGTGTTATTGACTATGCTGGTTTCCTTTACTTTTGGTTTCTACTTGGCACTTCTCTCTAAGTAATGAGGAAATCAAAGCCCAGGCTCAGTAGTACTCGGGGTCTACTTTGAGTACCCTTTGAGTACCCTCTACTCTTTGCTCAGGGCCTTTCCTCTGAGCACAAGCATTTCAGCTTGCAAGCGTACAGTTGACTTCCTGCGGATTGAGATATTAAATCATATTACTTTACACAGCATTTCTTGTATGTCATTCACACAACTGCTCTGCTTAATGTGTTTCATAGAGTAAAGCTGAAACCTTCTAAAATTTCTGATGTTTAATGCTCTGTTTATCTTCCCTCCCTCAATTAGGAGCAGGATGGCTCTAACTGCTACGCAAGCTTTCTACCTGCTGGTGAACAACAAAAGCCTAGCCAGTATGTCCTTGACAATGGCAGAAGTGTACAGGGACTACAAAGATGAAGATGGCTTTGTATATATGACATATGCTTCCCAGGAGATGTTTGGATGCTTTCTACCCACTGCTGAAAGGGAAACTGTGGAGTGCCTTCAAAAAACTTAAGGTTGGGTCCATGTGCTGCAGTGAAACAGATTGCTGTGAATTGTGCCTGTGATGGGAACCATGGAGATGCTCCTTCCAGTATGAGCTCTTGAGCTCCATAGTGGGGAGTTATGACCCACAAGCTGGCAGGACCAGCTTAAAGCAAAAATGGTGGTACACTTTTTTCTACATGATCATTTGAATATATATTTTTTATATTTGAAGACACTGTGGGTTGTTTTTTTTTTTTTTTGGAACTGCACCTCCACTTTTTTGCAATATCAATCTTTATGTAACTGATTTTTTTAAGGTGTCCTTAAAGCCTGAGTCTAAGAGTAAAATAAAAAAGCTTTTAAGTATTGAGTTGAACGTTAGTGTTTATGGGGGAAGACTGTAGAAGTCTGCCTAGGGGAAGTTACTAGACTAATTCTGGGAATGCAAGCTCAGTACTTAAATGAAGAAATGCTTGCATAGCCACTCTGAATTTTTGAATGGCATGACAAAGTTTAAGTTGGGTCACACAGAAGCAAAACCATACTATAAATGGTTCGTTAAGCTAGATATGAGTGGAGTGTACTAGTGCTAGAATAGGGTTTAAATGCAATGTTAACACCTGGATAAATATTGTCATCTGTTACAGAAAACTCTATATGCATTACAGATAACTATGTCTTTGAATAAACAAAATTGATTTCTAGTCAGCATAATCTATGCAGATGGCATGACTTGAACTGTAGTTTAATCAAGTGTTCAAGGGTATTCTTACTACTGAATTTTGCTCACACAGTGTCTGTAGGTAGATGGTAATATCCATCTCTTGCAGGCACCTGCTTGTCAGCTCTCACCGAGCTTTCATTTGAGCATGGATAGAGCTATGTAGTGTACCTTGCAATTTAACAAATACATCAATGTCTCTAGAAAATGTCAAAACTGTCAAGTAGTGTGTATTCATCTAATACACAGACTTTGTCCCGAAACATGTATTAAAGGAACACTTGAAATGAGTATACTGAAGTATAGCTCCAAGCTAGCTTTCCTGGTCTTCCCCTACATGAGGAACATACTGGAATGCTGTAAATGTTCTGATTGTGCATAATCAACTTAAACTTATGCTCACTTAAAAATTTATCAGGGTACAGTTAATTGACTTCTGTCAACTTCAGCTTAGGATGGTTGAATTCTTACAATATGATGCAATTCTTCTGTTCAATATCAACCTGTTTTGCAGAATGATAAATGTAGTAGTTAATACTGCAAAGCAAGAGGTGCTGACATTATTTAAATTATAAGTAAGGAAGGAATGTATGTGAAAGTTTTTTGCAGTGGCTCTCTTGCATTAATAATCTCTTGAATTTAAAGCTCTGAGTTCAAGCCTCTAAATCAGGGCTTTTATAGTGGCACCTGCCTTACTGGAGGTGGTGTTAGCCAACTTGTGTTTTGTGAGCTGAGGAACAAAGGAATCACTGACCTGACACACTCAGTGGAAAGTCAAAGGCTCTGTCAGTATAGATCATGAAAACATGCAGGCTTGTGGATCCCAGAATCTGTTGCTTGGCTAGAATTCACTTGTATTTGTAATGGAAACCATTTCCATTGCATAAATTAAACTCAAATGGTCATTTGTTAGCAGCCCTGAGGGAGGCAGAGACACCTGTTTGGCAGGAGAGCTCTGCTGCAATGTTGGACAGCTGTGGGAACCTTGGGGTGAGGGGGACAAAGGCAATTGCTGCCATGTTGAAGCTCTTAGACTGGTAAGGGAGCTGAGCTAATATTTTGGTTCATTGGTCTTTCTGTCATGTGAGATGCTTGGTACATGAAGAAAAAAGCACAACAGATTCTTGATAGGGAGCAATTTTGTCTGACAGACAGCTTTCTTGGATTTGTAATGTAGTGGCTGTGGTCTAAGGTGTTGATCCTTTCAGCATTCATGGACATTAGGCCATGGTCTCTGAGTTGCCAATCCAGCTAAAAAGTTACATTAGGAGAAGGTCAGTTGTAGATAAACCTGTTTAAACTAGTCTGCTGAACCTAGAGAGAAACCCTGTGAGCTGTGAAGGCTCCATCATTGGATAATACTAATTGAATTGCCCTTCTACCAGGTGTTAAAGGAGATTAACTGTCAAAGACAGATTTCAAGAGGATTTGAAATAATAAACCTGGAGTTAGATGCTTGAATAAATTATCTTGCTGCTCTAGTTGCTTTGGTGTTACTAGAAGCAATGAATTCAACTTCCTGTCTCTTGAAGTGCAAGGAATAAGGATTAGAAAAAAATCAAACAAAAAACTTTGCTGACTGACATAAGCAACTGAGAACTGCAGCTGATTCCAATATAGCTGTTGTTTGAAGAGCTACTATTTGCTTGAGCAAATACCTATGGATCAGAGATGGGTACTTTTTTTTTTTTTTTTCTCCAGTGAAGAATACCATGCTGTGGTAAGTAAATTTTACAGTTCTTTCCAGCATACTCCCAAAGTAAAAAGGAAAACCTGAGATGCCACCTTTCTTGTAAAAGTATGTTCATTTCTGTATTATAGCATTGTGTTCTTTAATATCCAAGTTATTCAGAGAGGAATGAAAACATTCTGATGATACTTCTATTTCTGCTGTAGACTACCAAGTAAGTCTGGAAGATGTTCAGTGCTCTACCTTCAAAACACATATGTGCATGTTCTGCTGAAGTAGTAGAAATTGAGTCCACAGTATTTGCTCCCTTGTTAGATGAAGCAGTTTCTTCAAGTATAAAACCAAACTAACTGAAAGAACATGATGAGGGCTGAAATACTACTCTATTTTACACAATACCTCAATAGCAAGTACAAAGAGAGTTGTGACTTTAGCATAACCAAGGACTATCATAGAAAATGGAAAATAGCTATTAAGTTCTGGAGGGTTTTTTTAATATATATTTTTTTCCTGTAAGTTCACCAAGGTACTTTAAAAAGTTCTCATGTTAGTGGCAAGATACTGCTGAAGTTATTAGAAGTGAAATATAAAAGCAGCTAAAATCTGAGGCCACACCCTTGCTGCTCAAAAATCATATTTTAATGAAACATGCTGGTTTTGTCTGTAATGTATGCCTGTGCAGTGACTGCTTTAGGAGTAGAACTGTTTCCTTATTTTAAAAGGTCTGAGCAAAGCTCCCTCTGGAGGCATGGATTCTGTGCTCTGAATGCTCATAAGGGCAACTGAGGAAGAACACGGGGGCAATTCAATTGGCCTTGGTTGAAAAAAACCCCAAAGTCTTTGAATTGCAAGTGGGTAGAAATCAATTTTTTCTGCACTGATTAATACTAGAGATTCATCTGCCTGTGTTTGCCTTGCCACAGCTGACATCCTACAGCCATCTACAAACAGCATACAGCGCCTTATGGAGTATAAATTGGAATTTGTTGCCGCAAGGCAAACATGATAACCTCAGCTTGGGCTTTTGTGCATAAGCAACAGCAAGAGCTTTTCAAACTGTTTGGATTTTAAAATGACCTAACATTGGGTGTGGGTAGAATAAATAAATGAATGAATGAGGGTACTAATCTTGCTCAAGTACTGCAGGCAACAAGTCTTGTGAACTTAGACAGGCTTTTTACTGTTTCCCTGTGCTTATTACTTCCAGATGGTCATGGCTTCAGGGTAGAAATATTGAAGAGATGCTGTTAAATACACTAAGTGACAGACAATATCCCTCCTTTCAAATAAGGGATTTTGTTTTGCATGTATAAGATGCAGTAAATCAAGATCAAATTAGTAGGAGATAATACAATCATCAGCATTGTATTGCACTGCTGTATTCCTCTTTCAAGGAAATCCCTATATACACTATGGAAGGAATTAAAAGACCTAACAGGAGATAAACTACTTTTAAGACATTGATTTTGAACTCTGGGACTATGAAGTAGAGGTGAAGATAAAGGAAGAACGGTTTCTGTAGAAAACTTCCAAAGGAACCCTGAGAGGTAGCTGCTGAAAAATACTATTTCATTCATGTTACAATACAATCTACTACAAAACTTCTAGTGGGACTCGCTTCCTTTAAGGATCAGTGTTCTAGAAAGATGTCTAAACTACTTTAATAAATTTAAAAATTCCTCTGATACTGTTTTGACTCATCATGTCATATTTGAGGGGGGAAAATAGTTCTGGCTGTAGATAATGTGCTCATTTTCTTTAGTTTAGCTAGGATGCTTCATAATACTAGTAACTATACCCATCTTTTTCCTTGATGTTTTTAGGTTGCTTCTTAAATACAGGAGTTTCTTAGGTATACGTTACTTCTTCCTATACTGTCCATGACATGAAAAGGTCCTATAATAAATAACAGTCTGACCCTAGTTTAGAGGGACATAAATGTTAATGAATGTAGGTAGCTGATGCCCTTTGAGGTCCCCTCCAGAAAGTCATAGTCACTCTCTGCCTCTTGTCTTCCTCCTGATGGTTGTATATTTCCTTGTGTGGAAATACACAAGGTAGCAGTGTAGTCCAGATGGGTATGGAAGAACATATAGCAGGAATCAGTGACAGAGACGGAAAAGCAGTGCTGTCCCTTCCCCCAGTGTAACAGAACCTTGAGAGGGGGGAAACTCTGCCCGGCCAGGTGCACGTCAAGTTTCCAGAGCAGGCAAGAATGAAGAGGGGCCAGTCAGGCCACTAAACACTTACATCATGTCCAGCAGTGACTGTAAAGGGCCTTTATGATGCTGCTTAGGAGTTGTTGCAGGGTGGGCTTGGTTAATGGTGTTTATTTTTGCAAGTATTCCAAGATTTTGGTTTTCTTTCTCTGTATAATAGTATGGTCTGGATCCCAATCAGACCTCCAGTTCAAGCCTGTGAAATGTCATAGAAATAAGAAGGCTGAAAATTGCACAGCCCCTGAGATATAAAAAGTACAAAGTTCATCTGCCATTGATCAGTAGATGCCTGGTAGACCCAAAGCTCATTTCCCATTCTCAAGAATAGAGACAGGCTTTATGGCCTGACAGATGGATTTTCAGGGTGAGGAGAAGGGATGGCATGGGGCATGGGTTTAAGAGTGTGTATCAGTGCTTCCACTCAAAGCAGCTGCAGCTACATATTCTTCATGAGCCTGCCTGTGGCTCACTGGAAAGCCTGAGCCTCAGTATGACCTCACTAAGGCAATTATTGCACCCATTAGCTCACAAAAAGAAGTTATGAGAAAGAAAACACGCACATGCAGGCTCACAGATGGAGGGTGATGGATACATCCATTTCCTGAATAAAAAGTGAACACTACGAATGGAAAAAAGCACACAGGAGGGTGGTGAAAGGAAGATATGGCAAGTAAAGAAATTCTATTCTTGGCCCTGGCGCTACTTCACAAGGCGAATTGGCCCTTACTCTGAGAACTTAAAAACTCAATGTTAACTTCTGGATATGAGTACAATCTCTGTCTTACTCATCTCCCTTAAAACACTGCATCTGTGGTCAAAATTTAAAAGTCAGAGAGTGATATGAGCTGCATATTTGAATATTTGCTGACTGGCTGAGGAAGAGTAACTTGTTCTCGATAGGGAAAACAGCTGTGTAATACAGGTGAGGGGTAGGATCACCTTAGTGCAGACACATCTGTGATGTCTAGACTGTCAGCATCACCCAAGCATTGCAAGGGTTATGAAGATAATTTTGCTATGCAAAACTGTATTTGCTTTCTTATAAACCTGTCAAAACTGTCAAGAGAGGCTGCAGGAGAAATACTGCATTTTCCTAGGAGGCAGCTGGATTTGGTTTAACCCTCAGCACTTCCCAGCCATCCTCATGCTCACCAACTTTTGTTCCCATTCCTTTTTTTGGAAGGGGACCAGGCCTTCTGTGTTTGCAGAACCTGGGTACAGATTCCAAGATTGCTGAAAACTATAAATAATATGCCCTTAGTTGCCATGTAACAAACTTGTATGAGAATTCACAGCTGTTACTGTTCTGTTATTGTAATTCAGCCTATGTCAGAGCCACAAAATTTGGCTATGTCTCAATCTCTCTCAGGCTTCTAAACTTCTGTCAGGTCTTGAGCAGTGGTTTAAATGGAGTCACTGAGGCTGTTAGTTCTATTTAGGAAGCCCCCACCCTTCCATTGAATTTGGTTGAAACAGATAAGGTGTCAAATCCCTTCTTGAATCAGCTGAAGAACAGCTGTCTTATCCTTGCACAGCAGCATGAACTATTTTTACTACATACACAAGGTAGGTTATGGTTGCAGCTTAATTTCATGTACCAGCTGATTTTGCCACAGAAGGAGGGAGCTGCCTTGAATGAGCTCATTCAGTGGCAGGCTGGTGAGGTTCTGATAGTTGGCGGTGCCACCCAAGAGGGCTGGCTCATTGAGTATATGTTGAGCGAGATTACTGTCATGCTTCGCAGAGGAGAATGATTTATAACTCAGTGGATAATGGGTGGAGGAGAACCTGATGTGATTCCCTTTTCTCCCTGAAGAGGTTGATCCACACAGTTCCCTCTGTGCACTCCCTGTAGCTCCTTTCGATGTGGACCCAGCACAGAAAATTTCCTGGAGCTAAAAGCTAGGGCCTTTGTAAGTGAAACACAGAATGACAGTGGAGGTATGTAACCAAGGGGCTTGAATCCAGGTCCCAGTCAAGACCCTTGTTTCTGAAAATGGCTATCCAGCTGCAAGATCTGTGAGAGGATTCAGTTTTACTAGTGGAAAATTTAGGCAAACCCCTATAAAGTAAATGAAGCAATTCCAGTAGAAGCTGGAGCATGCACTGAAGTTACTGCCTGGAGCCATAAAAGCTGCAGAGCTAAAGAGACCATGTTACAGTTCATTCAAGGAAGCACTTACCCATGGGAAGCGGAGAGAAAAAGGAAATATCAAGCACTGTAGCAGACATGATAGGTTTTATGTTTTATTTTCTGAAAAGTTTTTCTTCAAATTATGTTTTTTGCCAAGTATCTTGTTTCCCAATTTAAACTGCTCTATTTTTTCCCATCAGATTAATTTTACTTATGCTGGTTTGTTGGGAGGGAAAATCCAAATCTCAACTTATGTGATGGAAAAGGTGAATAAAAGAAAATGCTTATTGACTGAACAGTTGCTACAGTGTGACTGCCATAAAAATATGCAATATGTACGGGTAACACTGAAAAACCAAGACAGGGGTTATTCTAATCTTAGACATGTCTCCTCATTTTAAAATGAGGTGGAGCTTTCTACTAATTCTTAGCTTAGGAAGTTTTGTGGGAATTTTTGGATGTGCTTTGTTCCATATAAATCAAACCCCTACATTTTTGCTCAAGCCATTTTATGATTTTTTACTAGTAAGTAATTTGTTAACTGCAGTACTTCTTAAGGAGCAATTGTAGAGTAACTATATGTTTATGCCCTGTCCTTGGAGGTGTTCAAGGCCAGGCTGGACGGGGCCCGGGGCAACTGATCTAGTAAATGTGTTTTTTGGTGGCCCTGCTAGGCAGGGGGGTTGGAGCTACATGATCCTTGAGGTCCCTTCCAACCCGGGTCATTCTGTGATTCTGTGATTCTATATGTCACCTTACCAAAAGAGGAGCATGGCAGTGCATGTCAAGTGGAGTGTGTCAGCACCTGCAGAAAATAAATCTATAATAATTCATAATACTTTACACACATAAGATTCAGAATGGGCAGCAGTAATTCAGAGTGGACATCCAAGAGAACAACAAATAAGTAACTGAAGGTGAGCAGTTAGAAAAAAAGTGCTTTAGTAAAAGGTTTCTGCAAAAGTGCTGAAAACAGGTCAGCACTGTTCCTAAAGCCTGAGCCTGTGATGCTTTATTCCGAGCTTTCTCTAATTATAAAGAATGTCTTCGAACAGTAGTAGCATTAGGACTGTGGCTTAGTACTTAGTATTATATGAAAAACTATGTTTGGCTGCTCACTAGGAGGAATAAGCCCATCTCAGAGTTAGTCTTGACATCCCACATTTCCTCTCTAACTTGTCTATTGGTTATGTCTACCTCTGGTGATTCAGGAAAAAAATCTGGAAGGAGATTCTGGTGGTTAGCTCCTCTTCCACAACTGTTTCCAAAGTACTTCATTTATGAAATACACAAAACCTACACACATTATGCTGCTGAAGCAAAGCTTCATATGAGGAGGGGAAGAGGAATAGCAAAAAAAAAAACCACCAGGTTTTAAAACAAAGGGAGAAAAATGGAAGAAAGTAATACATGGCAATGGAGTGAGGCTCTTGTTATGGAGGTGCCTTGAGACTGCACTTAAAGGTATCCTTCCGTATTTCTTATCATGTAGAAGAAAGGAGAATTACAATGAGTGGAAAAATCTACCCCAATCTGCGAGTGCAGCAGAAAAAAACATATCTTGAGTGCTTGTTGATAATTACCTTCTTCATGCAGCAGTCCACTGTTTGGTCGCTAAATTGAATACTTATTTAGTAAGTAATTACCACTTAGCTCACCTTGTACTTACACTGAATAGAAAAACTGTGTCCTGCTCCATCTTTTCAATGGTTAACTATATCACCAGAGCCAAAGATTCAATTACAATATTAAGGAAGGTTTAAATAATTTAATTGAAGGCACTTTGGCAAATGTAAACTAGTAAAAAGCAGCATTTTGGGCTCCAGAATAAGTTGTTGAAGACTGGTTTGGTTGTTTTGGTTACTGAAGTGTGAGCTAACCACTTTATAAAGATCTACTTTTTCAAGATATTGGAAAGACATGTTCTCTTTGTAACTAAATCCTTGATTACTTTGCACCAGAGGTCATGAATGCATTGCAAGAGAACACAAAGGTAATATATACATACTGGGGAATTTTTTCTCCTGACTAAAATTTTAATCATCTGTTTGATGTCATGGAACTTTGCAAAGGTTTAATCAATGTCAGCTTTTGCCTTTTTCTTTTTAAAGCTGTTTGCTTCACATCTGGCTCTAATCTCTGGATAAACATACCATATTTTAAGGAGCTTACCACACAATTTGTGAGTTTTCTTCTCTTATCTACTTATCTGCCTACAAAACACTTGCTAATAGAGCTAGTGCTCATCTAACACTCTTATTAGCCATGCCTTCTAAACAGACATAATTCTAATGGCATAAAATTTTGTGTAATAACTAGTCCTGTGCATCTCGGGTGTTTTGCAATAAAAAAAATATAAAAACTGTTGGCAAAGGTTTTACAGGAGAGGTGAAGAGGGCTCTTATCACTGCCTGGACACTCTTTAAGAGAGATGAATGCAGACTATTTTATTTTAACAGGAATATATTCAGCTACAAAAATACAGAATGGAAAACAACTTGATTGCTGGCCTTGGTTGTTATAGCAATAAGTGTAAGCAAGGTCATCTCTGTATTTCATTCTTTGGTATAATCAGGTCTTATCACTCTGAGAGTGAATAGTTTCTGAGCATTATGCTGTTAATTTCAGAGTTCAGTCACTTAGAAGAGGCCCAGCTAAAAAGTGCAATTACAAACCAGAAAATTAGTTCTGTTTTGCCTCAAACCAGGACCTCCTGCCATGAGGCAAGGAAAGACTTCTGGAGGCCCTTGTTTCCTTCAGTTCTTTGTTTTCTTTTAAAATATCCTTGTTCCTTAGATATGGAATATTTTTTCATGGTAGTGAAAGTTCTAGATTACACTGCTGAACTGCACACACTCGTGTAACCACAATGAAGAAATATGAAGTGTATATGGGATCTCACCAGATCATTGCTGCACAAGGGAAGATTTGTCCCAGGAAATTTCCTTGAATACTGAGTTGTCAATCAAGTCACACTACACTGAGACTTCACTATTCGGGACAGAGAGGTTTATCTTCTGTTGCCCCACTGCTTTTTCCTTCCTGCCTCTGTTATGCTTTGTATTTCACTGGCACATGTACTACTATATTTGATATAGAGCTTAACTGGATATTTTCCATCTGCAACATTGTCCCAGTCAAGGTTGCGACACAAATACTTCCATGTGCGTGTGCAAATGTTGAAAGGGGTGCCGGAGAAAAGGTTTGTGACACCACAAATTCAGCTCTTGCATGTTGGCATTCTACTGCCTCTAAGCCAAAATGACAAAACATCTTTAAAACAGAGCAATCATGACGATGTGCCATAGCTTGTTATGTACTAGAAAGGGGCTTTCCAGACCCTGCTTCATCTCTGCTTCATCTGAAACATGGAGCCATTCTATCTAGGTTCCAGTAGCATTTAGAAAGAAATACACAACAACTGCAATAAGAGTAACAACAGCTGAATTTCACTAGACTGTTAATATTTTACTGGCCAACAGATAGAGATTGAATTCATGAGCAGTGCAATGGTTTTCAGCAGTTCCAACAAAAAAATAACCTCCTTCACTGTTCCCCCAGGTCTCTAAAACTCTGTTTGGTCTCTGGTTAGTTATCTACCTAATACCTCGACTACATTATATATCATAGCATTTTTCCCTGCTTTTTGATTTCTATTTCTAAGAGGAATTTTATCTTCTGTTGCTGGTCACAAAGTAACTGTGGGTCAAGTTTTATTGCTGTGTGTGTTTGCCTGAGTGAGCATCTCTATGCTACCTAAAATCTCTTTACAATCACTAGGCTGAAAACTCATGTTAACCAATATCAGTTTTGCTTCACCTGTCACCTACTTACCACGCACATAAGATGTACAGGCCACCTTACTTTCATGTAGTTACTTTTATAAATCTACTTTCAAAAAGTTTATACTGAATACAAATGTATGAATGTGGTTTTGAAACATCATGACGTACCACTACTACTGATAAAAGAAGTCCACACTTAGCCACAACCATATGTTCCATTCTTTTTTCTCTGACAGTTTCAGTGTGACTGAATCTTACAGTTGCATTCTATTAACTTCTTACAAGCCACAGCACCATCAGCTGAAATAGAGAAGAATTAATCTCATCCTTTCACAGGAGGAAGACTAAGGAAGGGATTAAAAGACAGACATTAGCCTTTGATGCTCATGATGCAAGACTGTCTCTTGCATCCTTAGAAAAGGAGACTACTCAAGTAGTCTGACTGTCATTTAGAAAACATCAGGAATTGAATAATATAGGGAGAATTTTCATGTTGAACAAGTGGAACTGGAAAAAAACACACCTTATCCCTTGAAGTTCTGATGCATCAGTCTCATAAACTATCTTCAATTACAAGTGTAATTCCTCACACATTCACCCTGACATCTGTTTTGTTCCTACCTACAGATTTTCTTTCTTGCTACCTTCAAACACATATCTCTCCCCAATGGCACAGGATTCCCCCAAGTGCAGTGAGTGGCACAAAAACTTGGACTAGTGAGATTAGAACAAACACAAGTTTCTCCTAAGACTCGGCAATGAAGCAGCAGAGTATCACCTGCCCCTTTGAGCTCGGAGGCTGATCTGCTGTCACAGCCCTCAGCTCCTGCCTGCCAGCTTTTCTCTCTTCTGAATATTCCAGATAATTCTCAGGTGTCTCAACCCACTTACACACAAGGAAACTTTGCTCTACTTGTAATGGAACCATGACAGAAAAAGACAAGTCAGTTTTAACCTAAAATTAGTGTATGGTTTGTAGTCTCTTATTTTTTAACTAGTCTATAAATCCAAAGATTCTTAGAGATTAAAGTTTGCTTTGGATCACCCTCTAAGATATCAAATCTCACTATCCTGTACTAGCAACAGCTGCTATTCCTGGACTTACTTCACTTTCAGAACGTTTTCTGTCTTGAACCATATGTTTCTCGTATAGTTATTTATAGAGTTTCACTAGCTAAGCCTGTTGAGATGAATCGTCCCTCCTGCAAAGGTGTTCTGGGATATGCATCAGAGTAATAAGCGCATTAACTTGGCTACATAGCATAAATAAAATATGTGCCAGTTTTGCGTCAGTGTGATAGAAATAGTGACTCAAAGAAATCCTAACTGATGTGGAAAGAGCTTTCCCAGCCTAGATTACCTAAGTTGCAGAGAAGACATTTAAAATATATACTAGAATTACCACGGGTTTGTGCATATTAATTACAGAGGCAACGTCACACAACACTCTAGATTTACTTGCTGATGTCTACACGATTCTGGCCTGTTGTTCTTTCCTTTACTGTTACAATGAGAACATTGCTGGTGTAGAAGGGAACAGTCAAAACCTTTATGTCAGTCAGATTTTCCTTAAGATCTCATAATGAATTTAAATGTTATCTACAAAGGATTTTAGAACATCTCAAGGCT
Organism: Turnix velox; assembly: GCA_013400935.1. Classification (NCBI taxonomy): domain Eukaryota; kingdom Metazoa; phylum Chordata; class Aves; order Charadriiformes; family Turnicidae; genus Turnix; species Turnix velox. The sequence goes on along the minus strand of VZTY01035864.1, from coordinate 207,617 downwards.
AGTTTGCAGTAAGAAGTCTTTTATGAACATTTTGACTTTGCAGTATGAACTTAAATATGTTTCTGTTTTTTTCATGCCTACTTACACTTTCTCTCACCACATCAGGTGTCAGCTTTATGCCAGAGCACAAGTCCAACATCTCTTCCCAGCTAAGCCTCCAAACCAGCATCACGCTCCTTCTCACACTCAGCTCTGCCCCATACTATCTGGAATGCCTTACACCATCACAAGGTTATTGTATCTTCAGCCCCAGTGGAACAACTTACCTCCATCAACTCCAGGACAGTCTATGGGCTGGTGGCAAAATCACTTTCAGGAAAAGTAGCAGATGTGTATCCTTTTTTGGAGGGCTCTGATAACTATTGTAACATATATGATAGATATCCATCTCCATCGTTAACTGTGAAATTTTGAAAGAGTGAATAAGTGATTGTCATGCAGAACTTGAGATTTATATTACCTTCTATCATTTCCTGATATGCTGTTGTCCCTTAAGCTTTAGGTTCTATTTTCTCTGAATCCCCAAGAGCGTGGTTATGTGGTCTACAGTTTAGTATAAAACTACAGTGCTTCATAAAGGGGCAGTCCTACAACTCACCTTTGCACACTTGGACATTCCTGCTTCCTCATAAGAACACTGCCTTCTGTTTCCTTGTTATTAGCTTTCAGACAGATAACATCCTCTGGCCTGATTTGAAGTGTTGCTTTGTGCATGCTAGAGGTAGGACACAAAAAGCAGCAACGAAAAGACAGTGGGTTGCTGGAATGAGGAGAAAAGGCAAGGCCAATAATTTCTGGCAGCAGTTCAAACCTCTGCTTAAGTAAAGTAGCTACATTACAGTGACCCAGCACACCTCCTTAAGCAGTGTACAGTTTAGAACAAAGCTAACCTAGCCCTGTGGATTAATAGGGCGACATCTACAGTCTGGTCAAGCTAAAACAAAAAGCTTCTTTTCTGCATCTCCTTCCCATGCAATGAATATTACATAACACTACTAGAATACATCGGGTTTAGCACTTGCATGCTTTGTTATCCAAGAGATGTAACCTTTCCTCAATGTTTTTGAAGTGTTCAGCTTTAGTGCTACTTTTTCAGAAAACATGGAGCAATTAAAAACAATAAGGTTTTCTCTGAAAGAAATGCTGTCACTAAGGAAGAAAACCAAAACAAAAGACCACAAAATATATTTCTACTGAAAACAAATCTGTCAGATTTAAGAATTTTCTTAGAAAATGGATACACTTTCAGGAGAACACACATATGCAAACAAAGATTCCTCCAGTAATCTATGGCTCTTACCATGTTTTTCAGAGATTGTTTTGTCTGGGACAGGAACTTTGTGAGCCACAATCTCTAGTTCAATTAAGCCACATTCTAGGTAAGAATGATGGGTAGAGCTAAGATAGCTCTGAATGACTTTTGAAGTACCCAAGTGCTGCAAGTGCTCAGGGTACAAGCCAATCCTATGATTGAAGAGTATCTGGCTGCTCTAACAGATGTCTGCTTTCCCACAGCCCTGAAGCCCAAACATTTAATCTGTTCTGAAAAAAGAAAGAAAAAAAAAGTTTTTTAAAGAGATCTATGGTAATTAATGGATTCTCCTGTAGCACAACTGGAATAGACATCTCAGTGCACATACCACTTCTATTTTTGGAAAAGCACATATCAAGCAAATTAAGTGATCTAAATGGCTCTTAATTTCTTTGAAATATACATGAAAATACGCTATATTACATCACTTCAGGAGTCATCTCTGTTTTCTTTTTAATTACATTATACTTATGAAGTTTAAACTTTAGTATGTGAGTCTTCAGTGGCATTATAGAAGCCACTAGAATGTAACTCTTACTGTACCTACATACATGTGCAGTTGTCCAAGAATGCAGGATTGGAGAAGTTAATTATATGTACGCAATACTTAGAGGTTGATCCAAAGGGCTTTAAGAATTATGGAAAACTACTAAAGCTATTTCAATCTCTGCATCTCCAACACACATACAGATACGTACATATTCTCAACTGAAAATAGTTTCCCAAATTCAAATTTGTGGCATTTAAGTAAGAAACCCGCAAAACCAAATAAAGTATTAATGCTGTTTTCTAGACTGTGCCAGCATTTCACAACAGATATAAATGTGGGAAATGTAACATATTTGTACTCATTCTTCTGCTGCCACAGTTGAGGAATGTTTGGACAATCTCAACCACAGCCATATTAGGAAAGCATTAAATACACAGCACATGTGCAGAAGCACTTCTGTAAGTTACACTTCAGACAATGGAGGCTTAGACATATAACTCACTGGGCTGAAGCCTTCTCGTTCATTATCCACTCATTTATTATCACACAGAATAAACATGCATCATTTTTTGCCTGCTGAAATGCATGTTTTCAAATAATATTGTTTAATCACAAAAACATATAAGCTGAACTTCCACAGCTATGAGACTATAAGGTGCGTGTTTGCTCCTGGAACTAATTGGACAAACCTCCAGCTTCCTCATATACATCTCTATTATTTGATTCCCCTCTTTATAGCTTTTCTAGCAACAAAAGGTGAGAAATTGTAAGTTTACAGTAATCCTTAAAATTTTTTTAAATTTATACGTTTATGCCATTCCTTTCTGACCATATGTGACCCACAGCAGAAGTTCCCATTAATATTTGTACAGCCAGGCTTCAGTGCTGGTATAATTCTCAAGGTCCTTCTAGGTGATTTCAGGATACAGTACAAGACTGGGACTCAAGCTACCTAAATATAATCCCTGTCATTGGATGATAGCATAGTGGTTAATCAGCCCAATCCAAATCCTACACTTCCTGATTTTTTAAATTTATTTGCTTTTACTGTTGATTTGGTGTGCTTTCGTTTTTGTTTCTTTTTTTTCTAAAGAGGATAGTACTGCTAACCTTTGTTGCCGAGACATGGTACTGAAAATGATAAACACCAGAACTAAACGCAAGCCAAAGTTACTCTTGCTAAAATTGTATGTGCTAAAGCTATCATCTTCTGTCCAGTAGGCAAACACTCCAAAGAACTTGCATCCTTAAGAGAGAAGGCAGTGTGACAATATAACACATCAGGTAAAATACCGCTATGATGGGATAACTTCATTACCAGCTGCATCAGATCAGCACACTGAATAGTAAAGCCCAGCTTGTTCATCTTTTCTGACTAAATGCATTTATGAATCACTAGTTATTGGTCTCTGCCTATATATCAGGTCTCTAGAAGCACAAACAAAGCAAATGTGAGTAATGCAAATATTATAAAATCTTTTCAACACAGACCAGTACAAAGATGCAAGTTTCAGTTCAGAAGGCTATTAATGGCCTATTAATGTGCATATCTACACATAATCTTCAGTATTGCTTGTAGGTTGTTTATAGATACAATGGATACTTTTCAGTGAATTTATTATTTAGATATATGGAAAGAAGACAGGGCTGAAAACTTAGCTTCAAAACATTCAAAGTAACTTAAAGAAGATTCATACAAAAAAGAAAAATAAGTTTTCTGTTAAGCATGAAAGATGCAGAACAAATACTTTGACAGTTTCTGAAGTCAAATTTCAATTATTGACATATTAATAGAATAGGAATATTGACCTGGGTATATAGCTCAGTTGGGAGAGTATCAGAATCCTAATCTGATGGTCAAGGGTTCAAGTGCCTTTCCAGGTATGATGCTTGTTAGAGTTGGGTTAATGGTTGGACTCGATTTGAAAAGTCCCTTCCAACCTCAATGATTGTGTTATATTAAAGAGGTCCATTAAAAATTATGCCTGCAACCAAAACTCATGCTTCTGATCAGTAGTCTAAATGGGGACAAAACTCAATAATAAATTAGGATTAAATCATTTGAGCCCTATTAGATTTTCTTCCTACTCTGAAAAATTAAATGTAAACCAGAAGGAAAACAGAGTGCTGCTACTTGACAGTAATCATTTTCATCTTCAGCTCAGTTTCATTTGGCAGCCAATGACCTATCATTCCAAGCTGATAAGACCTACTGCTGACATCTGTTTAATATAAAATCTTCTAGATCGCTTAATGTTAAGTATTCTGAATAGTTCTAGAAATTACAGAGTTTACTTATGCTTTCAGTCTGTGGCAGATGTTGATATTAATGGCCCTAACTTAAAACTGAACTTAGTCATGAAACTTTACTAAGCACCTAACTAATTTATTAAAGTCACCTTTGTTAACAAATCTCCCCCAATGCAGACTTTTTCATTCTTTTCCCATCTATATTTTAGATTTTTTCTTTGCAGAAATGTTCATGGAAATGGGCTGACATCCTATCTTTCCTTAACCTTCTCCAGACTAAACAATGCCAATTCTTTCCACCCTCCCTCATACTCTTGAGATTGTAGCTCATTCTTTTTACTCCTTTCTGGATTGTCTCCAGCATGTCAATATTTTTCTTGAAATACAGTGCCCAAAACAGCACTCCAGTGTCAAGGAGAGTAGAATTACTTTGTACACTCTATGTAGAAGATTTGTGCTTCAGAGCCACCTCATTGTGCTGGGAGCATCTTTTCTTACAGAACTGAAAATTCAGAGAATCTTTCCTTGTGAAAGGTGGGTTCAGGTATAGTTTTGTGATCAGCACCTTCAAGCTAGAAAGCTGTAAACATTTGTTTTACTTTCTGACAGGTCATGGCAATCAACCACAAGTTAGCTGTGATTTACAATATAAATTGGTCCTTTATTCTATATCCTCTACTTGGCACAAGTGGTTTTCACAAGTTAGTGGCAACTGTCCTATTTTGTGTTTTATTAAAATGTTAACAAGTATTACCTAGGTTTCTAAACAATGGTTGAGTTGAATTTGAGAAAAGCTTTGACTGAAATAAACACTAGAGCACCAATACTTTCTGAGATTTACACACTGTTACAAAACACTAATATCTTGTTACCTTTATGTATCTTTAAGCTGAAACTAAAGGTACACTTTGCTTCACTAACATCAATTGCATTATTGGTAACTTGGATTTCATCCTTAGCTCTCAGATAATATATGTAACAATTTTTTGTTTACTATTCATAACTGTCTTAGTCTTAGTTAATGATCTGTAGAGAGTAGTGGAATGTAAATAATAATTCAAGTAATATTAAAAAAAAATTGAAGATTATTTCCTGATGCGAGGAAGGAAGTAGAACAGCAGTAAACATGGCCTAATTGTGGATAATTTGTTCCTTATTCTTTCAGATTTCTTGTGTGGCATGACCAAGAGACTTAAATTTTAATAGACTAAAGATGCATAGTGTTAATACACATGAAGGGATGTTGTGAGGAGGTCAATTAAAGTAAAGGTTAAATCTAATGAGCAAGTAAAAGCTCATTGTATGTTTATTCTAATAACTTAAACAATGAATGTTGAGGTATAAATATTTGATGATTGTGACACCTGGGCAGACATCTTTGCAAAGTATCTCATGTCCCTGGTGAGCACCATTTTTAAAGGACATCTCTATCTAATTTTGTGTAGATTATTTTTTCTTACTGCTGCAGCTTTGCAGCAACAGCAGTCCAAGAATCTGCAAACCTGGCTCCTTGCCTCACTGGCACATTTCAAAGACTGAAAACGTCTGTTCTTTACATGCCAGTTTATTACAAGCCTTTCTCTGATTGTGTTAAAAAACAGGAGTTGCAATCATCTCACCAAGACCAAGCTCTGTTCTCTGATGTGTGAGAAGTTTGACAGAAAGCTGTAACAAAGAAGACAACTAGCTTCTACTTCCTGTGAGCAGACAAGACATCTTTACGTGTGAAGTTATGGGTAATATATTCTCAGGAGTCTGGCATTGGCAAAATGTGCATGTGCCAGATACAGGAAACCAAGGAAAATAAGACAAACCACAGAAGCCTCCAAAACTGTATAATTTTTAAGGCTTAGTGAGATGATGGATGATCTCCCTGTTACTGACCTCCAAGAGCTAGATTTTTAAGCCAATATAAATATTAGCTTATTCTTTTACATTTCTGAACACTCATGTAACATTAGACACAAAAACCCAGCTTAGTTCTGACCAGTTTTTAGACAGAACAGTTGAGAATAGTGTAGACAGAACAGTTTGTTTTATTTAAAAAAAAAATTTTTTTAGACTGATTACCTTATAAAAAAAACAAACCAAGCCAAAAAAGTTCAGGGGTTTCTTATATTTCACAATCAGATTTTCAGAAGTCACTGTTCTCTATATTTACTCTGGAAAAGGTTTATAAATCATACCTATTTTATTTAATTCTAGCTAAAAAGTTTTTAAAATGTCAATTGTAATTCAGGTGACCTCTAAAAGTTCTTGTATTTGTAGATAAAAACAGCTTTTAATGTACTAAATCTAGCACTAATTTAAAATGGTCTTGATTGGAGAAGAAAGTTGAGTGTGAACCAATTAAAGTTTTTTTTAGCTAAATTAATGAATTGTTAAAAAAATTATAATGATAAAAACACGACTGCTAACTGAGCTCAAAATCCCCAAATTCACATGCATTCATGTCTTGAATGAACAGTTATCTGCTGAATGCATACTTGCCAACTACTCTACTTAGAACTATTTCTATTTGTATCACATGAATAGCTTTCTTTCTGAGACAGGCATTTTTCCCAGTATAGTAATAAATCCTAAGCAAGAGAATAACAAGATAGCAATGGTGTGGATTTTTAGTAACATTACCTTCTGTTCTAAAATTTAATACTTTTTTTGACAGTATTACTAGCCTCTACATTGCAACTACTGTTTCAGCAGTTCCTGGAGTGAAAAAAATGTCAGTTAACCAAATTAATATGTTGGTATTCCGTTTCCATATCCAGGCACTGCTACTCAACACAGAGACTATTTCTTCAGCTTGAGAGGAGTTCCCCTCTTTGTTCTGATGAGTAGAAATAAAAATTCTATACTTTGTCTTGACTATAAAGAATCACAATCACTAATTATTATTACACAACAAATGTTGTTGTTGTATAATCTCCAACTGAACATATCGCAGGGAATCAATACGAGAAGATGCTGACCCTCCCCTCACTAAGATGCCAGTTCTTTCCAAATTCTTTGTTTGAGCACTTGCATGCAGAAGTGGAGAATTAAGGGTCAATCCAATAATGCAACCAGAGCAGAATCTTCCCCATCTGACATTTAGCTTTGCACTAACATAACATTTGTTATGTAGGAAATATAGCCATTAGTCTAAACAAGCATTTAATCAAGTTCTTAACTGTTGTAAAATTTCAATGGTATCAAAAGCTCCATATATCAAAAATTTTAATTTTTCCTTTGTGCTAATCTTGAACTGGTACTTTCCTAGTAGCATGATTTTGGTAAATTTCACATGTATTTATCCCAGTTCTTGTATCTAGCTTATTTATCCCAATTCTTATATCTAGCTGAAAGAGAAGGTGCATCAGAAAAATTGTATGAACAAAGATAATTTCAGTTCTGCTTTTTGCATCACTTCAACGCAATTTCTTGCAATATAAAGAAGGATAACTCACCTAACAGAGTAACACTTCATTGCATTTCAAGATGGGTCACTTTGGATAACAAATTTGTGCTCCATATTATAAAGTGTTACAAAGAAATCACTAACTAAACAAGAGAGGATTTGGAAAATGCTTCAAATCCTTTGCCTGTGTCTCTAGGCACAAACACACTTCAAGTTGCAGCAGAGTAATCCCTAGGACTGGAAAATGTTTTCTTCTCATTATGCAAACTGTTAAGCAATGCATGGGAAATTACTTTTATCCAAGGTGACTCAGGTGACAGCAGCAAAATAGAAAATTCAATGGACATGAGTGGCAAATATGCTAGTATACAGAACAGTCAAAAATTAAGAAAGTGGTTAACTTTTCTGCAGTTGACAGCCAAAAATTCAGTGTAAAACTGATTGAGTCTCCTTTGTTACCAGTTCTTTATTTGCATAAATGTATATGGGAATAAGGGCAAGTTGCACAGTTTTTTTGGGTTTTTGTTTTCTGTTATTTTTTTTAATTACTACCAACATAAGTAATTTATTTTTAAGAAACCAATGCTAAACTACTGAAACAAACACAAAAAAACACACTAGACAACACTTCTCTCAATATACTGTAAGATCTAAGCCATATTTCTTTGCTACTACAGAGATACTGACACCTTCTAGAAGCGAGGTGACCAGACAAAATCTTCCTACCCACTTCCAGATGTAAAGAATTGCCAAAAATGAAATTAATTTGGCTTCAATGTGGTAAAGTCTACTATATTTCCAGAAGTTCCATTCTCTTCCTCAGTGTTTAATATTGAATTCTACCGAGTACTTCAAGAAGTCATTAAGTCATTCCAGATAATCCAATACTTTAATTAAATGCAATTAGTGTGAGATCAGAAGACATATATTTAGTCACTCCCAAGATTTCTTTTTCTAAAATGAGGTAATTCAGAAGGGGAGTCCCCATTTTTTCTTCTCTCCTGCACTGATATTTTTAATGTAGCACTATAATGTTCCTAGACTAAGATGTTGAAACAACCAGATTGTAATTCTTTGACGTCAATAATAAAAACAAACAATTGTCCTAGGTTCACTGCCTCAGAACTGTAGCCATTTTTGTTATGAACAAAATTAACAGACTGATCAACAGACAAAACCTGAGTACTGGTGAGCCTTTAGGATTTCACAAAGCAATAGAGTGCCAGTAATATATGAAAAATAAAACAGTATTGAAAATTCAAGTAAGATTCTATTATTTAAATGTAACAAGCAATTTTACAACCTGTTTGCAAAGTCCTATGGGTATTCAGTATTTTTCACTCTTATTATACTGACCATAACTACAGTATGATTAATGTGAGAAGGAACATGCGGTTAATACCAACTGTTGTAACAGGAAGAAAAAAATTTAAGCAGACTCAGTTAAGTCTGAAGAACTCACTTACCTATCATTACATGATTTGGATGAACAATGACTCAATTCTCTGTGATACAGAATGTTTGCAGTTCATATGATCATTATGTTGAAGGAATGACTAGTCAACACTTTCAAAACTGAACCTTGATTAGACCACCATTAGTAGATCTAATTTTTCTGGGACATACTCAACTTTTGAGCAGGATATAGTAATGCCATCCACTTTGTAAGACTATTTTGAAGTCCTGATGATAAAATTCAAGAGCACTAGATAAAAAAATTAGAATAGTAAAGATAATATTAGATTAAAAAGCAAACACCACACATAAAAACAAATTGTCATTTTCTTTCATTTCATTCTAGTCTTCTCATTTCCCAGCTACCCTCATATTCTGTAACTAAGATGCCTGCTTTTTAAAATTACTAAGCTCTCCCTCCTTCTAAGGTTTTTTTGCCTTTTTTTCCCCCCTCCTATCCATCTGGTCAGGTTTTATTGGATCTTGCCCCCACTCCATTGTTATCTCCAGTTTTATAGAATAGTTTGGGTTTCAAGGGAACTTAGAAATTATCTAGTTCCTACCCTGCTGCTTTGGACAGAAACACCTCAACACCAGGTTGAGGTTGCTCATAGCCTCATACAACATGTCCACGATTACTTCCAGTGATGAGGCATCCACAACTTTCCTGGGCAACCCGTTCCAGTATCTCATCAGCCCCACAGTAAAAAAATCTCTTCCTGATATCTGATCTAAATATCCCCTCTTTCAGTTTAAAACCATTACCTGTCATCCTATCACTCCACTCCCTGATAAACTGCCCCTCCCCATCTTTCCAGAAGGCCCTCCTCTAACTACTGGATGGCTGTTGTATCTCCTATTCTGACAATGAATAAAATTTTGCTATGGAATATTACCCTACCCAAAGTAAATGTTAAAAGTCTTAAGAGATCATTTGCATATATGCTATAGTATCTTTTATAGAACAAACATCACCCCAAGAATTCTATATTTAACAATATGCCTTATGTTCTATTATATATCTACATGTATTATATACTTAGACATAATGTAACCAAGGGCTCCGTTAGCCACTTTCTGAAAAGAACCACCTATAATGTGAAGGCCTCCAAAGCACAAACCAGAAATCATGTGGAGTATTTTCAAGAAACATATTTTAAGATCATACAATGTAATACAACCAAGAAGCACATACATGTGAATAATTTCTCTAATACCTACCACTGAAAGTGCACTCAGGCAAGTTATTATATGCCCTATACCTTTTAAAGCACTGTCAATTGTATTTCTGTTCTGCAGGAAGAACAGGGCACTGTTCTGTGACAAAATAAAGCAAATGTTACACACCTATATTGACTCTATTTCCTCTTATGTAAATAGGAAGGGGGTAGATTTAAACTCAACATAAGAAAGAAATTCTTTACAGTAAGGGTAGTGAAACACTGGAACAGGTTGCCCAGAGAGGTTGTGGACGCCCCCTCTCTGGAGGTGTTCAAGACCAGGCTGGACATGGCACTGAGCAGCCTGATCTAGTGGGAGGTGTCCCTGCCTAAGGCATGGGGGTTGGAAGTCGATGATCTTAAAGGTCCCTTCCAACCCAAACTATGATTTTATGATTCTATGATTATTCTCTTTCAAGAAGTTAGAATAAAACAAGTGATGGTATTTTCAATAAATGAACTACAATAATAGGTAAGGCAGCATTTACAGGCAACAGAACTGAAAGAGGCGGTACTGCTTTCCTACACATAGCTTGTGTGTAGGATGTCCCATACTCCTTTAAAGTTACCTGAGGTTGAAAATACAAACAAAAGTAGTCCATCTCTTCTAAATCAGGAACAAGTGGCTCCTTAATTGAAGAGGCTAGTGACAGGGAAGGATGGACTGTGTAAACTAACTTTGCACACATTGAAAAACAAGCAGTGGAGGAAAAAAAAAAAATTAATGATTTCCCTTCAAACACTCGTGCTGTCATTATTAATGTATTTGTAGGAACACATGAAAATTCATTCTATACAACAGTTCCGACTGGTAACATAGAAACATTTATCCTTGGCCTTCATCTGCCATATCATACTAGAGTATCATTACTTCAGTCTCTATCGCATACCTTCAATCCAAATGGAGAAAAGAGGACTGCTCTCTCATGTACGTGACCTACTCCTGCATGTGGCTTCTTTGTAATTGAACACTTCTGGTCAACTTTGTTTCATAGATGCAAACTCTCCGAGAGAGCAAGTACACTGCAATTGAGAAAATCTATGCCTCTCAAGTCAATAATGAACTTTAAATTTTTGCATAAAATAAAAAGATGGAGGAAAAATACTCATCTCTGGAATGGAAAGAATACATTTCACAGGCACCTTTATCTGTTGCAGAGAGCTACTATCCTTCTTTAAAAAAAAAAAAAAAAGCTATGTCTAACTTTATATTTACTTGGTTCCCAATTTTAAAGGCAGAAATGTGAAACTCCATATTACTTCATGCTAATTCAGTCATCCAGAGCAAGAACCCTAGCCTCCTGGAACCTTTTCCTTTAGCCGATTTCCCATTGAAGAATGAAACTTTGTTTGTTATGACAACACTCTTTTGTAACTCTTTCATAACTGATACTTTGTGTACTGTTGTTGAATAAGGCCAGAAACAGAGAGAATTGGTAAAACATAGGAATACATTTCTTAAGAGATCATTTTATTATTATGAGAATTTGGGCAACAACTATTTGTGATATTTCTTTCTGCAGTCCCCAGGTTATTCCCACCAACAACATGACTGTGTCACATAGAAACATAACTGCTGAGAGAGCGGATCTTGCCTTGTAAGGAAGACAAATTGTTACCATACTCCTGGAAGTATAATGGGAGAATTTATGAACAGTGAACTGAAGTTTTACACCTGTCCTAGGACAGGTTAGGCTCAAAAGGAAAGAAGAGACAAAGAAGTGATCAACACAATCTTGTTCTGCTGCTGCTGTGCAAAGTCAAAGCCATAGCTGTTGTAGAAACTTGGATTGCACATACAACCTGCATAAAAGGCCCAGGGGGAGCTGAAAAATGTTTAGAAAAAAATTTCGCATGAGGCTTTTGAATAAGAGAACAACAAGCACCTGAAGGATTTTATTGCATTTGATATAGGACTGTATCTTTCAATTCACATTTTTATAAAAAAGATGACAAAATGCTAGTCAAACTAATATATATCTAGTAGGTTATCAAAGCATCTTCCCTAGATTGAAGAAGTTTCCAGAAAAATTTTGACTATGATTAAAACGCATCCTACTGTGCACAGCACACAGTTCATGGGAATATAGCTCTCTGAACATGACTACGTTCCAGATGATTAAAGATTTCTTCTTCTGTTTCTGGGGTGAGCTGTATGTTATCTTTGATTGGAGACAATGGACCTGATTTTTTACAAGAAGGAAGTCTTTCATACTCTCTGCACAAAAA